>CM070611.1:31883604-32278283 GCA_036346395.1 Hsuehochloa calcarea
AGGCTTGGCGGCGGCGGCAGCAGCAGCGGCGAGGCTTGGCAAAGCGACAAAAAGGATCCTAGGGAGACAGCGAGGCTGCTGGAGGTGGCGGCGGAGGTCGGGTGGCGGCAGCTCACCGGTGGCGGCGACAATGGCGGCGGCGGTGTCGAAGGTCGTTGTCGGACGGCGGCGGCGGAGGAGCACCGGCGCAGCGGCGCGGCGGCGAGGTGAAGTTTCGGCTATGCGCACTTGATGGCGTCGGTGGCGCGGAGGAAGCGGCGGAGGCGGCGGATTCTGGCGGTGAAGGAAGCGGCGGCCGTCGGCAAATCTTCCGACAATGCCGTGGCCCAGGGGCGAAGGCGGCGCTACAGGGGTCTGGAGAGGAGGAGGCGAGGAAAACCGAGGGTCTCGGGGCTTTATAGCGGAGGAGGAGGAGTCGCGGGAGATCTGGCGGCGGCGCTCGAGTCGGGAGCGGCTCGGACTCGGGAGTTCTCCCGAAGGCAGCGGTGGCGTGGCGATGGCGGGTCCACCGAGGCAGAGAGGAAGAAGGCGGCGCGCGCGGCCCACCGAGGCGGCGGGGGGAAGAAGCGAGCGGATGCGATCGGAGGAAGCGGGCGGCGAGGCGGGTGGTCTGGAACGATGATGGGCTTGGCATATTCTTATTCGGGAAAAAGAATATGTTTTCTTTTTATAAAATCTTGAAAAATCAAATGGTAATTAGAAAATAGCAAATGAACTCGAGAAAATTCTATAAAATTCTATAAAATATATATAAGCCCATAGAATCTAAATAAAAATTTTTGATAATAGTTCATGTTGGAATTAATCATGTTAAATTGTTTTGTTTCTCTGAAATTTCTAATTAAGCTTTAACTTTAGTAGAAAAATTCAAATGGTTATTTTTCTTTTAAAACTTTAAAACATGCCAATTTTTTTTGGGATGTTACAAACCTCCCCCCCTTAAAGGAATCTCGTCCCCGAGATTCGGGCTGACTAAAGAATAGGTTCTGACTCGGGGTTTAACTTACCACAAGCGACGCGTTACGAACTTGTTGAGCTTCTTCTGCGATGGCGTGATTCAATCTTCCTCTTCTTTGCAGTGGATGGGGTCCGGAAGGTTGGTTGGAGTTTGAGGCATTCCTCTCCTGCTCTGGCATAGAGGTCTGGTGGTGTAGGTCCCAGATTGAAAGGAATTGGTGTGAGTCCTTGTACGTGGGCACTTGTTGGCATAATGACCTGTCTCATTGCAATTGAAACAAATAACTCCTGCTGCAGGATTGTTGGTCCTCTGAGGCTGATGATTGTTACTGTTATTGAAATTGGAAATTCCTGAGTTTCCTGCATGCGATATTAGGCGGGGTTACGAATCCGTGAGATGAATTGTTAGCACGAAAAATTTCTTTGAGGCCAGTCACGACTCTTTGTAGTGACTCGATGAGCTCCATGTTGAATCATTTTTCTTTTGCGAGATTCGTCCAACTCACGGCGAGAATCTTCTATAAATGCGGCTTTATCCACCATGTCTTTGAAAATCAACATAGTCATTCCCGATAACTTGTACCTTCAAGCGGGGTTGAGTCCACGCTGATAATCGCGGCGTGCATTATCGTCGCAACATCTTACGGAGCATAGCGAGAAAGTTGAGTGAACTTGTTGAGATATTCACCTAAAGACATATTTCCTTCTTTGTAGTTCACGAAATTCATTCTTCTTCATTTCCACTATACCATCTGGAACATGAGCTTGACGAAACGCCATTGAAAATTCCCCCAAGTAATGGCTTGTGAATTCTCATGAGCTGCGGTGTAGTTTTCCCACCATTCTGCGGCTGTACCTTCCAATTGATGTGAGGCATAAAGAACTTTCTCATGATTATTGCATTGGGCAATGGCGAGCTTTTTCTCAACGGAGCGAAGCCAATCTTACTGCGTCAAAGGTTACGGCGAATGAGAAAATGTAGGCGGACGAGTCCTCATAAATTCTGCTAACTTGGAATGATGATGAGCTGACGGTGGAGCAGAGGCTGCTTGATTGCTCTGATTATTCTGATTCAACAAGCTGACTATTGCGGCGGCGGTCTGACTTTGCTGAGTCATCATACTGTTCATATTTTGCATCATTGCGCTCATGAATTGAGTTTGAGCTGCTAGTAGTTGTGCCATCTTTGGGTTACGTAGTTCCAAGGGTGGTGGTGACCACTAGTGTTGGCGTTGGCATGGGCACCATCCGGTGAGTCTGACTCGATGTGTTGCAGTGTCAACCATCTGCGATGCCTCTCCACAGTTTGTTAGATAAGATAGAAAAGCAATGTAGACGAGAGGAATAGCACATGAGATGAGATAGGCGAGATAGGGTAGATGGAGCGACTTAAGTAGGGAAGCAGGTTAAACCCAAGACAAGAGACAAGAAAGCATAGTGAAGGGCTATGAAAGAACAAATAAACTTTTCAAATCAAAAGCTTAGTGCATTGCAACATAATGCTTGGCAACAAAGCTGCAGCTCTCACTTGCACACAACCAAAATAAAGACCTATTGTAACAACGATCTAAAAGCGCTACTAAAACACTAATAGGGCGGCTCCCTCTGGACTAGAGGCGAAGACTCTTCAACCACAGTTACGAATCGTTGTAGAACACCCACGAGTTGCGAAGCTGCTGCAGGAGACTCGGGCGAACCAGCGCACGAAGTGGTGGAGATACTCCGGCGATTGCGGTGATTCGACGCCTTTCTTGAGGATGGGTAGAGTAGGTGACGGCGGTGAAGCTAGCGGTGGAGCGGCGACTTCTTGCTCGAGGCGGTGATCGACGCTATTTGCATCACATACTTGCGAACCAACTTGGACAAAGCGATCCGATGCAATCTGCAAATCCTTGAGCGGCTTTGTGGGCAACTATGATGCCGACATGTCCTCAAGCTTGTCGTAGCACTTCATCTTTGTGATGGCGGAGGTGGCTTCCAATCCTCACAATGAAGTACACTCTTGTCTCATATCCGATTATGTGTCCCTTCACTTTCCTTTCCTTGGTGAAGTAAGTTGCACCTCTAGTTGTTCCCAAACTTTGTAACAAGCAATGAAGAACTCGGGCCAATCGCCTCTTTGATCGCGATACACTTGCACCATCTAGAGAAATTAACGAGGATAAGATGTCAAATTAAGATCACCAAATACAATTACGATAAGACAAGAGACAAGATCTCTAGCACAAGATGAGGAGAAATAGAATGTGGTAAGAATAGAATAGATTGAGATGAGATCGAATAGAATAGATCGAGAAAGGAACAACTTAAGTCAAATTCAGGTTGATTTGATTTAGAAAATAAGTTTGAAACTTTGCCTAAAGCGATCATGCTAACTAAGGTTGCGTCCTACGATCGATATGGCTCGATACCACCTCTGTCGGGACCGAAAATACATCTCGGGAACCCTCGTGTATTACGAACTAGTCCGGATCGATAGCTAGCTCACACAGAAGCAGTGATGAAATACCATCCATTTATTCGATTTAACTAGAAAGATCTCGAATAACAAATAATAATAAGCTGGACCTTATGGTCAATGTTTACTTAACTTGCCACGCAGGCTAAAGAAACAAATAAACTCTTGCAATGAACGAGAAACTTGGAAAGGCCAATCAACATGCCCACAGCAATCAGTGGAGAACGCATCCTAATCCGCAAAACCTTCAACGTCTTGATTCGGAAGAACTCTGCATGCGACTTGATATTCTTCAACCGATCAACAAAGGCATGAGCCGTGAGTACATAAAGCACTCAAGAGTAGTAGGGAAATGTATGCAAATAGTATTCATGCAAGGCTTACCAAAGGTTAGGTGTATGGTTCTTTTGCGTAAAGCGACATTTAACAAATACTAGTAAATAGATGGAAATGCGAGACTTGAAAGAATACTAAATAAGTAAACAAGTTCTTTGAAACAACGGTGAACTAACCATTCAGCGACCAACCAACAAATGACGATGAACTCCCGTTCACCAATCAACAAACCACCAAGTGAATTACCCATTCACCGAACAAACATTATATTCATCAAGTGAACTTCCCATTCACACTCAGACTCATTTTGGAAGAAACTCTATCTCCGTGTGAAATTCCCGAGCACGTCCATAAGCAGCGGACACGGCTATTGAATAGTTTTACACACTGCGGAGGTTATGCGACTTGACCCACAAGACACGACTTCTCTAGTTGGTTTGGCATCCGTCGATACCACTGCTCACTACCTTGGGTAGCGAGGCTGAAACACGTGACAAAGCCTTTACAAAGCTCCTTCTTAACCTAGTTACGCATTTGAGGTTTCAACATGAATGTCTCCATCCGACTAGACAGGCCCCCTCTTGCGTAGTAATGAGCACGTGCCCGTAACTCACTCTTCCAAGACAGAACCAAAATTAAGACATTGCAAATTAATCGGCGAGTCCCGCCCATACAGGACATGTGGTTGCAGTTAAGGCTCGATTCAATGGCGCACAAGATTAAGTCCTTGACAAGTTACTCAGCGATCTTTCCACAAACCCACAACGTGTTAAATCCACACCTCAATCCACCATCCATTTGCCCGAGTGAAAACCATTTTGTTTACAAGAAACCAATGACATCCCCTGTCATGGTACACAAGTTTTAACAACAGTGGCTAACCACCACAATTCCATATATCATTAAGTCAAGATTAAATCATTAAAACACATGTGATGATGAATCCATCGAGACTAGGCTTGACTAAGCACTAATCGATACCCATGTTGGTGATACAAATATGTCCAACTAAAATTATCCAAGCTAGGGTGACAAAGGATTCATGGCATTCAAATGTTCAATGGAGGCATAATGACAACAGTAATAACTAAACCCAAAGCAGTTGATATAAAGATAGCATGCAATTGTATAAAACAATATACTTTTGAAATCATAGGATCAATATGATCAAAGGACTACGGCTTGCCTTGGAATAAATCACAGGATTGATCTTGATCTTGGTGTACTTCTCCTTGTTCAAAACTTCCCGAAGTAGCAACGTCTACTCGCAAAATAAGCAAATAGAACAAATAAATAACAACCAGAGATAAAATCAACTCCAAAAATTAAATAAAAAATCATAAATAAATAGAGCTCGAATTTAGATGAATTTACAAATTTGAATGGGCTCAATCGAGTTCGGATGCAAAAGATATGGACTTTCAAAGATTGAAAATAAATCAAAACCCTAATTTGGATTTTAATTTAATTTCGATTTATTTTCAAAGGAAAAAGGAACTAATGCGTGTACCGATTATCTTGCCACATGGTCGACAATGAGGCAAAAAGGCTGAGGTGGCGGCTGACTCGGCATGACGGTATCGTTCTGATGGACCAAGTCCACCGAAGGAAAAGCTTGGGAGGGAGCAGCGGCCTGCCACGTGGCGACACACGGGCGTTGACGGCTGCCGCTCAAGCAGATCGAGGAGGTGGCGGCTTGTGGCTTCACGCAGCGCCGGTACCGGCAAGGGCGAAACGAGAGGGAGCTTGGTCGAAGGCTTGGCCGTGGCGCGGCGGCGAACGGCGGCGAGGCATTGCCGACAAAGCAGCAAAAAGGGATCCTAGGGAGACAGCGGAGCTGCTGGAGGTGGCAGCGGAGGTCGGGTGGCGACGGCTCACCGGTGGCGGCGACAATGGCGGCGGCGGTGTCGAGAGGTCGTTGTCGGACGAGGCGGCAACGGCGGAGGGAGCACCGGCGAGCGAAGGCGAGGGCGGCGGGGTGAAGTTTCGGCTATTGCGCACTTGATGGCGTCGGTGGCGCAGCCGAGGAGCGACTCGAGGCGGCGGATTACGGCGGTGAAGGAAGCGGCGACCGTCGGCAAATCTTCCGACAATGCGCTGGGAGGAGGGCGAAGGCGGCGCTACTGGGGTCTGGAGAGGAGGAGGCGAGGAAAACCGGAGGGTCTCGGGGGCTCTTTATAGCGGAGGGAGGAGGAGTCCGCGGGAGATACGGGCCGCGGCGCTCGAGTCGGGAGCAGCTCGGACTCGGGAGTTCTCCACAAGACGACGGTGGCGTGGCGATGGCGGGTCCACCGGCAGAGAGAAGGGAAGCGGGCGCGTCGCCCACGGGCAGCGAGGAGGAAAGCGGCCGAGCGGATGCGATCACGGGAGGAAGCGGGCCGACGGGCGGTGTGGTCTGGAGCGATGATGGGCTTGACTCACATCTTATTAGGGAAAAAGAATATGTTTTTCTTTTTATAAAATACTGAAAAATCCAAATGGTAATTAGAAAATAGCAAATGAACTCAGAAAATTCTATAAAATTCTATAAAATATATATAAGCCCATAGAATCTAAATAAAAAAATTTTGATAATAGTTCATGTTGGAATTAATCATGTTAAATTGTTTTGTTTCTCTGAAATTTCTAATTAAGCTTTAACTTTAGTAGAAAAATTCAAATGGTTATTTTTCTTTTAAAACTTTAAAACATGCCAATTTTTTTTGGGATGTTACAATAGCCCAAGGCAACCGACTGGGAGTCAAATAATAGCACTATTCATTATCATCGCCTAGTCGACGCTAACGAACTCATCGATCGGGAGTTCATCTTCACATGTAATTGCAGCAAGCAGGTTGAGTACAAAACGTACTCACAAGTCTTACTTAAAGGTAAAATTAGTTATGCATAATAGACAATCAAAGGATAGCATTAGTGGCTTTAGTTTTGCAAAAGACGCAACAATTTATCGACCTACACATACTAGTTTTTCAATTGCCATTTCAAAATCAAATTTGAAGTAGAAGTAAAGCACGTGATAAAGTGATACATTGATAAACAAATAAATCAAACAAATACCAAAGTGGCAACCCACTTTGATATACTAAAATGCATGAACACTGTTCATGCCGAATGCCAAGTTGTAACCATAAATTTGAATGCAAAGTCTAACAATAGTGACTCCCGAATCCAAGTGATCGTCTGTAACCATGGACACGGTTATTCGAATAGATTTATCTCTGTAGAGGTGTATTACTTTACCCACACGACTCGACTAGCCCGTAAGCCTCTAGAATTAATACACTTCCTATGCTGTGTCGGCTGAGGACGTCAATATTCGGTATTTTTGGCAAGAAAACCTTATTGAGTTAGACCACCCATGCGAGATGAAACCCCAACTTAGTATATAAGCATATAGTAAATGCTAAGCTGGCATGCATGTTGTGTCGGAGGGCCTAGTGTAAGATAGTTAGTATGTTGGTTATTCCCCCAACATAAAAATCGTGCTCACCTGCATAGTATATATTACACTGGGTTCCTAAGGAATATAAGATTTCACGGTCGCTATGTCCTCACACCACCCGCGGTCTAAACCAATAAAACCTCCCCCCTACTTGACCAAACGGTACCCATATCCCGCGTGTGATAGCATGAGTTTTACTTTAATCAAAGACGTCACCAAAGTTCTGTCCTTTTTGGTCCGGACAAGTCAACCACATACCCGATCTCATGCACAAAGGCACTCTCACTAGCAACCATTTTGTCCAGACCCAAAACTCTTTTAAAATAACAAAAGTTACTGGAGAAACAGATATGAAGATCTGGAATCAAAAGAAGATAAAAAGTTTATGTCTCCCATAATTGTCGCGTTATTCCCAACAATCAATCTACCACAACTAGACTTGCATGGCTAAGGAATCTCATATAATATATTTCACACAACCTAACTTAAGCATGTAGGTATTGGAATAATTCAAGGATAACCTCATGAATAGGATATAACTAACTACACATCACGAAAATATCGACATAACAAAATTAGCATGCAAGCAATTATCATTGCACTTAACTAATCAAAATCTGGGATCAATATGATGCAAAAAAAAAAGTTCAAATGATACTTTTCTTACTGATAGATTAATTTCTCACTTTCGGTGGCGTACGAGGCAATGTCAATAGCTTCAGAATCTATATAAAGACAACACTAAATAGACATCGAGAAAAGGCAATAAATGCAAATTGATAAAAAAAGCATGAAATTTATGCATTAGCTAGATGATGATTTTATATGAATTTAGATGAAATAATTATTCAATTTTGATTTAATATGAGAGAGTTATGGCCGTTTGAAAATTAGTTTTATGGAAATTCCAGAAAAATAAAATCGGTTACTCTTCATCCATATCCAATTTTTTGCCAAAAAAATTGCAGAGTAGTGGTGAGGAAAAGGATTATATGGATGGATAGATAATATCATTATAAGATGAAAATAACTTGGTTCATCTCATTTGGAGTTTTTATGAATTAGTTATGAATTTTCAAAGTTATCATCTTTTTCTATTGTAAAAATAATAGAGTTATGGATCATTTTCCCAAAATATACTCTCTGTTACAATGACATGGTTTAAACCTATTTTAAAATAAATTTTACTTAAAATGAAAATTATCAAAATTAGTTTCACTATTTTTAGAGTTAAAATGAATTAGTTATGCATTTTTGAAGTTAATTGATTTTTTAGTGTAACAATAATTCATTTCGGAAATTATAAATGCATTTAATACTTTTTGTATCGACATGAACCTAGCCAGAGTCTATGACGGGTGGGGTTCAGTGCACAGTGCGTTTTTCATTTTCCTTTCTAATTTTCGGTTAAAACTGACAAGTGGGATCCACTAGTCATAGACTCAGTTCACCGAATAGTGCGTGGACCTTCAGTCCACAGCATAGCGCATGGGTCTACCGGTGCTGGTTACTATGCACTTAATGGCCTCAGGCCCACATGTCATACACTGCAGGGTATTACTTAACACGTTAAACCGCGTTTTTCCGACATAGATCTCCGATTAAATGCTAATCAACGCGCTTAAGCCCTTAATTACCTTGCTACAGGAACGTCGGAGCTTCCGACAAAACAGAGCTTCTGCGCTGCGAGCTTTTCCAGCGGCTTGTCGGCGCTGCGGTCCAGGCTGGCGGAAACCAAGGGCATGTACGGGTTTCTAATAGCCTGACGGTCCAACTGGTGGTCGGAACTTGGTCAGAGGATGGCTGTAGCGGTGGCACGACAATGGAGCGCGGCGGCGCGTTTCGGACAAACGTGCATGCAACAGCTCGAGAGAGTAGTGAGCTAACTAACGCATGCTCTAGCATCTAGGAGGTTTAGGGAGCCTACCAGAGAGATGTGGATGACTAGAGAAGCACTGAGGAAGCTTGTCGACGATGATGGCCACAGCAGCGATGCGGCTTCACGAGGGGAGGTCGTCTGGAGCAAAACAAAGAGGAATGAATGTGCAGGATAGCTAAAGGGTGCTAATGGCACGGTGTAGACAAAAGTAATTGGACAATGAGTTACTCGATCGGCGCCGGAGAAGAAAAGGATCCTCACAACCAAAAAAGAAATTCTTCAAAAACCTCTGGTTCCTACGATGCATTGAAGGAATGAGTTGAGGGGAACACGTGCTTATACTTAGAGGCACAAAGTGAAGCTTGAAAGAGATGATAATACCTACTGGAGATGAAGGAGGCACAATGTTGGCTTTCGGGGAGTGCTCCGAAGACAGCAATGGCGTAGTGGCGTTCCGAGAGCTACAAGAAGAATGAAGAGCTTGGGTTAGCAAAAATGGAGACGGTGTCGAGAGGGAAGAAGAATGGTGTGGTCGCGGCAGTGCTTACTGGGACGGGGAGAAGATCAAAGCCTCCTTCTCTCCCACGGCCGAGGAGAGAAGTGAGGGAAGAGAGGAGGCAACATGGTGGTTTTGTGCATTACCAAGGATGCAGGATGGAGCAGCGTTAAGAGGCGGTGCTCAAGGATTGGCCGAGAGGGGTGGTGCGATCACGGCGACGACAACATGCAGTAGAGCAATGCGAGCGCGTGGTGCATAGTGCCTGAGTGCGAGTTAGCAGGAGGTAGAAGGCGATCCTGACAGGTGGACCCGAGCGGTCGGCGACAGAACGCAAGTGGTGCGGGCGAAGCAGTGCGGCTGGATCAATTGGTGTTGGGCTTGGTCGGTGTAATAATGCATGGGTTCGAGCCTGAGTCCGCTGAGACTGTTCGACAAAATGGTTGGGCGAGCCAACTCGGTCGGGTTCGAGTCCATTGAATAGTGCTAAGTTTGACTGATATGAATTTCCTTTGTTTCTAGTTTGACTGAGCTACAAAACATAGCACATAAAATCCTAAAAATCTAAAATAAATCAGAGGGGTTCCTGGGGTGACGTAGTACCCAAATAAAATTTGAAACCCCAATATTTAAGTTTTAATTTGTATAATTTAAATTCAAACTTATCATAGGTCATTGAAATGTGTTTGAATTTTCTAAGGGTTGAATTCAGTTCCAAAAATTTGGAAAAAATTATATTAATTTATGATAATTAATATAGTATTTTAATAAATATTTATAGTAGAAGTTAAAATGCTTTTATTTCTGTTTTCTCTTTGAGCTTAATTTTGAAGTGTATGTTTAAACTTTGTTTGAGATTTTCCAATGCAATAATTGGTGCAAATATTTCAAGAATGTCATGTATGCTCATGAGATGCATAATAATTCCATTTATTAAATTGAAGGATGTGACAGTTATGGACACGCTTGGGATTGGACTTGCAGGAGTTAGACTTAACGTTTTGGAATTTTAACTTTAAAAATTGATCGGTTGGCATTGCGAATGGTCTCATGCTATGTTTGTGAGCTACGGGGCAGCCACCTGTTGTTGTTTAGATGTTGTCTAATATTGTTTATTCGCTGTTATTTAAAGTGTCAAAAATGTTTGCTCACTTGCCATTTCAATCTACTACTTGTACTTCAAATGAAATATTGCTTTATGCTAAAAATTACCTAGTGTAGTAGCCTTTCTTTGATACATGAATGCATCTAAATATTCTTTTGCTTGTAAGTCTTGTGAGTACAACTTTGTACTCAACCCGGTTACTGCAATTTCAGAGGAGGTTGACCCCCAAGGGGTCAATCATTGTGAGACTGTCTACGAGGACGACAACTAGCTCGGTGAGCTTTCGGTCAGGTTGCCTTGTGGGTAAGGGCAGCCGATCGGCTTTCTTTTGTGCCATCTTGTGGCTTTTGGTATTCCGTTGTGTACTTGATTTTTATTATTGCTATTTGGCCGGTCAGTCGTATGTATGAAAACTGAAGTTGTATGATGATTATGTTGTAATCTTTTGATACTACGGTACTGTAATATTGTTGTATGGCATTGCTTTTGATATTATTTTGTGAGGTGTATGTGCACCGCTCCTGAGAGGTATACAATACACCGATGGCGGGACATTTGATTTGCAATGCTAGGACCAATCGGATGGTTAAGTATTACAAGTTGGACATCTTGGGTCCTTACAAAAGCTATCTTTATAACTAACCAGTTACGGAGTAGCGTTTGACAACCCCTAAGTGCCATTATGCATCTTGAGTATGTGCGACGACCTCAAGTCTAAGGACATAGCATACGCATTGTAAATGAGACAAACTGATGACACGTAAGAAAACAACGTTCTCGTAGTGTCTCATGGTGGGTCGTTCCAACCCCTATGTTCGCTAACATCTGTCCATATTATTGGTTTGATATCTCCATATTTATGACCCATGAAACATGATCATCAAGCAATACATATGATAGTCTATTCATATGTGTCCTCATATGTTTCCGACTAGGGAACGTTTAAAAATAATCATCGTAGAAATATAGAGTTTCACAATCAAGTCGCATACTTGATAATAAATATTAACGATATTATTCTTGGAGCAAGATAACATATTATCCAATAAGTTATGAATATAACGAAAGATAATTATGTCTATGATTGTCTCTAGGGTATATCTCCAACACAAGCAAAAAAAACCATAGGGATGTCATTTCCCAAGTGCCGACCCCCACGGTCCGAAGTGACATCTAATGCGGCGGTAAGTTGGCTATCGAGCCAGGAACTCGTCCTACTGAGTTTTTTCCCCCCCCGAAATTGACACAGTTTGATTTAATATCATTTTATTTATAGTTTAAAAGTATTTTTAGAACCGAGCTAACGAGCCGATGTTTAACCAATTAACAAGTATAAATAGAGCAATTTTGAGCTGAACCAAAGCGAAATCCAATTTCATTCGAAATTAACTTATTTTAATGTTTAACCAATTAACAAGTATAAGTTGAGCAATTTTGAGCCGAACCAACGAGCCAACTAAAAGTTTCCTAGTAACAAAGGCAGACGTCCGATGTTGGTGACGAACTCAATGACAGGACAAGGGCAGGATGCTCCGGAGACACCACAGGAGGTTTTCTTAGGATCAATGTGGATGGCACTTTTATTCAGCACTCCGGGCAAGCAGGGCATAGGCGTTATTACGCGAGATGAGGAGGGCCAACCAGTCCTGACATCTTGGAGAGCGCCTCGTCACTGCCGCGATGCCGAGGAAACTGAAGCTGCGGCGTGTCGTGGGGGTTTGTTGCTAGCTAGCAAGTAAATGGTTGGACAAACCGGTCGTACTTGAAACTGACAGTCCAAGCTCCAGAGTCCGACCCGAGCCTGGCCCATGCGCATGCTGTTTGAGTTCGAGTTTGACTTCGGTTTGCGTCGCCTCGCTCACTGGACAAGACCAGGTCCGAGCGAGTGAAGCGATTCGACCCGACCCGACCCGACCCGACCCAGACCGACCGAGCCATATATTCCATTCGTCATCCCGGGCCCACCAACGGATTGGGGAGGGGAAAAGTGCACAAGATATCCTCTCCACGCCAGCGACTGCCCGCCGCCGCCTCGCCGACTTCGCTGGCTAAGCTTCCTCCGCTCGCCACCTCCGACGCTCTCTCTTCGCGCCCAAGATCGCTGGATTAGTTGAGGGTATGAACTAGTTCTCTCTCTCTCTCTCTCTCTCTCTCATTTCTATTCGATCCATGGATGACATGCGTTCGACCACGCGAGTTTCAGATCTTCCAAAGGAAGATTCCCTTTGTTTCTTGCTCGTTTTTCCATCTCTGATTTGTGATGCCTCCTCCTGATGTAATCTTTTCCTTTGGGTGAAGCCAGCACGAGGGAGGGACTGGACAGGATACGGCAGGTCGGAATTGTTCACCTACCTACCTCGCTCAGCAGCTCATCACGCTCGTTGGTAATTATTCATTATTCTCTTCTCTTACTCCTTACGAATTCTACTTGTGATTTCTTTCATCCAGTAGTATGCAGTTTCTTGCTCTGCGATTTCTCTACACCATGGAGCTGTATTGTTACATATTCAATTACAATTTTCCTGTGCACAGTCAGATCAAGTTTGTTGCCCACTGGCATGCTAATTTCCTCCGTAGGTCAACGATCGCCTTCTAATTGTATAGAAAGATCAGCAAAGTTGATCGCTTATGGCTTCAAATTGTGCTAATCGCACCACTCTGTGTATCTATCTGTACAACCCCGCTGAATCGTAAAATCTGGATAGATCTTTGGATTGCTCTGTTAGATATGTCTCTTATACGGGTGTTCTTTGCATATTTACCTACACCGGTAACATTTATATTTTAGTTTTTGGCCGATTAGAATAGATAAGGGTTCATTCCAAGATGGTATCAGCGTCATGCCACGGCTCTCTCACCAACCCTAGCCCTAGCCAACCACTGTTGCCGCCCTCCGGCCGCCGCAACCACCTGAGCGCCGCCGCCTTCCCCCTCTCCTCCGCGAACTCATACCCTCCGGATCGGCCGCCGTTCCTCTGCTCCACTCCCGGATCTGAGCCACCATCACCGCCGCCTCTCAGTGGCTCCCCTGCCCGGATCCACGCCGCCGCCGCCTCTCGGTGGCTACCCTATCCCGGATCCGTGCCGCCACCGCCTCTCGGTGACTCCTCAGGCCGACACCACCTCCTCAGCTCCGCCTGGCGCTGTCTCTACTCTCGGTAACATTTATATTTTAGCCTTTAGTCCATTGTAATAGATCAAGGTCTCATTCCAACATGCTCCTTGTAAAATTGGGATAAATCTTTTGACTGAGGCACCTTTCTTTATGTTATGTGAAACATTGAAGCAAATAAAAGTCTTGATTCATGACACTATCCGTTTTGTGTCGTGGAGTAAGTACCATTATTCTTTGACACAATTGGACTTGGTCGCAGTGTGAGAAAAAGAGTAACAGAAGCAAATTTCAAAAGGTCGAATGAAACTGTTAGTCGCTACTTTAAGACTGTAGTCCATGCTATAGGTGAGCTTCGTGATGACATTCTTAGGCTTTGTCTTTTCAAATTCCAGCCAAAATCTTAGCAAATCCAAGGTGGTATCCGTACTTTAAGGCTTACGCTATGGCCTAGGTACCCTATATTTTTTTTTCAATTTGCACTCTTGGAAGTTCAATTGATCACATTTTGTTGTTCATAATATAGGTTTGTATCGGATCTATTGCCTGTACTCATGTACGTGCTACTGTCCCCAAGTCCCGTCAGGAAGATTTTCGAGGTAGAAAGAGAAATATAACCCACAGTGATGGCTGTTGTAGACTTTGACCTTCGTTTCACCTATGTGCTGGCTGGTTGGGAGGGCTCAGCACATGATGCTGTGGTTCTTGCTGATGCCTCAAATGGTCTTGTTGTCCCTGAAGGTAGTCTCTAGTACTGTGTATATAGTACACACCCTAGTGAGATGGAATTCTGTTTCCTAATCTAGTTGTCACTTCTTGATGTTATAGGAAAATATCAAGTTGACAAAAGGAGTACCATTGGAGCAGCTTTGTTGTTGTGAATTGAGATATTAAAAACCAGCACCATTAGAACAAATTATCAAGAATAATCTTGCATGGCCTAGTGAACAATAATTACTGTATGTTAACTTGTTAAGCTATCTGCACAATTTTATGGTTGTGTACTGGTTGGTACCTTTTGTTATCTTGTATTTGCATGCTATATTTTCTATTTTACTGCATAATTTCCTCTCTTTTTTTGCACCAATATAGGATTGTTTCTGTGTAGGGCTATGAGAGACAAAGTTTTAGTTTCAAACAGCAGATAGAGGATAGCCTGGAGTAAGCTTTTCAATCAGTATAGAATGGGTGGTTGTTGCTGTTGTTCATCAAGATCTGAAGCAGTTAGAGCACAAGTTTATATCTATGTATGTAGACCCTGATTTGTTCTCTGTATTAATGGTGCTATCTTATTTTTTTTGTGGCATAATGCTTTACCAAATGACCTATAGATAATGATAATGTCTGGGAGGTATCTAGCATCTATCGGACTTTCCTGTCAAAAGATTGAGCTGAACTAGCAGCAAATTTATTATTCTCCTTTTCATAACTGTAAGATAACCTTCGTATGTTTTATGAAGGCCACATCAAATTTCATGTGATCATGCTTCTCATATATTTTTATGCTGGTTCCATTAAAGCTTCTGTACATGTAATATTCTGACATTTGATAGTGCTAGATTTTGCTGGAGTGCTATTTGCAGATGCTAACAATAACTGAATGCTAGAGTTTTCGTATTCCTTTGCAGTTTCAATGCAACAGTAGAAATAATTTTTTACTGGTAGTGTGCATTTCCCATTCTTATCAACCCATCAACCCACGATGATTCAGCACACAAATTCTCTAGACATTATGCATTTATGCTATTTGCTATAATATAGTTTATGTGATACTGATAACATCCTTTGCAAGGAACCACAATTGATTAGTAAGTTGACTTGGTGATAGCTTCATGTATTTGTCAGCCTTTCGCGTTGTTAATTATTTGGCTTGTTATTTCACTGATCTTCTTGGCTTTGTATTATTCAGCATCAACAAAATCTAGAGGAGCATGAGCCATTATCTCCAGCTTTTAATGGATTATCGCCGGCCTCTGCAATAGTTGCAGTAGACACAAATCTGGATACATCTACTCCTGACACTTATCGAGCACCGCCTGCACCTTTGCCTTATGATGTTGGTTTGGCAGTTACAGAAGATAACCCTGGTAATTTTTTTTTTTGACTAGCTGTGGGCATGAGCAATGATTATTAACCTCCAATGTTACTGACCGAAGCTTAGAGTTTCACATTCATGTGCAGCTTTGGAGAAGTCAGACATTAAGAGCAAAATTGATGATCAGCGGAACTCCTTAAAGGTGGATGAGAATGAGTCATGTAAAAAAGGTGTCCCCGGAGATAAGCCTGACGAGGAGGATGTTTGCCCAATCTGTCTTGAAGGTTGTGCTCCTCTTGTTCTGTGGAAAATTATTTCCTTAGATTGACAGGATCTTCATTGAATACTTGTTTAACACTATCTTTACTTGGTTGGGACTGAATGCGTGTGTTTTTTGCTACTCTTACAGTCTTTATTCCAGACGTGCTGTTTTCTTGTTATCAGGGTAGAATCTTGTTATCAGGGTAGAAGTGGTTAGTATTCAGTGGGAAACATAACTACTCTCAATTCTCATTTCTCATCTGCATAGATGCATTCAGTTGGATGTCATAGAAAACATTATTACACCTCTGAAATAATGGTAGAGGAATACCTAGAGTTTGCCAATAATGTAATTGCTGGTCTGTGATTATTTGTTTTTCTGCATTGGATGCAGTATGCATGCATCATTTTTTCACATGTATGGGAGAATATAAAAACTTAGAAGTTGGTGTCTTTGTCACTTACCCCCTGTTGGGACCCAAATATGCAAATCTGGATCCTGTGTATACTGCACTAGTCCGGAATCATGCTAGTGCACATAGTGGCAACATCGATAAAATACCATTGCATATACAAAGATAACTAATAAATAGACAATTAACATAAATCATCAGAGTAACGACCTTAAGGTCAGCTTACAATTAATGCCTCAGAAGACGAGTAACTCAAATAAACTGTAGCGGAAAGAAACATAATAAATTCAGTGAAGCTCGTCCATATGTCCACAGACAATCGACTGAGGTAGTGCGACCTAGTTCTCCACGATCCTTGAAATAGACCTTGTTGACCAACGATGAACCGATGTATCCTTTTTAACTGAACAACATTGTTTATAACAAGAATGGGTACATAGAGTACTCAACAAATCACACTACATAATGCAATTATAGATGATGGTTTATTCCAAAGGATATGACATCTATGGTTCTTTTGCATAAAAGCAACGGTCACAGTTGAATATGAATAATAGATGGAAAGCGTAATTTAAAACAAATAACAAAAATAATTTTAACTAGTATTTCACAAAGGACACAAAGCCAAATCCGTTTCTTTCACACAGTCATATGAGTTAAATCACACAGCTATATTAGTTAAAACAAAGCTATATTAGTTAAATCACACAGCTTCCCAAGTGTTTTTTATGAAAATCTACCCCTCGTGTGAAATCTCCAAGCATGCCCATGACCGTGGACGCGACTATTCGAATAGATTGTTAATACTCCGTAGAGGTTGTACACTTTACCCACAAGATACAATTAACTCATCATATCTGCCATGACTCGCCATACATAAGTATGCGATTGAGCAATCATAACAAAACCTTTCCGAAACTTCATCTCAACAATTGACCCTCCCGAAGTGCACACTGTCGGTATCAACCCTTACACAGTGCTTTGGGCTTACGCGCACCGTTGGACCTGGAAGCAGTGAACCGCGCATCAATGTGACTACAGAGTAGTCCACACCTCCACCTATCTCCGAACACCTAACCTAATACCTGAGTAGTCGATGTCGAGACTCTGTAACTTAATAAGTTAGGTTTGTCCCATTCTAGACATATGGTTGTACAGTTATGACTCAGTTCAATGATGCACAAAGTTAAGTCCTTAATTGACTAAGGCGAGACTGCCAAATTCTAACTATGTAACCATCTTTTCATTTCCCAATAACTGAGCTACACCGTATCACAAATCCTTTTCACTCGCCTCAGTCCAAATCTTTTCCACCTGTTGGTTAAATGCATCACATGCCATCAACGAGTAACAACATACAACATACCGTTTTTACACAAAGTTGTTCCATAATCACTTAGTCAAATTTAGATTTGCAACTCAAAATAGTATCAATAACCCATTGCATGACGAAGCAGACTATTCGCGTCTAACCAACCCATGTTAGTGCTATGATAATGCCAATTATTAATTAACCAAGATAGGGTGACAAAAGATCAAGGTAATACAATAAGCAAAGTGGATATAATCAAATGGGTGAATAGCTAATCCCAAAATATTTAAAGAGTTAAATAATTGAAGTAACATGCAATAATTTGAATCAAAGTAGTTTTGAAAAACTGGGTTCAACATGGTCAAATATACAACTTGCCTTGCTATAGTAACGTTTGTGCTCTTTTATCTTCGATCTTCTACTTCTTTACTGCAGCTCCTTTAGACGATTCCGAAACGTCAATGTCTAATGAGAGAGCGCAAAAACAAACAAAATTCAAAAAGACAAATCAAATAAACTCCAAATTGAAATTGAATGGTACTGGAAGGTAGGGCTTGATTTTAGATGAATTTAGAAACTTGAATGGATTCAATCGGAGTTCATATGAGGGAGAACGAGCTCTCGGAAATTTTATCGGGAAGGAAATGCTGAAAAATAAATGGGAGAGAAACTGACAGGTGGGGGTCCACGAAATATTCTGCAAATATTTTATTTTGGAAATTCAGAAAATAGCCAAGTATGTGGGACCCACTGGTATTTATGCATTTTTAAGAATTAAAATAATTCCAAAAAAGAGAGAATGAAGTGGTCCACAGACTAGGTCCACGACAAGGGAAAGGTTCACCATGAACCGAATTCATGCGGCTAGGGTTGACCAAGTTTGATTGACATGTAGGGTCCGCAGGTAAGTGATTTGGCTCACGTAGATTTGGTTTACAGGAGTTTAGGTTTAGGGTTTGGGTTAGGTGGCTGACACGTAGGAGATGACGAGGCTAACACGTCAGCGATGGAGGTGAGGTGGTAGGGACGTGGCAGGTGACGAGGTGATGACATGGACTGACACGCGGTGGCAAAATTGACTGGCGAGGTGGGCGCCACGCGAACGTGATGAGGCGGACATGGAGGCGAACACGGTGAGGTGGCACTGACGAGGCGAGGACATGTCACAGTGTGGACGGCGACGCTTGGGCTCCAAGGCTCGTCGGAGTTGCGGTCACGGTGGAGGCAACGGAGGGTCAAAACGGGGAGATGAGAGTGCGGCGAAGATGGTGGCATGAGTGTGGTGGCGAGGAGCGGCGGCGGCGACGCGCTACAACGATGCTCCGGCAAAGTGGAAGAGAGCACCGGCTAGAACGCAACGCGAGGAGTAAGGTGGTGGGGAGGATGAAGGACGTGGGCTCACTGGAGAGGCACAATCGGCTGGTGAAGGCGGCGGTGGAGAGGGAGAAGAAGAAAATTTCAGGCTATGATGGACCAAATTCGAAATCAGAAGTGGAGAATTGTAGATCGGGGGCTAGAACACGATATGACACGAAAGGAGATCGGGGGCTAGAACACGATATGGCACGAAAGGATTTGAGAGGGGCTCACTGGGGAGACGAGGAACACGACAGAAGCGTTTCGGGTGGTGGAGCGCAACCGAAGGCGGGGAAGGAGATGGCGCCGGAGCTAGGAGGCGCAGAAGCTTCGATGGATGCACACAACCAGTAGAGGAGACCGAGGCGGTCGCGGTGACACAGGTGGGACGTCCCGAGGAGCAAAGACGGCGGAGAACCAAGCGAGGATGGCGTCGCCGGTGATGGAGAAGATGACCGGAGTGGGGGTGGTTGACGGCGTTCCGGGCGGAGAGGGGCTAGGGCACAAGGCGGCTGGTCAGGGCGAAGGGGACGCGCATGGGGTGGTGGCTTTTATGGGCCTGGAGGCCATGTGCGGGCACGGATGCCGAAGGCGGCGGTGCAGAGGCAATGTCCAGGATGGACACGGGAGCGGCAGCGAGTGCGTGCAAGCGGTGGTGGGTGGTTGCCAGGCGGGCCGGGACAAGGAGGGTAAGGAGGCGGGGATGGGCCTGGGCTGGCTGGGCTGAAGAGAGAGAGGCGGGATGGACCGAATGGATTTAGCCCACGAAGCAAACATGAAAAAGAAATTGATTTCCAAATTTTGAAAAAGCTGAAAATCCAAATGGGTTCAAATAATTTAAGCTTTATTAATTCAAGGAAAATCGGTGAAATTTTTTAGGGACCTAAACTACTCAATAGATTTTTGAAAACCCAAATTTTGGAACGTTACACCCCCTATAATTCGTTTGGGTTCATTGATATTCCCACAAGCTACAAGTCATTTTACCGACCAAATACCCACCTATAGTCCATTACCCCCATATTATAGACAATTTTTTGCAAATTTTTTCTTCAAATTGTGACACATCAGCGGCCATGCAATCATCCTCACATCGCATGACACATTGGAACTACTAGAGATGGCGTCGCTACCATCAACAGTAACGTCATGGTGAAGAAAAATGGAGGTTACCGATGAGGAAGGGGAGAAGGGAGAGAGAGAGACCTGAGCAAGTTGCCTACTGAATCTGGTGCGTCATGGTTTCATGAGAAATTCGTTAGAAATTAGTGAAAAGACGAAGAAAATGGAGTTATAGGGGTGTATTCTAAAAATGACTTGGGGGGGTGTCAATGAACCAAAATGACATGTAGGGGGGTAGGTGACAAGGGCAGCAACTTCTAGGATTTTTTTTTGGATTTACCCCTATGGATTATTCTGTACTGATGATGATCTTAAGCAGTTCACTAGTTGAGCTTCTCAAGGGATAAAAGAAGTTCCAGAGGAACTCCCCACCGTGCAAATGACTTGTTGCTGGTTGGAACATTTTCATGCATTTTGTTGTAGATTACTAGGTGTAGTTGCTGATGTACATGTACTCTGATTATCCTCCATTGATGCAACGATTGATGCTCTAAATCTAGGTCTTATGTTGTATTGGACCAGAAGACTCCTGCAATAATGTTTGTTTCTCTTTCACCAGAATATGATGAAGAAAATCCCCGCTCTATAACTAAATGTGAGCATCATTTCCATCTTTGCTGCATACTTGAATGGATGGAGCGAAGTGATACTTGCCCAGTTTGTGACCAGGTTAGTACACCAAAACCAATTTATATCAGTTGAAATATGTTTCTAATGTAGCACATGGATGTGTTTTTCTGTTCTAATTCTTTCTATGTGGTAATCCATTCTGAAAGCTTAGGAACAAACTTATTGACCAGTATGGAGTAAAGCCAATATATATAAAAAGATATGGACTTCGATCTTTGGGATTGTGTTTCTGATGGTGTATGAATTATTATAAAATACAAATTGTTCTATTAATCTAAAGTTCCAATGTTGGATACTTCTATTTTTGCACAGAATATTTGATGAAAATATGGTGTCTTTCTTTGCTGTAAGCTGCATATAATATCTTGCAGATAACCTTGATAGATGAGATATTTGAATAGCCCTGGTGACCCGGTGTATCCTCTCTTGGAGCTCGTCCCTATTACGGAAGTGCTGTCAGCAACTATTCTGCTCGTGATACTGGTCTATTCTGGTGGAGCTGTGGAGGTGCTATTGGAAATGAATTGAGGGAAACAAATAAGGAAAGAATTGAAAGAAGAAATGACATGAAATTAGTTCAAATCATCTCTGTTTTTTACCTTTTGTGTCAAGCTCTAGCTATTTATTAACAACAGGAGGATTAGGAATCTGCTTGGTTGCAATATGCGTATCGGTCACAGGTTCATTCAGTTGAAAGTCCAAACCTTGAAATTAACTCCCTTTTCTTGTTCTGAATTTGATTCTGGGATGCCTGCTGGTTCTTTTTCCGGATCGTTTAGTTTCTGTATACCATACATTAGGTAGGTGACAGGGAAAAGTGGTCTTAGTTTAGTTTCCTTTTGGATAATCCAAGCTGTACATACCTGTATGTATCCTTTTTCTGATTAGTCAGGACAATTCACTGGGATCATTTTCTGTTCTAAAAAATTTGCTAATCTCTCCAAAGTGACACCAGCTATACATACATTTGCCAGGTCCAAAATCTCTTTTTGACTGAATCAGTTTGTGCAACTCGCCTGGGTCTATTGCTCTAGGGCCTGTTAAGTTTTAAAGTCAGCATTTTTGTTCTCCTTATGTTTTCTGTTGAGTTGGTTGAAGTTGCTTAAAATGTATTTAGTTGATATTGTTGCTTTATTACAAACATGGTAGAGCTTTGTCTGTCTGTATTAGACTGAAAAGTGCAAATTTACCAATGATGTTGCTGCTTGTATGCCCATGAGTTTGGAAAGGTCAGGATATGATTGTTTTGTTCTATATTATTATATCATCACAAGGATGGTTGAGAATTAGCTGTAGCTGCTCAAGGTGGTTGAGAATTAACGTGTAAACGATGCTACCATGCTGGACAATACACAAATCTGGACAAGACTCCATGGGAACTCCCGGTCCTTTCACCTGGCTTCACATCTGCTCTCCAGTGTATTGTAAGTTGTCTCCAATGGATCATCGCCTCATAGCTGTCGGATGGCTTTTGCCCGCATGCACACCCGATTTTACCTGCTTCACACTGGCATCCCAAAACTCCCTCAATCTCGCCTGCAAAACTTTACCTGCTTTACCATTCTGCTATGCCGCGCATTGCCTCACTCGTCGCGATTGTCGCCTTCAATTGATCTAGGCGATTTTCCAACGTGAAAGGTGGATTCGAATTGAAATTCTTCGGAATTTTTCATTGGAAGGTAGTTTTTTTTTTAGTTGAAAGCTGGGGGTTTTTTAGCTGAACATTTAAAATTCACGTTTTGAAAGGTACTAGAAATTCAATTTGAAATTTTGAATGTTTGGAGAACCGGGATGCAGTCAGCAATTTAATGTGATTAAGGACCTGCTGTAAGTTTATGAATCCACTACAGAGGAGGACCAGTGGACTTATATTTGGAACAATGCTACATTTTCTTCAGTTAAGGTGTACAAGATCTTCATGGGACATTCAAACACCCCCTTCTTTGCAATGGTTATGGAAGAGCTCTTGCCAATCTAATCTCAAGAGTTTTCTTTTGGCTGCTTCTTCGAGACAGGTTGAACACTCGAAACTTGCTTAGAAGAAGAAACTATCAAATGAGGGATTATACTTGTGCGCTTTGTGGGCAGGGGCTGAAGAAACCCTTCATCATCTTTTCTTTGGTGATTCTTTCTCGCACCAATGCTGAGACTATATTTGTCCTTTCAGACTGAGGAATCTGCCACTTCAGGATGCTTTGCTTGATCTCAAAGTAAGAATTCAAAAGACTTTTTTCATGGAGATTGTTATTTTGGGAGCCTGGAGCATTTGGATCACACGAAATAAAATAAGAAAGTTTTTCAAAATGTTGATCCCTCATTTGAAGCATGGCAAAGGAATTTCAAGCATGAATTTGCCTTGGTTATCCATAGGGCAACAAGAAAGTACTTCCCAGAAATTGACTTGACTTAGCTTTAGCTTTTGTTTTCCTTTTTTCGTATTTTTTTGTATTAATTTGTAACTTTTTTCTCCTTTAAATTTTAATATATCCCTACTGTTTCCCTCCAAAAAAAGAAGTGGGCTTCGAACAGCAGACGACAGATGCATGGTTTCAGTCTTTAATATGAGATATTGTCGCTAAATTGCTGCTTACTATCATGTCAAGGGTTTTCCCCTATTATTGTTGTTTTATTTGATGTACATGTTTATGCCCCATTTTGGAACACATGAATTCTACTTAAATTTTACAGGAAACAATTCAATTTTCACATGAATAAAAAAAATCATGCATTCCAAACTGGCAGCTAGATGTCTATAGGCTAGTTGTGTTCCCTCTCATGCTTTGACAACGTAATTAACACAAGAAAGATGTGTGCAGTAGTGAACGTGTAGAGGTGGATTCTCAAGCCGCTAGCCCTCTTGCAATAACAAGCTGGGCCTAATTAAGCACTTAACTAGCCTTATCTTAGAATAAAACCTAGAGAATTCTTGTAACCAATTAAAATCACATTTGCTTTATAGAGTACATCAAGGATGCACACCCCTATTCATGCCACACAAGAATACCTAGAAGCAACTATATATCTATTCATTAAGACGAAGAATTGACACTCAAATTCGAGCCGAAAAGGACTCGAACATGGGTGATAGGGTGTACAACCTAGAGAATTCATGTAACCAATTAAAATCATATATTTTTTTGGATAGACTACGTCGAAGATGTACACCCCTATTCACGCCACACAAGAATACCTATAGGAACTATATATCTTAAGACGAAGAATTATGGTTGTTTACTTTTGCGCCGAACCGAAAAAACCGAATTGTATCGGTTAACTCGGTTTGACCGGTATGGGGTATTTGGTTTGGTTTCCAGAAATGTGGTTTTTTATTCTGTTTTTTAATAAAAATCGGTAAAAAAAACTGAAATTACAGGAAAAACCAAAATTTCGCCGCTACAGTGTCAGTAGGGTAGATGATCATGCAGCCGCCGACAAACGTAAGTAGGAGGGCGCTTTATGCAGCACGAGAAATATTGCTGAGGCCGAAATAAATATCGTACTACAGGTACTGATCAATATTAGATTTTGCTGCCTCTGCAGCAAATCAATTCCATCCCTCATACGTATTTTGAACCATACAAAAGAGTATCGTTCTAAATTCGCGTCAACTTTGGTAAATATAGTATCTACCGATACCGTGTCAAAATAAATTGGTATTTACCGATATCGAAATGTATTTTTTAAATACCGTATTCACCGAGCCGTATTTATCGAAAATACCGAACAAACAACCCTACAAAGAATTGACACTCAAATTCGAGCTCAAGAGGACTCAAACATGGGCACCAACTGAACTAAGCTCAGTTCCGACCTACGCTGCTTTGGTAGGAGATTAAATTGAGGTCGGTTCGATTAAATTGAGGTCGGTTCTTCACTACTCAAAAAAAGCTATATTGACATTTGTTTTTGTAACATTCAAATGGATTAATAAATTTCCTGCTAATAAAAAATGGGACAATTAACTCAGCAACACATAAAAATGTGTAATTATCATAATAAGACTACAAAAGGATTTGTGCTGATAGATGGCTGCGAAAGTAAGTTTATGTTGGAAAATAGCTAATTTTCATACTAACAACTGCTTACTATAAAAAAAAATTGTTGTCGATTTATACAGGTTTATCGACCTACAAACCTTCTTTCTCATATTTAAGGATCTAAAATCTAAACTACAGTCATATTTCATAATTTCACTCTTTTTTTTTTTTTCAATTATCAGTAAAGCAATGGTGCTGCTAAATGGCTGACAGTTTCATCACAGTAACCCAATAAGCACTTGTGTTTCCTATCTCCCCTCTAGGTCTACATAGTCCTTATGAACGAAAGTGGGATGACCTGCCTCCGCCGCCGCGACGGCGGCGCTCCGGCTGGAGGACGACGACCTCGTCTCGGAGATCCTCCTCCAATCGGCAATGAACGGAAGGATCATCTGAGACATTTCTGTACAAAACCCCCTGGAGGAAATGCCCATTCTCATTTATGTACTTCAGCCCAGGACATTTTGCGTTTAGCTCCCCGATTCGTTCCTCCTCCTCATTTGGGCTCCTTCCCATCAACACTCCTCCGACCTCGCCCCGCTCGGCCGGCGCCACCAGCGCACTCCCCCCTCCCGGCGAGATGCGCCCCCCAATCCACATAAGCGAGGAGAGCGACGAGATGAATCGCCGCCGCCGCTGCCCCACATTGCCGGCGCCGGCGCTTCCGCTAGACGAAGACGACCTCCTCTCCGAGATCCTCCTCCGCCTCTCCCCGCAGCCCTCCTCCCTCCCCCGTGCCTCCCTCGTCTGCAAGCGCTGGAGCCGCCTCGTCACCGACCCCGGATTCCTCCGCCGCTTCCGTGCCCATCACCGGAAGCCCCCCCTCGTCGGCGTTTTCGTGGACTCCCGCGGCTGCGAACCCTTCTTCAGGTCCACGCTGGACCCGCCGGATCACATCCCGCCCGAGCGCTTTTCCTTGCGGCTGGACGACGTCGAAGGCGGCGGCGTGGGCGTCGGCTGGCACTTCCACGGGTGCCGCCACGGCCGCGTCCTCCTCATCAACCGGAGCTTACTCGGCTGCCGCCAGGTCCAAGTGTGGGACCCCGTCACCGGCGACCAGCACTGCGTAGCCGTTCCCCCGGAGTTGGATTACTGGAACGAGCTCTTTGTCCAAGGTGCGGTGTTCTGCGCAGCCAGCGACAAGGGCCACGTGCACGGCGGCTGCCACTCGAGCCCCTTCAAAGTGGTCTTGGTGTGCGCCGACCAGCGCGTTGCACAAGCCTTCGCCTGCGTTTACTCATCGGAGACTGGTGTATGCGGCAATCTCATCTCGACAGAGTCGACAACAATTCAATATACGATTTCTGTTGGATCTCGAAGTATCCTGGTTGGTGATTCCCTTTACTGGACGCTCTTTAGTTATCAGGATGCCATCCTTGAGTTTGATTTGGACAGGCAGAGCCTAGCTGTGATAGAGGTGCCATCGGATGTCTCTGTCGACCACCATGGCCTCTACTTGACTACGCCGGCAGAGGGTGGTGGGATTTGCTTGCTCGTTATGTCATACTTGAGCGGGCAGTTATGGGAGTGGAAGGTCGATTGTGATGGTGTTGCTGGATGGCTGCCGGGAGAAACAATTGAACTGGACAAGCTTCTTTCACTGAGATCATGGGTGGGGACAAATCCTCCAAGGATACTGGATATTGGTGGGGATGATAATGTGATGTTTCTACAAACATCTCGTGGTGTCTTCATGGTCCATCTCGAGTCAATGCAGTTTAAGAAACTTTTTGAAAGCCCCGTTTTCACTGACTGTCGTCTGATATCCACTTCCTATTATCCATTCACAAGTTTCTGTGCTGCAAGGTAATCGCATGCTTTTACATTGCGAGTATAACAAAATATAATTATTTCCGGTAATTTGTTTCTGGAATGCCTTTCATATCCTTTGAGTGTTAGACAACCAGCGTAGTTGTTTTTTTTAATATTATTGTTGAACTATGCAGTTCCATTCAGAGGTATCAAACTGTTTTGATCAGTTATGCTATGAACTTCCATAGATTGGAACCATGAACATAAAGATTGGCATTTTCTTTCAAGAATATCATATCTAAAATTTATAGCTGATTGTCTATTGTCATATGTGTAACTTGTGTTACAGTAGTATTCATATTTACATAGCTATGGTACAGATTTTCTCCACACTTGACTCATTACAACTGGAAATTGGAGTCAACTACATGAAAAACTAAGCTTGAACCAACAGAAATGTCAAATTAGTAACTCAATTGGTACAAATGGAAGCTTAAATCTAGTTACATTCTTTCATACAACACATTTATCTATATTGATCTTGATATTAGTCTTAAATCTGTAATAACAACTTGCTTTGATCTTGCCTTATGAAATTATTGTTCTTTTTATCACTTGTTGATGTCTTGCTGCAAGTAACAGTCCATCTTTATCATTAAATAAACAAATCGATTTTTTAATATTTTATCAGGATAAAGTTATTTAAATCTGAATAGTCATGGTCACTTTTGTTTCTGGAGTTTAGTAGTTTGAGCTTATTTTTAATATTACCTGCTACATGATGTGGAATGGGCTCACTTAAGAATAATTATGGATAACATCTTTGTTCGGATAAGTCAAATAGCCTAAGTGTGCATGTTCTTCGTTATTAGGTATTGAGTTTACGAGTTGTGAGTATACTTTGTTGTGTAATATTCTTTTCATCTGACAGTAGATGTGGTTTTGTTTATCTATTCCTAACATTGTATCAAAAGTGAGTTATTTTGCCCAAGTTATAGTTGTGGGTTCATCTAAACGTGTCACTGTTGCCCTCTCTTATCTCTTTGGCTTTTCTTCAGAGTTGTCATTGGTCGCTTGACTTATGCATGTAGGCATGGGCACTGGTGATGGGCATGATGGAGCAGAAATTTTGCACGACAGATGATGATTTGTCGGTTAGAAATTCTAGCGTACTGTATTGGTTGAACAGGTAAGGTTATCTTCTGAATGTAGTTTGATTTGAAGGATCTGAACTGTTATTTAGTGCTTGGCTGCTTGCCCCTTTTCTCTCAAGTATCAAATTCCAAGAGAGGACCTCCATATTGTCTCTGTAACCCTTTGCTCAGCTGTTGCCTGCCTCCCATCATACTTTCTATTCTTGGCAGTCTGCCTTCTAGCTCTTTTCTCCAGGCCCTGCTTCTCCATCCTTTGCTCAGCACCTCTCCATTCCCTTAGTCATGGTCTGCTCAGTCTGTCAGATGTGCTCTTGAATCACTAATTTTTTTTGTTGCTACTGAGATAGTGAGATGTAGACAAAAAATTGAGAGCATGTCAACAATAGAAGTTGAAGATACCCCAGCACAATAGCTGTTCTTCTATTGCTTTTCTCTGTTTCTAATGACGGTTTTGCCCAATAATAATGTAGATTTTATACGAATTGGCCCTTTTGTGAATTTATTTATAGAATTGGACCCATCTTGAAACTATTTTCACAAATGGCCAACTCCTGGCTCTGAGGTAAAACATCTCAGCGCTGGGGTCATTGACGCTGACCTTGGGTACCACGTCAGCCCATGCTCAAACATAAAAAAAATGGTACTACCAAGTTAGCAAGGTGGTCAGTGACTCGGAGAACTTAGTGCTGAGCTGCATAGTCTCAGCACCGCGGAGCTGAGGGGCGGCGATGTGGAGGACGGGGTAGCTGGGAGTTGAGGGCGGCGACACGGAAGTCAGGGCGGCGGCATGGAGGACGGGGGTGGCGGCGGCTGGCCGAGTGATGGGGCGGCGGTGGTGGGCCGAGGGACGGGGTGGCGGGTTGGAGGATGGGGTGGCGGGCGGGGAGACGGGGCGGGGGTGGATCTGGAATAGGATTTGGCCATTTGGGGCAGTCAGCGAGGGAGGCATGTGGTGTGTCGATGACTCGGTGTGCAGAGGGAGTAGGGAGGCGTGTCTATTTACTCCTGGGCTGGGCTTTGGCATGTGGGGCTTTGTCCTTTGTGGGCCGACAATCAGCTCGAGCCGAAGAGTGGCTCGCTCACGAGCGGGTCCGCTTGGCTCAAAAATTTAGCGAGTAGGAGAGGAGGCTCGGCTCGGCTCGGCTTGAGCTCGGTCCGAGCTGAGCTGGCTCGCTAGCCTCGAGATATTTTTCCAGCCCTACTCGTAGCCATCCCCCCTCCCCCGCGCCTCCCTTGTCTGCAAGCGCTGGCGCCGCCTCGTCGCCGACCTCAGATTCCTTTGCCTCTTTGGCGCCCACCACCGAAACCCCTCCTCCTCGGCTTCTTCGTCAGCGCCTCGTACAAATTCTTCTTCACTCCCACGCTGGACCCGCTGGACCTCATCCCCGCCGTGCGCTTATCCTTGCAGTTCGACGATGGCGAGGGCGGTGGCTGGTACTTCTATGGGTGCCGCCACGGTTGTGTCCTCTACACCAACCGGAGCTTACGTGGCTGCCGCCAGGTCCTGGTGTGGGACACCGGCGACAAGCGCTGCTCCCCGTAGCCGTTTGTCCAAGGTGCGGTGCTCTACGCCGCCAGCGACAAGGGCCATGTGCACGTCTGCTGCCACTCGAGCCCATTCAAAGTGGTCTTGGTGTGCGCCGACAACTGTGTTGCGCGAGCCTTCGCCCGCGTTTACTCATCGGAGACCGACGTATGGGGCAATCTTATCTCGATAGCGATTCAAGAAAAAC
This sequence comes from Hsuehochloa calcarea, assembly GCA_036346395.1. Classification (NCBI taxonomy): domain Eukaryota; kingdom Viridiplantae; phylum Streptophyta; class Magnoliopsida; order Poales; family Poaceae; genus Hsuehochloa; species Hsuehochloa calcarea. The sequence continues at coordinate 31,913,195 of CM070611.1, forward strand.
CTATGATTTGTGTTGGATCTCTAAGTATTCTAGTTGGGGATTTCCTTTACTGGATGCTTTTTGGTCATCAGGATGGCATCCTTGTGAGTTTAATTTGGATAGGCAGAGCCTAGCTGTGATAGAGGTGCCATCAGATGTCTATGTCAACCACCATGGCCTCTGCTTAATTATGCTAGCAGAGGGTGGCGGGATTGGCTTTCTCGTTATGTCAGACTTCAGCTCTCAGTTATGTGAGTGGAAGGCCAATTGTGAACAACCTTCTCTCATTGAGACCAGGGGTGGGGATAGAACCCCCAAGTATACTTTGTATTGGTGGGGACAATAATGTGATGTTTCTACGAACATCTATCGGTGTTTTGATGGTCCATCTCGAGTCACTGCAGTTTAAGAAACTTTTTTTTGAAAGCACTGTTTTCACTGATTGTTGTCTGGTATCCACTTTCTGTCATCCATTCACAAGTTTCTATGCTGCAGGTAATCACATGCCTTTACATTGCAAGTATAACAAAATCTAGTTATTTCCGACAATTAGTTTTGGGAATCCTTTCATACCTTGAGTGTTAGACTATCATTTTAAATTCAATCGTCTCAAATTCTTGTTTCTTTGGCTTCTTGATGAACATACAACATTGTTGTTTTTTATATTATTGTCGAACTATGCGGTTCCATTAAGAGGTATCAAACTGTTTTGATCAGTTTTGCTATGAACTTCCATAGATTGAAACCATGAACAGAAAAACTGGCATATTCTTTCAATAATAACATAACTAAATTTTATTGTTTATTTTCTATTGTCGTATGCATAACTTGTGTTACTGTAGTATTCATATGTACATAGCTATAGTGCAGATCTTTTCAGCATGAGATACAGAATAGTTGGAAACTGGCGATAACTACATGAAAAACTAAGATTGAACCAACTGAATTGCCAAATTCGTAACTCAATTGGCACATTTGGAAGCTTAAATAAAGCTAGTAACATTCTTTCATACACTACTTTTATCTCTACTGATCTTGATATTAATCTTAAATCTTTAATAACAACTCTCTTTGACCTTACCTTATGAAATAACAGTTCTTTATTTCTTTTATCACTTATTGAAGAGCCTTGCTGCTAGCGACGAACCAATTTGTACCAGAAATAAATAAATTGATTTTGTTCTATCTTTTACCAGGATAAATTTATCAAATCTAAATAGTCACAGTCACTTTTAATTTTGTTCGCTACATGACGTGGAATGAGCTCACTAAAGAATAATTCTAGATAACTTTTTTTCTCTTCTTATAAGCTAAATATTCTGGCGGTGCGTGTACTTCATTATGAGGTAGTGAATTGTGAGTATACTGTTCTGAGTAGTATTCTTTTCATCTGACAGTAGATGTGGTTTTGTTTGCTATGCTCGCATGCTGTATTGGTTGAACAGGTAAGTTTATCTTCCGAATGTAGTTTGATTTGAAGGATCTGAACTAGTATTTAGTGCTTAGTGCTTACCCCTTTCTACCATTTCTCAAGTATCAAAATCCAAGAGAGGATCCTCCATAATTGTCTCTCCAACTCTTTGCTCAGCTGTTGCCTGCATAGTGCATCCCATCACACTTTCTATTCTTGGCAGTCTTCCTTCTGGCTCTTTTATCCAAGCCCTACTTCTTCATCCTTTACTTAGCAGCTCTCCATTCCCTTGGTCATTGTCTGCTCACTCTCCCGGATGTGCTCTTTGAATCACTGAACTTTCTGTTGCTACTGAGATGTAGCCAAAAACTTCAGAATATGTCTGGCATATAAGTTGATGGTTTGCCAGCACAAATTAATTGTTCTTCACTTCTTCTATTGCTGTTATCTGTTTCTAATGATGGTTTTGCCTAATAATAGTTGTAAGTCTCACAACGATGATTTACTGTTTGAAACGAACGAAAATTTGGAGATGTAGCTTTTGCATCAATGAGCAGCAAAATTAGGTCCAACTGATGAGATAGTTTGTTCTGCAGGTATCTAGTGTTGTTTGCCGGTTGCTAAGATGCAGAAATGGCTTATTGCTGCAGGTTCTTCCATTTTGTTTGCTATGGCCTGTGACGTGGTCCATGCTGAAATAGACCTTCTATGTATAAGTACTTGTCAACTATGAAAAGGACTTTGTAGGAATTAATCGTCTGAATTGCTAACTCCTGGTGTTATCATGGTTATTAAGGCGTCGCTTAGGCGTCGCCTAGCGGTAAGGCTCTGTGAGGAGTCAAGGCGTCGCCCCGCCTTGCCATCGCTCGTCGCCTCGCCGTCTTTGTCGCCTCATTGTCGCCGCCGAGGAGGCCGGGCAGACGGGAGGGAGAGCGGGGGAGGCGGCGCGTCGGAGCAATGAGCGGCGGGGAGCAGTGAGGCGCCCGCCGGACGAGGGAGGCGAGGCGGGGAGAAGGGAGGGAGGGGGAGGCCGGCGGGGAGAAGGGAGGGAGGGGGAGGTCGGCGGAGGAGAAGGGAGGGAGGGGCGCCTCGGCGGAGTCAGTGAGGGAGAAGGGAAGGCGTCGGCAAACAAAGAAGAGAGAGAAGGGAGAGGTCGGGATGCCAAGTGAAGGGAGAGGTGGCGCAGCGGAGATGAAGCAGGAGGTTAAGAGGCGAGGGCAGCGGGCAGGCGGGGCAGCGCGCCGGTCAGCGGGCAAGTGTGGCCCTGCCGGGATCTTCTGTGGCCCTGCTGGGATCTTCTGTGGCTTCCAACTGCTGTTGGGATCTTCTGCGGCCTTCCAGTCTGCTGCTCTGCACTGTCGCCTTAGGATTTCTAAGGCGTCGCCTCGCCTCGCGCCTTACCGCTTAAAAGGTGTGAGGGGGGTGAGTCGCCTCGCCTCGCCTTACCGCCTTAATAACCATGGGTGTTATTCAGTGAATTCTGTAGACATTAGTTAATTGGCATGATGACACAGTGAATTACTTCTGTTAATGCAATAGCGTTGGCTCTTTCGGTTGATTAGCACCCTCATTGGTTCATTTGCTTGTCTTCCGAGCACATAGCAAGCCCACCTGTCAGTTGATGAGTTAGTGAATGTATTATCTGCTCTCCTGATCCTACTTGCTTCCATTTTTGTAAGTTAATATTTTTCTTATGTGACTTTTATTTCACATTTTTTTTATTCAAATAAATATTATGTGCTGACTTTTTGCTTTTATTGTTGCTGTTTAGAAGCTATCATCTTGCATAAAGCTGGACGATTATATTGCGATCTAGCGGTTGTTGTAGCCTTGCAGGGGGATACATCCAGAAATATTTGGAGAAAGTTGGATCTAGGGGTACAAAGTGTAGAATCAAGCGAAATTGGCAAGGGTGATTTTTCTATTCAGTTGATTTGTATAGACTTCCGAATTTTCCTGAAAAATCCGGAACCAATTTGTTTCCGGTTTTGTTAACATGGTCTGACGTAAGGAACACATCTTAGATCAATTATGGAGGAGGTGTTGTCCATGGAAAGTGAGTTGGTTTTACTACTTAAAAATTAGAGTTGATAGTCGTTCGTCATCAGCATCCTCCCACTTCTATTCCAGTCTATTGATATATGAGTCACGTTATTAGTAAATTATCTTCTCGCATTGTGTGCTCCCTACTACTTCTCTCCTGACATCGCCTGCGATCCTCTCTGTCCTCGCCTCCACCCTCACTCTTACGCTCGCTTCGTGTGCCTTCGCCCCTTACCTATCGTCACTTCCATCGATCGGATCTAGATGGTCATCCTTTCTCCTCTCCCTCCTTCTCTTATGCTCTGTTTTGCGTGTCTTGACGAGTTGAGTTATATTATATCTACTTTAATTGATAAACTATTACATTCATGAGATATTTTATAGCAACGTATGAGCACTTAACTAGTATACTAAGAAAGTATCGCACACATGTAACTATGACCAGGGATAAAAAAATCGGAGATAACTGGCTGATTAGATCAGAAAAAACATACCGGCCGGGAAAGTAGTGATTTCAGATTAATTTGAATGAAGTATTTGATGTTAATGTTTACAAAAGGTTAAGCAAACATAGTTCTTTGAGGACAATAATGTAAAATTGAAAAAAAAATGAAATTGAAAACCGGAAACGGACCAGTTACCTACGTTGGGTAAATTTTCAAAATCCGGTTTTTTTAATCCTTGACTATAACGGCGAACCAAACAAAACAAAAAATTCCAAAGTTGCACAATTTGACATGTCAAGCTATGCCATTCTAAGGCCTAGTTGAATCTAAGGAGAGCAAACAAAGAATTCAAAGTTGCACAATTTGACACATCAAGTTAGGCCATTCTAAAGTCTCGTTGAATCCAAGGAGAGCAAAGAAGCAGGACATAGGTTAGTACAACATTATAAATGCACAACGGTCCTCTCATCTCTATATTATCTATAGACAGTTTCTACAATAAATTATCTTTTTATCTGTCTTTACGAACAACTCCTTTATATACAATGTGTTTTATTTTTTTGTATTACAATCGATTACTATATAAGAGACGATCTAATTTTCTATATTCATCCCTCTTATCTACATCATCTACAACATCTTGTGCTCTACATTTCAAAACTTTGAGATATCTAAATCACACATCTGTCCATGTTCTTTACACCGCCCGAATGGAGACGGCATTTTTGATAACCCGTTTCCGTGGAATTTCCCGGAGTGACGCGGTGGAGACGAGAACGGAACCGTCACGGCACGGGATTCCTCCCGTCCCGTCCCGTCCCGTCCGTCCGCTCCCGAGCAGCCATAAATACCCACTCACACATCTGCTCCCAATCTCATCGAGAAAATGGTGATTCTGCCATTACGAAAACTGGGCTTCGCAATTTTGCCATCCCGCAAATGGGATTCGCCCGTTTGCCATTCTCAAACGATACACACCCGCAAATATGCCATGTGGAGGATTTGTTGCCAAATTAATTTTTTTTTTGCTGCGGCATCTTTTTCTTCCCGTTTTGCCCCTGAGCCTTATCCCTTCGTTCCTTTTCATTCACCGTATCTTCACGGGAGAGAGAGCACGGAGAGAACGAGAGAGAGCGAGACGAAGACGAACGAGGAAGCGCTCCACCGCCGCCGATGCCGACGGCGGCCGACAACCCACCTCCTCGGCCCTTTCCTTCCGGCCACGGCCTCGCGCTAAGGCCGCCGCGTCTGCGCCGCCGAGCCGCTTCGCCGCCGCCAGCAGCGTCGCGCGGAGACGCGACGCGGCCCCGACGCCGGCGCGTCCGCTCAGGGCCGCCGCCCGCTCCGACGCCAGATATGGGTGAGGCTTCGTCTAGTTCGTCGTTCATCCCAACAGCTGCCCTTTCTCTGTATCCACTTGGCCCTAGCGGGATCCCCCTCATTCCATGCCCAGAATGTGGTGATAAAGTAGTGGAATGCAAATCCTGGAAGAACAACGGGGAGCCTGACCTTAGCTTAGCACTGGTAGAACCTCCTGCACAGCAAATGCAGGCACCTCTTGTTGATTGGGATAGCCTACGCATCGAGGACAATCGAGATGAAGAGGGAAGAATTGAGATTGTTGATGATGAGGTGATGTATGAGCTGTTGGGGTTTAGGGCTGACGATGAGGAGGCTGATAAGGCAAGAAAGGCAGCCAGTAAAGCTAGCAGTCAACAGAACGCCGATACTTGTCAGAGGACTGAAGAAATTGATACAACTGGGGCAGTCATTGAAGTTGATGACTATTTACCAGGGGAGAGGACTGTGGTGCACGATCCAAATCGGCCCAATATGGATCTTGGCACAGTTTATTCTAACATGAAGGAGTTTAGATTGGCGGTGAGACAATTTGCTATAAATAAAGAGTTTGAACTACGCGTTGTCAAAACAGATCCTGCAAGATATATTGGAGGTTGCAAGGGGGGAGAAGATTGTCCTTGGCATCTTGTTGGGCGTAGACAGCCTGATGGGTGCACCGTTATGGTACTAACTTTCATTTTGCGTTCCATTAATTTTTTCCCTTCAATAATTTTAAGGCTGCCAATGTTTTTTGCCCTTCTATATTAGTTGCCTTGACTAATTTTTTTGTTGTTGCAGGTGACAGTGGTTGTTGATAAGCATACATGTGAATCAAGTGCTAGGAGGAAGACTACCACACCAACCAGTGCTTGGGTTGCTTCAAAGGCAATACATCACCTTAGGAAGAAAACAGCTATGGGCCCTAAGGAACTGCAAAAAACTTTACAGGATGACCACAAGTGTATAATTCATTATGATACTATTTGTAGAGGTAGGCAAATTGCTTTGAGAGAATTGTATGGCAAATGGGAAGAGAGCTTTCAGCTGCTATTCAATTGGAGGGCAGAGGTCCTGAAGAGGTGTCCAGGTAGTGTTATTGAGATTGGCATCAAGGAGGTAGATGGCAATTTCTATTTCCATAGATTTTTTTGTGCATTGAAACCTTGCATTGAAGGTTTTTTAGAAGGATGCAGGCCATACCTTAGCATAGACTCTACTGCACTTAATGGTAGATGGAATGGTCATTTAGCTGCGACTTGTGGTATAGATGGTCACAACTGGATGTACCAGATTGCTTTTGGGTTCATTGATGGTGAGACAACAGATAAGCTGGACTTGGTTTATGACTCGGTTGCACAAGGCCATAGGAGATCTTCTGTTTTAGCTATTTAAATCGAGATCGTGCAAAGGTCTAGAAAATGCGATTAAGAATGTGTTTCCTTGAAATTTGAACATAGGAGTGCTTTAGACATCTAATGAACAATTTCATTAAAAGGTTTGGTGGTGATGTGTTCTCTAAGATGTATCCTGCAGCTAGAGCTTATAGAGAATCAGTTTTCAATTATTTTTACAAGTCAGTCATTGATGCTAGTCCTCAAGTGTTGGTTTGGATGGAGGCTCACCATTACAAGCTTTGGATGAGATCTGGCTTCAATCCTGAGATTAAATGTGATTATATCACTAATAACCTTGCTGAAGTGTTCAACAATTGGATCAGGGACTGGAAAGACCTTCCTGTTGTTGAGCTTGCAGACAAACTCAGAGAGATGATTATGGTGCTATGGGCGAAAAGGAGAAAAATTTCAGAAAGGCTTACTGGAAAGATCCTCCCAGCAGTGATACAACAGTTGAAAGCCAGAACTAGAGGACTTGGGCACTTGACTGTTATAGATGGTGGAAGTGCTGCAGCTGAAATTTGGGACACCACAAACACTCATGATGAGACATGTTGTTAAGTCTTCTCTACATGAGTGCACCTGTCTTGAGTGGCAGCATATGGTAAGCCTTGCCAAGATGCTTTGGCTTTGATTACAAGTGTACAGGTCTAGTAATGTACATATGGAGGACTTTGTGCATGAGTATTACTCTGTTGAGAGGTCAGGGCAGCTTATAAGAGACTTATAGAGCCATTGCCTGATAGAACACATGGCCAGATGTTGATTTGCCTTTTGGGGTTAGGGCACCACTTGACAAGAGGACTGCTGGACGGTACAGAAAACTCAGGATCAAAAGCTTCCTTGAAGGTGGTGGTAGCAAAGGAAAGAAGGCAGCCAAGGAAGCAGCAAATGAGGCAGATAAACAAGCTGCAAATGAGGCAGAAAAGGGCAAGAAAAAAATGATTAGAGGCAAAAGAAAGTGCAAGGGATGTGGAGAATTAGGCCATGGTGAAACAAGCTACAAATGCCATCTTAATGGGACTAAGAAAAGGTAAGACCCAACTATATGTACTTGCTGCCATGACTTGTTTTGCTAACTAAATTAAATACTTTTTTGTCCAAACTTGCAGGAAAAGAAAGCCAAGAAAAAATACAACAAAGTATGGTGAGAATGCAAAAATCCCAACAAAGAGAGCAAAGAAGGGAAGGAAATCTCGGGATACGCTCTTGAACCAATGACCCCAAATGCTTTCCATGACCAAGAAATCGCACCACCAGCCCCAGATGATTTGCATGCTTTAGAAATTGAAGTACCGGCCCCAGATGCTTCTCTCCATGACCAAGAAATGCCTACACCATTTAAATACACTCACCAAATTTCCACAAGGCTCACAAGGGACCAGATCATACAAAACAGCCCCAATAGGGTTACAAGAGGGTATGCTACACATTAATTCTCATTCTTTTATACTTGTATCTTGCTTTCATACAAGTGACTCATAGTGCTACTTTTATTGCGACCAAGCTGCAAAACTCTTTAGTGAAGGTGTCTCACGAGACAAGACGAAGGCAAAAGAGGAGCCCACCAAAAAACTCAAGCCAAGAAAAGCGAAAACCAATTGAAGGTTTGATGCGGAATGTTATGTCCATCATGAAATTGTAACTTAAATTGTATCTGGACATGTATCTCCATCATGAGAATGGAGATCTCTATGAAAACGTATCTCTGGACATGTATCTATGTATCTGGACCTTATTTAATTTATTTGGACCTATGTTATTGTAACTTAAATGCTACCTATCTTGAATTTATCTGGACATGTACTTTGCTAGAATGTTATTGTGATCATGAAATTGTGTCAAAATTCTGTCCAAATTCTATTGAAATTATGTCCAAATTCAAGCAAAATTATGTCAAAATTCTGCATAAAACAAGTCAAAAATACAGGTCGATTCCAGAAAAACATCTTCATTTCATAGGACTTAGATGTCATTACAACACATTCTACAAATCAGTTACTAAACAGACCACCACCAGGAGTCGTACCCCACACTTCTAGAACACAGTTACTAAACAACTTCACTTGCTAATAAGCACTACCACACCTAAAAGAACTAGGACTGCAATTAGTAAACACAGCACCACCAACAGCTGCACCAGAACGATAAGCTTGTCCATCTTGAGATCCATCCTCTCTTCCTCGTAAATCCTGCAATTAGGCTTCATTTCGACCAAGGCTTTAGTTTCACCATGACCTTCGTATGCTCTGCGACTTGCATTTCTTCTTTTCGTTTCTTTTCCATGTCTTCTTTAATCTTCTTTGCAACTACTTTCTTGTAAGCATCAATCCACCTAAAGAATGGACATTTCTTCACTGCTGTGTAAATGACAATACATAACACAAACTATTTATCCAAATCTTGACACAGTACCTAGTTCATCCATTTCTATATGACAAAAACAGATCATTATATACTCACAAATTCATCGTAGTTTACGCATTTGAAGAAAATTTTGCCGTTGTTCTTCCAGGATTTGCATTCCACTACTTTATCACCACATTCTGGGCATGGAATGAGGGGGATCCCGCTAGGGCCAAGTGGATACAGAGAAAGGCATTGTTGGGATGAACGACGAACTAGACGAAGCCTCACCCATATCTGGCGTCAGGCGTGGCGGCGTCTGGAGCGGACGCGTCGGAGGCGGCCGCGGCGTCTGGCGCGGACAGCGTCGGGCGGCGGGCGGCAGCTTTGGCGCGCGAGCGGCGGCGGCCTAGCGCGGAGGCCGTGGCTGGGAAGGAAAGGGCCGAGGAGGTGGGCTGCTGTCGGCCGTCGGCGGCATCGGCGGCGGTGGAGCAGTTCCCTCTGTTCGTCTTCGTCTCGTCTCTCTCCCGTTCTCTCCGTGCTCTCTCTCCCGTGAAGATACGGTGAATGAAAAGGAACGAAGGGATAAGGCTCAGGGGCAAAACGGGAAGAAAAAGATGCCGCAGCAAAAAAAAAAATTAATTTGGCAACAAATCCTCCACAGGGCATATTTGCGGGTGTGTATCGTTTGAGAATGGCAAACGGGCGAATCCCATTTGCGGGATGGCAAAATTGCGAAGCCCAGTTTTCGTAATGGCAGAATCACCATTTTCTCTCTGCTCGGGGGTTTGTGTTCTTACGTGTTCGATCCGATGGTATGATCTGTTTGGTTGGATCTGTTCGTGCTTTTTGTACTCGTGGTGCGCGTATGGTTCGTGTCGATCTGGCAGCCCTGGGTTGTTTTTAGGCGATGGATGGAAGAGATCTCTCGAGTTATATGTGTGGCTCGTCGTATGCGTGTTTAGATCTGTTCGTCTTTTGGCTTGATTCCTGATGCCCGTATGGTCCGAGCTCGGTCTGTTAGGCGCGCCTGGCTCGCGTCCTAATCGTTGTAGTTTTATGTTTTTTTTGCCTCGCTCTAGATTAGATCGGAGCAAGATTATCTCGACATGCCTTGTTGAGCCCTAGAAGCTAGGTTTGTAATCTAGCAGATCTGAATATTTGTCACCTGTGTATGGCTTCCTTTAGTTAGATGATGATACACGCTTGCTATGTTTCTTTCGTTTGTAGATACTTTCTGGTTTCATCTTTCATGTACAGAGGCCAATAGTATCCGTTTGATATAGATATATGATGTTTCATCTTTCATGTGCAGAGGCCAATAGTAACTGTTTGATGTAGATATATGATGCGGTTGTTTGCTGATTCTGGTTTGATGTATAGTAGCTTATCTCCTGGTTAATATTCATCTGTTTGGTAAAGATATATGCTGCTGTTGTTTGTTGGTTCTGTGTTTTGATGTATGGATGCTTATATCCTGGTTAATGCTTGTTGATTGATCCTGCTTGTGTGTCTTCAATCTACTGATGGAGACTTACCCTGGTTGTTTGGTGTTTCTTTCTTGCAGATGCAGATCTTTGTGAAGACCCTTACAGGCAAGACCATCACCCTTGAGGTGGAGTCTTCTGACACCATCGATAACGTCAAGGCCAAGATTCAGGACAAGGAGGGTATCCCCCCGGATCAGCAGCGTCTCATCTTTGCTGGCAAGCAGCTTGAAGATGGCAGGACGCTTGCGGACTACAACATCCAGAAGGAGTCCACCCTTCACCTTGTCCTCCGCCTCAGGGGAGGCATGCAGATCTTTGTGAAGACCTTGACTGGCAAGACCATCACCCTTGAGGTGGAGTCTTCTGACACCATCGACAACGTCAAGGCCAAGATCCAAGACAAGGAGGGTATCCCCCCAGACCAGCAGCGTCTGATCTTTGCCGGCAAGCAGCTGGAGGATGGCCGTACCCTCGCGGACTACAACATCCAGAAGGAGTCCACCCTTCACCTTGTCCTCCGCCTCAGGGGAGGTATGCAGATCTTCGTGAAGACTCTCACTGGCAAGACCATCACCCTCGAGGTGGAGAGCTCGGACACCATTGATAATGTCAAGGCCAAGATCCAGGATAAGGAGGGTATTCCCCCGGACCAGCAGCGTCTGATCTTTGCCGGCAAGCAGCTGGAGGATGGACGTACCCTTGCCGACTACAACATCCAGAAGGAGTCTACCCTTCACCTCGTGCTCCGCCTCCGTGGTGGCCAGTAGATCGTCAGTTTCGGAGCTGCTGCTGTGCCTGGGTCGTCCGGTGCCTCTGCGTGTCCTCCATGAAGTATCTGTGTCGTTTGTGTCAAGTCTGGTTGTATCTGGTTAATGGACCATCGAGTCCCTATGTTGTGTGTTTGGTTTCAAACAGTTGCTGAGTTACAACAGTTTGGTTTTAAGTATGAATAAGTGAGACTTTGAACTTATATGTGCTCAGTTTGCTTCTTTGCATACATTATGGCTTTTGATTAAGTCGTTCTAGCATATGATATTGCTTAATATTGGTTTGCTCGATCCCAATTTTTATCTGACGTGGGAGTCTGGCAATCTTATATTTTGTTAGTGCGGTATTCCCTCCAGGTTCTGATTAAACCGCTGCTTATTAATTTCTGATAGTGAATTATGGTCATTGTTCCTGTTGGTGGAAAGAGAGAACGATACTCCGATTGAGGCGTCTGTTTATTGAGTTTAAGGTTACCCCGGACTGATGTTTGCAGGTTTGGATGGATGCATGCTGCACTACTTATCTGTTTGAAGCCCTCCTGTGGATTTGGGTAATTTAGGACATCACGAGGATTCTCCGTTGTTATTGTTTTCTGAATGCTGCTGCTTTGGAGAAGGTGAAGCTTGGGAAATTGGTGATATTCAATTTGAAACGGCGGTGATTTAGGATGCTATCAATGTCCCCCTTTTCTGTCTTCACAAAATGATGTGCCTGACTATGAAAACTAATTCTATCAAGTATCCATTCCAAATTCCAATAGTCACTAATCAATACACAAGTGAGAGAAAACACATGGTGCATGGTATGTATTCTGGGCGAAGGTGAAGACTGAATTCTATGTTTGTGATAAAAGAGGAATCAAACATGAACAAGAACAACAGTACGATATATAAACTAGATGAGCTAGACCCTTGCAATATGTGTAGTGCATGTGATTTATTTTTCAGAAACTAATTCTATCTTGTATCCATTCCAAATTCCAGTAGTCAGTAATCAATACAGAAGTATTTCATCGCAAATGATGATGAAATGAAAGGAATGAATGAAATAGATGCTATTACCTAGAAGAAAGAACCTCTTGTAGGGATATATATTTTCCAGAATATTGTAGTCAAACATCTTCTTGCACTTCGATCCATTCTTTGTGCTCCCGTAAATCTATGTGTGTGCGTATCCAGAGTTATATCTTTCTTGCCGTGTGTGTGTCGTGAATAGCACAAGTGAGAGAAAAAGAGGAGATCCACACTGTACGTGTTTGTGAAGCGCATCTTTAGTGCAAAAGGAAATCCCTGATTGATTTCCATCATGTCATGAATATACTTAGATGGCCCTATGGGACTTGGTTCAACACGAACCGTTGGATGCACAAAAATCAGTGGCTACTGTTGCTGGAATCTGTATGTCTTCTGACTTCTGGATTCATGGATCAACAGTTGAGGTTTTTCGAGTGGAGTCAAACTGAAAATTCAAACATTGGTACACTATTTACTACTATAGATATATATTTTTCAGAACTTATTCACAAGGAGAACATTGGTTAGGAGATGCTAAGAGAATAAATCAATTAACTAGTTTGCTACCTAATTAATTACTGCCAGCAAAACTGTTCTGAATATTTCTCAAGTCTATTTCAAACGGCTCTCCGCAAGAAGATGGATAAGATGTCATCGTATATATAAGATGTTAGTAAGTTTAAATTGTCAATCAACTTCTAACTCCTAACCCAAACCGTTATTGTACTTCTATAAATATGACTGCTTGAACTCTAGGCTACAAATTAGAGCTGTCCAAACGGGCGGCCTGGTCCGGCAAGATACGGGCACGAGCTGGCCTGACCCATATAGGCACGGCCTATCCTAGCCCGGCTATTAGATGGGACGCCATGCCGTGCCGGCCTACGTGCCGAGGAGGTGGCCTAGGCATACCTTGTCGGCTGTTTGTGCCGTGCCGAGCAAGAGCCCATTTGGTTTATTGGGCCAAAGCCAGCCCATTTAGCATGTTAGGACCGAAAAAATCAAGAAAAATGTGTAAAAATCAGAAATAAATATGAAAATTGAAGAAAAAAAGATAATCATATTGAAAATGCAATAAATAGCTTTATTAATGTTTAACTAGCTGCCTCGTTAAAACCTTCGCTAAGTAAAAACTCAAAATGAGAAAACCTTGGTAAAAGAAATATAGTACAATCTATAGCTCTATATACATCTTTGTTCTATGTGTCATTGTCTAAGTACAGATTCTCGAATAGCTCTGATAATTGTGGATTTTCCACAGAGTGTTGTGTTTGAGAATTAACTTGTTCCCAGTCATTCACAGTTAGAAGTATCTCCACCATCTCACTAGTAAGACTTATTCTTCTCTTCTCCAATATTCTTTCAGAAAGACTGAAAGCAGACTCGGAGGAAACCGTTGAGACATGAATGGTTAACACATCACATGCAAGTATGGATAGCACGAGATATGTTTACTTATGGGCTTGCAACCATTGCAAAATTTGAGGTCTTTTGAGTTGAAATCCACCGTATCGTTGTCTAGATAGGTGGATAGCTCCCCACTCCTTGTGAGTCTTGGCTGAGTAGGCGGCGGTGTAGAAGAAGAAGATCTGGACTTGGAGGAAAAGCCACCGAAGATCTTGCCTCACATATTTGTCTTGCTACTTGAGGCGTGGGGCTACTAGAAGTCGTTGCGAGCGGACTCCCCGGAACTTATTTTCACACCTTTGATAAACCTCGTATAACCAATAACGAACTTATACAAAATAGTTAGTATAGTCTACCCCTATAGCATCACTGTAACGTCCCAAAATTTGACTTTTCAAAAATCTTTTGAGTAGTTTAGGTCCCTGGAAAATTTCACCAATTTTCTTTGAATTAATAAAGCTTAATTGAATTTTTCTAAATTAAAAATATTTAATTTGATTAATCTAAAGATCAATTTAATCACAATCTATTTTATTTGGCTTTCTTGTATTCCCAGGAATTTTATGGTATTTTTAGAGATTTTTCTGGATTTATTTGCTATTTATTTGATCTACTTGATTTGTTTCTTTTTACTTAATTCTGAAAAATCAGCATTTTCTCTCTCCTTTGTATGCTACAGTGCCATGCGGTACTGTTCACATCGGTTTTTCTCCCGAACCGAACGCGTGCAACCGAGAGTCTCGAAAAGAATTCAGTTTCCAATTCAAACTTCAAATTTTCATATCTTTCTCCTCGGGGTATATAAAAGCGAGCCGTCTGCGCCCACGTGTCCGTCTCGACGTCCTCTTCCAATCCCCTGATTTGGTTTCCTCTGAATCAGTCTATTTTCATCGTAGTTCGTAGAATACTGTGGATTTCATGGGGATATGTTCCAGATCTTAGGATGATGTGACAATTGGCAATGGCGTTTACAGTTTGTAGTTTCATGTGTTTTCGACAAAGCTACAGGTATTCTGGACAGGGGCGGTCCGACCGGTCCTAGCACATGATCCGACCGGTCCCAAATCGGTCGGGACCGGCCATGTGGGCGATCGGACCGCGATGACCAAAAGTGTTCAAAACGAGCTGGGCCAAAAATAGGTGTTGTAGGCAAGTGAGGGGATCCCAATGCACTTGGTCTCATGATTTTTGGAGTCTTCAGTAAGAAGTTCTATTGGTTTAAAGTTTCCAGAAGGTTTCGGATTTTGGGAGCTTGAATTTCGGCTAAGTCTCAAGGGGCGGTCCGACCGGCTCACAGGGAGCGGTCCGACCGGCCATGGGGCGGTCCGACCGGCTCACCTGGAGCGGTCAGACCGGTTTCTACTTGAACGTCCGCCAACTTCGTGGCGATGTTGTTTTGTTAGGTCAAAGTCATTGGTTTCATGGCATATGATTTGCATGATGCATGTTTTGACTAACATGGGTCAAGTTGTGAAGAATTTGTTCCCGAATTCGTGTTTGCTTGTCTGTGGTTGTGCAGGTTGCTTGGTGGTCAACGACGGTCAACGGCGAGGAGGATCGGGACTAGACGTGGAGAGTTGAGGTCGAGCGATCGGCGATGCGGGTGAGGTCAACGACTCAAGCGTGACACAAGATGGACAATGGTGACCTATTGGCGAATCCATGACGCATGGTGAAGCGGTTTAGGTCAAAAGGTTAAAGACGGCGCTTGCGAGCGTGCGTGTGTGACCCGTTTGTTAGTGGGCCTTAACGGAGCCCAATTGAGTCAAACCCTAGGAGTTTTAGGCCTCCACTATAAATAGGAGGAGGTGGTGGTGCACCCTTCCCTTCGCCTTTTATGTTTCAAAACCCTAATTGTCTTTAGGGGAGTTGAGGTGGAGGCTAGGGCTCTTGATGGTTTGTGGTGAATTTCGTGATCTTTGATTGTCTACTGATCCATGATGGTGTGGATGTAATCCAGCATCAATCACGAAATCAATCTATGCAAGGTTTGCTTGAGATAAGTCTCTTTTCGTTCTTGCTTTCAATTTCGTGTTTTTAGGGCTTTCTTTGATCCACGAGTTTGTGATTGATTCTTTCACGTGAATTAGCTTGCTGTGATATGTGTGAATCTATCTAGCATCATCTTGATCATCAATCACTCACGAACAAGCTTTAGGATCAAGTTTTCGTTCTTGCCCGGTTTTAGACCTTCTGTTAATCAATTGGCAATTACTCAAGATCGTTCCAAGAATTATCATAATATTCGATTGGAATAGGTCCTCAATAGCATATAGAAGGTGTGTGCAAAGTTTCATAAAGATTGGAGTTGAGAATCAAAAGTTTCTCCTAATTGCAACCGTCATCGGTGATTTTATCGTTGCGGATCGGTTCGAGTCGGCCGGTCGACCGCCGTCATCACCGGTCGGACCGATTTTGAGCGGTCCAACCGCCAAAGACAACGCCGGTCGATCGCCTGCAATCGGTCCGACGGTTGAGTACAACGGTCAGACCGCCCGTGCTGTGAGTCTTTGCAATCTTAGTTGATTTTGTTATTTTGCTTAGGGGATTTAATTGGATTCAATACTAGTCTTCCGCTGTATTGGTATATTGATCTTCATAGTTTCATCATAGCTATTGGAGTAAAATTGTGTTGAATTCATTATTTTGTGAAAAAGTGAGCGTGCTCCTATTCACCCCCCCTCTAGTCGCCTTTTCGGTCCAACAAGTGGTATCAGAGCCTGGTTAGTTCAATCTTGATCTTAACCGGTCACTGAACTTTGGCGATGGATAAGTTTTCTACTAAACCGCATATCTTCGATGGGCACGACTATGCCTATTGGAAGAATCGTATGCGCGTCTTTCTTGAGAGCGAGGGACAAGCTATTTGGGATGTTGTTAGAGCCCCGCTGGTTATTCCTGAAATTGCTACACCTTCTTCTGCAATTCTTTTGGCTAACAACAATAAGGCTAAGAATCTTTTATATGGTGCACTTGGTAGACAAGAATATGATAGAATTTGCAATCTTTCAACTGCGCATGAAATTTGGAACACTCTCGAAACATATCATGAGGGTTCGTCCCAAATCAAAAGGTGCGCCAAACTGCATTTACAAGCGTGAATACAATAAATTCGAGATGCGTCCCGAGAGAGCATCGATGACATTTTCGATCGCTTTAATAAAGTAATTAATCAAATGAAAGTGTTGATATTGAATATTCTCAATCGAAAATGCCACCCATCTCTTGGCCGCAATCAACACGAGGAGTGGGAGATGAAAGCTCTTGCTATAGAAGAAAATGTTGATCTTTCAAGTCTTACTTTAGAATTGCTTTATAGTAAACTCAAGACTCATGAAATTAAAAGAGTTGATCATCCTAAGAAAGATAATTTAGCTTTGGTAGCAGATCCTCTCAAAAGGCTTTTGATGACTCTTTTGAATCTTCTTACGGATTTTCATTTGCTTGTTTATCCGCTATTCATGAAGAGGAGCTTGAAAGTATTCTCAAACAGAGTTAGCTCTTCTAGCTAAGAAATTCACACGGGCCTACAATAATGTGAGAAACAAAAAGAGAGGTGGTCCAGTGACATGCTATGAATGTGGTGAGCTCAATCATATCCGGGCAAGTTGCCCCAAGCTGAAAGGTAAGAGCAATCATAAGGAAGGAAAGCCAGCTTGGAAGAAGCATCCTTTCAACAAATCAAGGTATGAGGCTAATAAGCTTGTGAAGGCTGCTCACCGGGTTCTTGCCGCTTTTGAGGATCAATCCTTGAGCGATGTGGATACCGGGAGTGAGGAGGACAAGGAGGAGGAGATCCCTCAAGGCAAAAAAAAGGGAAGGCCAAAGACTTCACTGGCATGTGCTTCATGGCTGACACGGACGACATTGATGATAATGAGGTATCCTTTTCTTATGATGAGCTTTCTGCTAAATATGATTCTATAGTTGAGCAATTGCTTAGTCAAGATGAAGCGCTAGAATTTGTTATGACAAAAAATAAGAAATTAGAGTCTAAGATTAGCAAACTGAAAGTAGAGCTTAAAACTGCTAAGACTCTTGAACCTGATGAATGTTTATCTTGTCATGCTATGCATTCAGAAATTACTAAGTTACAATCTGCTCATAATATTTCTGTACAACAACTTGAGAATGCTAGATCTGAACTAAATGAAATTAAAAGTGCTCCTTGTGAAAAATGTTTGGAATCTAGTAAATTGATTGCTTTTGATGTATTTGATTCTAGTCCTTGCACTTCATGTTTAGAAAAAGAACGTGAAATCAAAGATATCTTAGAAGCTGCTAGAGTCAAATATGCTAAGCTTAAGGACAATATTGAAAATACTACTTGTGCTTCTTGTTCCACTCTTAAGCTTGAAATTGCTTTATATAAGGAGAAATCTATGAATAATACTTGTGATGCTTGTGTTAACTTGAGAAAAGAAAATGCTTACCTTCATGATACTTTAGAGAAATTTTCTAAAGGTAAGAAACAATTAAACATGATTCTTGACAAGTCTAAAACTCCTTATAAGAAGCAAGGTTTAGGATTCAATTCTTTTCAAGACAATTCAAACCCAAAAGTCATTCAAGTCTTGGAAAAAAGTTTAATTGAATTCAAAACCCAACCTGCAAAAACATCTTTTAAATCTGCAGGTTTTGCCCAACCTTGTATTAATTCAAATGGTGCTTCTTCTAGTGGTACCAAGTACCATTGCACTTATTGCAAGAAAGGTGGGCATTTGATTGAATTCTGTTGGCGTAGGTTGAAAAATGAAAGGAAAAACTTTGATAGAATTTCATTCATGCAATCTAGAGCTTCTATGAGACATGGTAACACTGAAAAGAATAAACCTGGATTAGGATTTTTCTCTCATGCAAATAATTATGTTTCTAGATATCCTAAGTCTAATGTTTATCAGATCAAGGTCCGATCATTGGTGGTCACCGCCTCGACTGTTTTGGTCCGATCGGTCCGACACAAGACAAAGTCGGACCGCCCATGAACAGTTTAAGTCTCATGTTAATTTAAACATTACTCATAATCAAATGTTAGATGAAATCAAGGATAGTACTTCTGGTTTGTATACTCCTTGCGAGACGTGTCTCAAGATCTTTGGATTCCTAAATCTTGTTTATCTAACTTGATGTTGAGACACATCGTTCTTTTGTTCCTTGATTTTCGAGGATTACCGCGGAAAGGGAAGAACACGTGGTTCGTTGACTCGGATGTTCACGCCACATGACCGGAACTCAAAATGGTTCACCTCTTTCACGCGGCAACGGTGATGACTTCATCACCTTTGGAGATGATACACAAGGGCGAATTGAAGGAACAGGATCAATTAGGGTAAACAACAAATTCATTCTAAAAGATGTCGCTCTTGTGGACAAGCTTAGGTATAATCTCCTTCTGTTTCTCAACTTCTTGATGATGGTTATGAGACTATTTTTAAGAAAAATGCTTGTCGTGTGCTTGATTCTCTTGGTGAGCTTGTGTTTGGAATCTCTAGAGTTGGTAGAATTTTTGGAGTGATTTTTGTAATCTCTTCTTGGATCTCTTAAATGTTTGCTTACATCTTCTTGATTTACGGCTTTGGCATCGACGTTTGGGGCACATTGGTTTTGATCATCGACACGAGTTAGCAACCTTGATCTCATGAGAGGTTTGCCTAAGCTCAAAGTCATCAAAGATGTCAGATGTGCGCCTTGTAGGCATGGCAAACAAGTTGCCGCCTCACACCCTTCGTGACTATGGTTATGGTGACGGACCGGGGCGGTTGCTTCATATGGATCTTGTTGGTCCCGCTAGAGTCCGATCGATCGGTGGAAAATGGTATATTCTTGTTATAGTTGATGATCTTTCTAGATATACTTGGGTGTTCTTTCTTACTTCAAAAGATGAAGCTTTTGGTTATTTTCATGACCTGTTCTTCGTTTGGCTTCGAGCTTCACGGTGCTTTGAGAGCGATTCGCATGATAATGGCACGGAGTTCAAAAATACTTCTTTTGCTTCTTTTTGTCTTTGGCGTGGTATTGAGCATCGTTCTCCTCTCCACATCCCTCAACAAAATGGCGTGGTGGAAAGGAAGAATAGGACTTTGGTCGAAATGGCTAGGACGATGCTAGATGAGTATTACACACGAGGAGATTTTGGGCGAGGCTATTACTCTGACTTGCCATATTGCAAATCGTGTCTTTTGAGACCTTCTTTAGGCAAGACTCCTTATGAGCTTCGTTTTGGTAGAAAACCTCTGCTTCGCATTTTCGAGTTTTTGGATCAAAATGTTTTATTCTTAAGACAGCAATTTAGATAAATTTGAATCAAGAACTTTTGATGGGGTATTTACGGGTTATCCTGCTCATTCGAGGGTTTTGAGTTTTAATCTTGAGACTAACATTATTCAGAGACTTGTAATGTCACTTTTGATGAGACTAGCCCGAGCTAGATCAATTACTCTGAGATGATTTCTGGTGACAGAGAGCATTTTGTGGAGGAAGAGGAGGACGAAGCTAATGTCATTCCCTCATCTGCTGCGCCGAGGCGCCCATATTGATACAAGAATCGCACGTCTACTTCACCTTGATTGAGGCTCCTGCATCATCATCATCGCCAGACTGCGGAGGTCGAAGAAAGCGACATCTCACCCGGGCGCTCCACTTCGCATTCAGAGACAGCATCCTCCAGATCAGATAATAGGTAATCTGCATAAGCGAGTCACTCGCTCCAGGTATAATGATCCAAATCTCTACTCTCATTCGGCTTTTGTTGCTTCTTTTGAACCCCGCGATATATCACATGCTTTATCCGATTCTAGTGGGTAAATGCCATGCATGAGGAGTTAGAGAATTTTGAAAGAAACAAAGTTTGGAACCTAGTAGAACCTCCTAGTGGTCATAATGTTATAGGAACCCGTTGGGTGTTTAAGAATAAACAAGGTGAGGATGGTTCTATGGTTAGAAATAAGGCCAGATTGGTAGCTCAGGGTTTCAGCCAAGTTGAGGGGTTAGATTTTGATGAGACATTTGCTCTGTTGCTAGACTAGAAGCCATTCGCATTACGCTTGCATTTCTTTGCATCAAAAGGTTTTAAATTATATCAGATGGATGTTAAAAGTGCTTTTTTAAATGGTTTCATAGATGAGGAAGTGTATGTTAAGCAACCCCCTGGTTTTGAGGATCCTAAATATTCAAATCGTGTTTTCAAGCTATCTAAAGCATTGTATGGTCTTAAACAAGCCCCTAGAGCCTGGTATGATAGACTTAATACCTTCTTGCTTAAAAATAATTTTGAGATGGGTAAAGTGGATAAAACTCTATTCATTCTTAGACGTGACAATGACTTCTTGCTTGCTCAAATTTATGTGGACGATATTATTTTTGGTGGTTCCTCTAATGCTCTTGTTTCCAGCTTTTCTGACACTATGTCCAGGGAATTTGAGATGAGTATGATGGGAGAGCTTAATTACTTTTTGGGACTTCAAATCAAGCAATGCAAGGAAGGAACTTTCATCCATCAGACGAAGTACACTAAAGATTTACTCAAACGCTTCAACATGGGTGACTGCAAGCCAATTTCCACTCCCATGGCAACTTCGATTATTTTGGATCGGATGAGGAAGGAGAAGTCGTGGATCAACGCGAGTACCGCAAACATGATCGGCTCCCTTCAGATTTGACGGCCTCGAGACCGGACATTCACTTCACGGTATGCCTTTGTGCAAGATTTGAGCGTCTCCTAGAACTTGCCATCGCCAAGCCGTTAAGCGCATATTCAGGTATTTACACTCTACCCTCTTATATGGCATTTGGTATTCTGCTCTTGACTTTGTCCATTAGAGGTTTTTGATTCGATTTTGCGGTGTCGGTTAGATAGGAAGAGTACCTCGTGCACTGTCATTTCCTAGGCACTTCTCTTGTATCTTGGTCTTCTAGGAAGCGGTCTTACATTGCACAATCCATCTTGAAGAGGAGTATGTAGTCTTGCTAATTCTTTGTCAGAGCTGATTTTATGGATGACTTCCACTTTGAAAGATTCGGGTTAAACTTTGCTAGTGTTCCTCTTTTCGTGATAACATACGCTATTAATATTGCTAAAAACCCGATGCAACATTCTAGGACTAAACACATAGACATTCGCTTTCACTTCCTTAAAGATCATGTTGAAAAGGTGATATTGTGATGCACTGAGAGTCAGAAGCTCAAGCTGCGGATATTCTTACCAAGCCTTTAGATCAAACCAGATTTTCCTCTTTGAGAAGCGAGTTAGGGGTAATTTATCCTTATGGGTTGGTTTGAGGGGGAGTTTGATCCTTTCTACTCTTTCCTTGTTCTTTTGATCTTTTATTGTTCTTTTTCTGAACTTAGTGATCTTTTTGAGCTTTTTAGGTTTTTAGGCTTTTTAATTGCATCTCATTGTATCATATTGCATTCGTATGAAAAATCCAACAAGTGGCCAACAAGTGGTTACAACAAGTGGTAACAAGTGGTATGAAAAATCCAAAAAGATGCATTGTAATATAAGTCTTTCTACTTATCTTTTAAAATTGATGAAGCTTTGCCTATTACCCTTTGGAGCTTTTGTATTTCAATTCTTGCTCAATGTCATGTCTAGTTCTTTGACTTGCTAGAATTATCATGCTTTTACATGTGTAGCTAAGTCTTTGCTATACGAGCTAGAATTTTTTAAACAACTCAAATTAAGAAATTGCAATTTGTGGATGTTTTAGCGAGTTGCGCAATTAGTGCTCCTCTTGTGACATTGGCCCTGTCAGAATTGCCTTGTTAACTCTTTGATCTAAAATTGACCATTACTTGAGCTTTTGTGTTCTTGAGATTCTAAAAATGCTCTTGTGAAAAATGAAAATCAAGATTGTCGTATGCCTAAATTGTGCCAAACTATTCTTACGAGGCGCTTGTCAAATGACATGAACTTGGAGATAGTTTGATGAACGGATGATCTCATGGGGACCGCTTGTCAAAATGACATGAACCTCAAGATTTGTCGCCTACAGTAGAAGCTTAGAAAGAGGTTGTGGATGGCTCCTAGTCGGGATCTTCTTTACTAAGATATACCTTTAATCAACTTCAGTGAAGCTTAGGATGAGTTTGTGGATGGCTCCTAGTCCAGGATCTTGTCACTAAGTTAGATCATTAGTCAACTTCAATATTCAATGCAAATGAGAAAAATGTTGACAAATGGGCGTTTACAAAATATTGAGCAAAATAATTCAATACGGGACTTGATTGACTCTTAATGTGGTCTTTGTTAGATTTTTGATCTCACTTTGACATTTTGACATGGCCAATTTCACTTTAGGATCCTGTTGATGAACTTCTTTGAATTTGAGCGTTGCTTAAATTGATCAAATCCATTGCTTTACTTTTGAGCCTTTGTGCTTAGCTTTGATATATATGTCTTACCATGATCTTGCTAGTATTTGTCGGGCTTGATATGCTGTTTGTGCAATATTAGAGATACTAGCTTGTTCTTTTGGGTAATCTCCAAAGCTTCTTGTAATCAATAATTGAAAAATACAAAAATGAAGCCACTCCATTGCACTTCTTGCATACCCATGTTTATGCTTATTTTATTTCTGCTTCCTTCTTTATCATCTATTGGTTATCTCTGGATGAGAGGAAGGCGTGATTCCTTGATGAATCCATTGTCAAAGGGGGAGAAGATGTGTTAATTAATGAGAAGATATTTCTTTGGGAGAAGATGTGTTATATTTCTTTGCTATTTTTATTTGGAGAAGATGTGTTAATTAGAAGATATTTCTTTGTTGGGGGAGAAGTTTATACAAAGGGGAGAAACTGTAAATTTGAAATTTGAGGATCATAGTGAGGGGGAGTTCTTGAGTTGCATTCTTATTGTCTTATTGTATATTCTGAACTTGAATTGCATTCTGTTATCCTCACAATGATCATAGGTCAATTGAACAATTGTTCTTTCATATGGACCTCATGTGAGAATTTTGACCCTTTTCTGAAAATCAAAGTTTTTATGCTTACTTTTGCCTTGTCTCACATGCCTATACTATTACGATGCCGGCTTGGTCATTTACATTGCTTTTTCTTGCTTATGGACCAAGTTGTGCCTTTGTGCTAAAAGCTGCGAGTAAACTCGTTTTCAAACCTCTTACTTATATTTTACGGATAATTGCCAATGTGTTCATCAAGGGGAGATTGTGGATTTCATGGGGATATGTTCGGATCTTAGGATGATGTGACAATTGGCAATGGCGTTTACGGTTTGTAGTTTCACGTGTTTTCGACAAAGCTACGGTATTACGGGCGAGCGGTCCGACCGGTCCCAAATCGGTCGGACCGGCCATGTGGGGCGATCGGACCGGCGATGACCAAAAGTGTTCAAAGCAGTGGGCCAAAAATAGGTGTTGTAGGCAAGTGAGGGATCCCAATGCACTTGGTCTCATGATTTTGGAGTCTTGAAGAAGTTCTATTGGTTTAAAGTTTCGAAGGTTTGGATTTTGGGAGCTTGAATTTGGCTAAGTCTCAAGGCGGTCCGACCGGCTCACGAGGAGCGGTCCGACCGCCATGGGGCGATCCGACCGCTCACTTGGAGCCGTCGGACCGGTTTCTACTTGAACGTCCGCCAACCGTGGCGATGTTGTTTTGTTAGGTCAAAGTCATTGGTTTCATGGCATATGATTTGCATGATGCATGTTTTGACTAACATGGGTCAAGTTGTGAAGAACTTGTTCCCGAATTCGTGTTTGCTTATCCGTGGTTGTGCGGGTTGCTTGGTGGTCAACGACGGTCAACGGCGAGGAGGATCGGGACTAGACGTGGAGAGTTGAGGTCGAGCGATCGGCGATGCGGGTGAGGTCAACGACTCAAGCGTGACACAAGATGGACAATGGTGACCTATTGGCGAATCCATGGCGCATGGTGAAGCGGTTTAGGTCAAAAGGTTAAAGACGGCGCTTTGGCGCGTGCGTGTGTGACCCGCTTGTTAGTGGGCCTTAACGGAGCCCAATTGAGTCAAACCCTAGGAGTTTTAGGCCTCCACTATAAATAGGAGGAGGTGGTGGTTTGCACCCTTCCGCCGCCTTTTATGTTTCAAAACCCTAATTGTC
Organism: Hsuehochloa calcarea; assembly: GCA_036346395.1. Lineage (NCBI taxonomy): Eukaryota > Viridiplantae > Streptophyta > Magnoliopsida > Poales > Poaceae > Hsuehochloa > Hsuehochloa calcarea. Next base: position 31,937,911 of record CM070611.1, read on the forward strand.
TTTAGGAGAGTTGAGGTGGAGGCTAGGGCTCTTGATGGTTTGTGGTGAATTTCGTGATCTTTGATTGTCTACTGATCCATGATGGTGTGGATGTAATCCAGCATCAATCACGAAATCAATCTATGCAAGGTTTGCTTGAGATAAGTCTCTTTTCGTTCTTGCTTTCAATTTCGTGTTTTTAGGGCTTTCTTTGATCCACGAGTTTGTGATTGATTCTTTCACGTGAATTAGCTTGCTGTGATATGTGTGAATCTATCTAGCATCATCTTGATCATCAATTACTCACGAACAAGCTTTAGGATCAAGTTTTCGTTCTTGCCCGGTTTTAGACCTTCTGTTAATCAATTGGCAATTGCTCAAGATCGTTCCAAGAATTATCATAATATTCGATTGGAATAGGTCCTCAATAGCATATAGAAGGTGTGTGCAAAGTTTCATAAAGATTGGAGTTGAGAATCAAAAGTTTCACCTAATTGCAACTTCGTCATCGGGCTGATTTTACTGTTGCAGATCGGTTCTGGAGTCGGCCGGTCAGACCGCCCGTCATCACCGGTCAAACCGATTTTGGAGCGGTCCGACCGCCAGCACAACGCCGGTCAGACTGCCCGGCAATCGGTCCGACCGGTTGAGTACAACGGTCAGACCGCCCGTGCTGTGAGTCTTTGCAATCTTAGTTGATTTTGTTATTTTGCTTAGGGGATTTAATTGGATTCAATACTAGTCTTCCGCTGTACTGGTATATTGATCTTCATAGTTTCATCATAGCTATTGGAGTAAAATTGTGTTGAATTCATTATTTTGTGAAAAAGTGAGCGTGCTCCTATTCACCCCCCCTCTAGTCGCCTTTTCGGTCCAACAAATACAGAGTTCCTCCAAAAGGTCTTCTCCAGCGAGTTTCCCCTCCATCCGACGTCCGCCGGCCAAACTGTCTGCGGCGTTGGGTTTGCGTCATCGTGCTCTACGTCATGGTGCCATCCCCTTCGCCCGAAGATCGCCGGAGTTCCACCGTCCGTTGCAGCCAAACCGTATTCTTTGCGTTTCTTGCTTTCTCGGTGAGTTTTTTTTTTCCGAAATCCGACCGCACCATCGCGTTCGGGTCGTCGTTTCCTTTCCGTTTTGCCCCTTCGCCCCCGCCGCACCGCCGTCGGTCGCCGGCCACCCAATGCGCCATGTTCGGCTGTTACTCTACGCACACTGTTCATGCTAATACTTCGGTTCGCTTCCTTCGATGGTTGCGTCTCTGGTATCTCCTGTCTCTCCTTCCCTTGATAAGGTCTTGCCGATTGTATCTCATGCCACCAAGTAGCCAACTCCTATACGCTATGATCGGCCGTGTGCATCTGTTCACATATAAATACCAGAACATGCTTTCTTCGTTCGGTTCATTGTCCGCTGGTATTAGGTTCTGTTCCTGTTGATGCCTGTTGCGTAGTTCAGTTGGTGCTCTGTCTTGAGTTAATTGGTTTAATGCTAATTCTTTTATATAATTTTTGCTTCCCATCTCAGAGCCAAAAATCAACATACCACCTCCATTGTTCTCTCTCGGCTCTTTTGAGTTTCTATATTCTGTTCTGTTGTTTCCTTGTTCTACGATGTTCTCTAGTTCTCTCTCCTTGTCTAATGAGTGGACCAAGCACTCGCTACTCCCTCCCATTGGCATGCTATGCTACCGACTGCCAATTCCACGCGCATGAATTCTCTAGCCGAGTTCTTCTATGGAGCCTCCTTGTTCGGCTCCTTCTCTAATTGTTTTCTCTCTGTTGGGTGATCTCCAGTTGTCAATCAATCCAAACCACATATCAATCTCTTCCTCTCTGTTAACTCTCCCTCTCCATAATATATGGACCCACTTGTCATCCACACCATCCAAGCCCATATGAATATATATGTACGTACGTATGTATATGTATGTATGTATATTCTCTCACTTACATGCGGGTCCCGCGTGTTAGTCAACTCTGGGTCCACCCTCCTCCATGAGCTTGGTCCACCGTGGACTAGCATATCTCCGTAGAACTGGTCCATAGACCAATGACCTACATGTCAACCCCTAATCCTATTTTTGAGAATTAATTTACTTCTTAAAAAATCATTTATCTTATTGGTCCCACTTGTCACTCTCTCTGCTTTATTTTTGGAATTATTTTAATTCTAGAAATTCATAAATAATCAGTAGGTCCTACATGTCATACACTCAGTCGTTCTCTAATATTTTCATAATAGAATATTATGATAATATTCCGTAGACCCCGCTTGTCAGCTTCTCTCTTCCTTTTTATTTTCATCATTTCGTGTGAATCTCAAACTTCCAAAAGCCATATCTTCTTCACCCGAATTCTGATTGAACCCATTCAAGTTTCTAAATTCAATATCTATCTTCCAGTACCATTCCATTTCAATTTAGAGTTTATTTGAGTTGTTTTTGAATTTTGTTTATTTTGTGTTTTCTTTATCGTTAGACGTTGAAGTATTGGAATCGTCAGAAGGAGCTGAAGATCAAGGAAGTAGAAGATTGAAGATAAATAAGACCATCATTGCTATAGCAAGGCAAGTTATACCTTTGATCATATTGAGCCAGTTTTCAAAATACTTTGTTTCAATGTATTGCATTCTATTTCAAGTATTTATTTAAATGTTTTTGGGATAGTTATTAATCCAATTTGTTATATCCACCTTGTCTATTGTATGCCATGATCTTTTATCACCCTAGGTTGGTTCATTATTAGTTGGTATTATCGTAGCATCAACGTGGATTGGTTAGATACGAGTAGATTGCTTAGCCATGCCACGAGTCATCATTTCATATGAGTTGCAATTATAAACTTGACTAAGTGATTATGGAACTGTGTAATGAACCTATGTGTGTTGTGTGCTGTTACTCGTTGATGGCATGTGTTGCACTTAATCAACAGGGTGGGAAAAGATTTAGATTGAGGCAAGTGGTGGATTCTATGTGATTGGTGGGATTAATAAACTGTGTGATTTGGGTTAAAACTGTAAGTCTTGCCTTGGTCAATTAAGGATTTAACTTTGCGCGCCATTGAACCGAGCCTTACTGTACGACCACATGCCTAGTATGGGCTGGTCCTGACTTACTAAGTTATGGAGTTTTGACTTTGACAACTCAGGTGGTAATTTAAGCTTTGTGATGGGCTGAAGGTGTGATATGTCACATCGCGGGACGGTTCACTGCATCCCTGTCCAACGATGTGTGTCGTAACAAAACGCTCTGTGTATCGGTTGGCCGGCAGGAAAGCACATCGGGAGTGTCAATGTTTGAGATGAAGTTTCTGAAAGGTTTTGTTGTGATCAACTCTGATCCGGTTGATTACATCGTGTGGGTAAAGTGTACAACCTCTGCAGAGTGTTAATCAATCTATTCGAATAACCGCGTCCGCATCATGGACATGCTCGGGGATTTCACACGAGGGGTAGATTTTCATAAAACAATTGGAAAGAGTCAGCTGTGTGAGATAACTTGTTCAGCTGTGTGAAAGAACTTGATTAGGTTTTGTGTCCTTTGTGAAAGAAAATGTTAAATTATTATTGTTTATTTGTTTTGAATTATGTTTTCAATCTATTATTCGTATTCAAATGCAAATGTTACATTTCTGCAAAAGAACCACGGAAGCCATTCCTTTGTAATAAGCCATCATCTATAAATTGCATTATGTGGTATGAATTGCGAGTACGGTTGTGTACTCATACTTGCTATAAACAATCAACAGAAGTGGAGGAATCGTCAGTCAACAAGGTCTACTTGAAGGATCGTGGAGAACTAGGTCGCGCTACCCCAGTCGATTGCATGTGGGCATATGGATGGGCTTCACTGAAGTTATTCTGTTACGTTCCTCTGCAGCTTTATTTAGCTATTTGTCTTCTGAGACATCAATTGTAAGCTTTGACCTTAATGTCTTTACTCTGATAATTATTGTTATTTGTCTATTTATTAGTCATCTTTGCATATGAAAATGATATTTCATCGATTTGCCACTGTGTGCACTAGCGTGATCCTAGACTAGTGCAGTATATTCAGAGGGTTCAGATTTGCATATTTGGGTCCCGACAATCACTAAGACGATCAAGTACACTACCAAATGCATCAATTTTACCTCTAGGATCTAAAAGAAATGCAAATACATATAGGTAAGGGATTTCTCCCCAATATTTAAGGTATTTAGTTTTCATGGTAATAATTGCATTGTGTAAAACTAAGTCATTTTCATACATTTCCAACTGAGTAGCAATTTGTAAAATACTATACATAATGACAGGAGATGTTGGATAGCACACAGCGGACAAAGCAACAGTGGCCTCATAATTTTTTTCTAAAAACTGTAGTATCTTCTCAACAACAAACCAATGTTGCTCAGTCAATAGCATACTACCGTTAGTGTTCTGATAGTGTGTTTGAATAAAAACAGAAAAAGTGCTCTTGTGTGGTAAAAGACTCTTAAGCATCAGGTAAGTAGAGTTCTACCTTATCGGTATGCCCAAACCGAACTTTCTTGGACGTACACCCATCGCCCTGCAGAAGTTCTTATATTATGCTATTTTTACGTTATAATTATTCAAGAAAGCAATTACATCGTGAAAAGGTTTAATATATTGGCTCAACCTCTTCAAACCACATTTGACTATAAGGTTGATAATATGATAAGCACATCGTTGATGTAGTAAGAAGGAATTGGCATATGTACTCAACACTGGAGTAAGAATATCCATGAACCTAGAGTTCGAAGCGGCATTGTCTAAAGTAATTGGGAATATTTTATTTGTAAGATCAAATTCTTCCACGACTTTGATAATACAGTCAGTAATATTCTCACCCGTGTGTGCTACATCAATTAATTTTAAACCTATAATCCTTTTCTCTACTACTCAATCGTCATTAACATAATGGGAAACTACACTAAGATAATCCTCCCTAGCCCGACCACTCCATATGTCCGAGGCCAGGGCCACCGAAAATGTGAACGTACTAAATAGTTCCTTTATTTTATTATGGCGTTTATTGTAGTATTTTACTAGATCCCTAATTGTTGTCTGTCTAGAAACAGAAGAAAATCAAAGATTATGCGTAGTCCTAATGTAGTTTTGAAAAGAAGTAGATTCCTAGAGCCTAACGGTAAATCCTCAGAAGCAATTAAACGATAGAGAGATTGACGGGCTACCTCAAGATCGTAGTCTCAGCTATGTACCGTACTGTTGGGGTTGTACTGCAGCTGCATCTGCCTCATCACCAATCCTTGCTTGGCCTTACATCTTGTAGCATGTCTAAGTAAGTGCCCCGTTCCACTGTAGACCTTGCATATAATTCATTATGATAAATTTTACAAATAGCATATGGTACCTTATTTCTCAGTGCATCTTGCTTGGTTGTCCTGTCGAAATTCTCCTACACTCCCGATGTTGACGGTCTCGACCTCTTTGCTTCGGTTGGCGTAGAGCCTGATGCTACCGTGGAGCCTGATGACAGAACTTCACCTTGCCCTTCCAGTTGGCTTGAGGCAGCCGCAGTCGCCTCCATAGATGCAATTTCCTCTAGTGAAATTTCGTAATCATCAAGACCAAAGCTATCCATAACGAAAACTACAAAATTGAAACTAATACTATTATTACTTTCATCTTAGCATAACAAGCACTAACAATAAAAGTATGCAAAAATAGTATTGTACCTCTTCTGCCGACTTGCTACCGAAAAATGAATTTCCCAAAATTTGGCATAATTTTTTTGAATTTTGCCAAATTAGCTCAACAGGAATTTGAATTTGCACAATAAAATTTCAAAGAGAGAATGAGGAATGGAGGGGTGCTGAATGAGGGGTGGGGGAATGGTGACTATTTATAGGATTTTTTGGGATTTGTTGAATTGTTTTGCTATTTTTAAAAGGCCAAACGATCATAAACAGTCAAAAACAGGCAAAAATGGTCATATTTTAGTCGGGCTGTGCCGTGCTAGGAACGCCCACGAGCCTGCCTCCCGCCTGCCTACGTTGCCTGGCCGCCTGCTCGCGCCCCTGCCCACGTTGCCTGGCCGCCCATCCCGTTTCTTCTTTTCTTCCTCCCCCTACCCTTTGGTCTTCCCTGTCGCTCGTGCCGCGTGTGGCACTACGCCTGCTGCACTGTCGCCTCCTCTCCTTCTTAGCCTATCCTCCCTCAGTGCCAGCTGCAAGTGTCCTCCTCGCCTCCTCCTCTCCTTCTCCCTCCCGTGCCCCCAACTCCTCTTTTCCCCCGCCCGACGTAGTGCGGGCATGCGGCACAGCACAACCGCACAACGTAGTGCCACAAGCCACAACACTGCCGCACTAGTTCTAAAAGGTGCTAGCCTCACTGGGGCTGTGGCAGAAGGAGGCCAAGATCCTCTTCCTCGGCCTCGAGCCCTCGACAACGCTGGAAAGACCACCCTCCTCCATGGCCGGTTTGAAGCGCCTTTCATTTTTGATTTCGGTGTGGTGAGGCATTCTTGTGGCAGTAAAGGAAGATAATTTTAGGAGGCTTGGAGGAATTGTGATGATTTTTGGATCGAGATGGGTTGCATCTGTGTAGTTCTAGGAGTAATCTCTTGTGTGATTTACTAATTCCTGTCCTTTCTGCTGATGCTAAATTGTTGATAGATGTTCATGTGCAAGTGCGATATCTGTGCATGTGTGATTGTGTGTATTTTTTTTATTGAAGGGCGCTTCTCCTCCTCCTTTATGTTGATGCTGAATTGCTGATAGATGTTCTGATGTGTCATGTGTTATATCTGTGCATGTGTGATTGTGTGTTTTTTTGATTGAAGGGCGACTCTCCCTTCCTGGCTCCCTCTAAGCTCGCAGGCCACTCGGGCCATGCCGGGCTCGTGCCGTGCCTGGCATGGTCCGACACTGTTCATGCTGTGCTCCGGGCCGACTCACCGTGTCAGGGTAGCAGTCCAAGCACAGCACGAACCATCATGTTGGGCCAGCATGGGCCATGAATAGTGCAGTTCGTGTTGTGTTGTGCTTGGGCCGGGCCTACAGTACTATGCCTCGGACGATTCCATGACTTCAACGTCTAACGAGAGAGAACGTGAAAAACATACAAAATTCTAAAATATAAATCAAGTAAACTCCAAATTAAAATTGAATGGTACTGGAAGGTAGATCTTTAATTTATATGAATTTAGAAACTTGAATGGGTTCAATCGGAGTTCGTGTGAGGAAGAACGAGCTCTCAGAAGTTTGATTAGGAAGGATATTGCCGAAAAAGGAAGAAGAAGAGGGAAATTGACAAGTGGGGTCCACAGAATATTTTCAGAATATTTTATTTCAGGAATATTAAAAAATGACTGAGTGTATGGCATGTGAGACCTACTGAGTTAAAAGGATTTTCAAGAATTAAACTAATTCCAGATAAAGGAAGAGTGGCTAACAAGTGGGTCATTGGTCTATGGACCAAGTCCACGAAATTGGGCTCGGGTTCATGATGGATTGGGTTTACAAAACAGTGCACTGACAAGGTGGGGGTCATAGAGCATAGACTAGATTCATAGTGAACCAAGTCCACGTGGTTTAGGAATTAGGGTTTATGTTCGGTGGCTAACACATAAGCAATGACTAGGCATGCGACGTGTGCACAGTGCTGAGGTGGCATGGCCTTGACCTGGGATCTAGACCATGGGACCCGGTCGTCACAGAGACAAAACATACCTATCGGCATTTTGAAAGAAAGGAGTACTCCAGATGAGATCCAAACATACTCATCTGGAGTTGATGAAAGAAATATTGCATACGAAGTATATCCATTGATAGTTGGAATGAAGGAAACACTACGAGACCAAAGTAGATAAACCCAAACTCTATACGTTTGGTTTAATGTTGTGGCTTTGGGTTGATAGTCAGACATAGTCAGACTTAGGGTTAGGCAACTGTTTGATCCGGAGTGAGGGCGAGAGGGATCGGGCTCTCGGGAAGTCAGCTGGTGTAGAAAGTGATGAATCCAACGGAGAGGGAGAGAATGTTTGTAGGAACACTCCTTAATGGCTACCTAGATGGGAGAGATCACCCAGTTAGATAAGATCCTTTGATCCACCTTCGGATCATGAATTGTACTTCTACCGGGGCGGATAGCGATGAATAATAGCTAGAGTCTAGGTGATGTAGTTTGGTGGATGAACTTCTATTATCCACTTTGGAACATACCATCGCTGCTTATGCGGCGTCTAGTTGCTCTAATGATTCTTTTAGTTATTACTTCCTATTTACCGAGGAAGTTCCATGATAGCCAGATGAGACCTATGCATAAGTGCGAAATTCGTTCTGAGCAGACATAAGTCTCCCCGACACATGGGACCTAATTTGTTTAATGGTTTTCTTATTGATCCATATTTATCAAGGAAGTTCCATGAGTCTTAGCTGGAACTTTCAAGTATTGTTTAGACATCAGCCACTACTACAGAAAATGTCTTCACAGACGGTTCAAAAACGTCATCACATGCAGTTTCGTGAGCTGTCCAAGTTTATGGATCAGTAGTGACATGAGGTCATCAAAGACGGTTTTCAAAATTATTTCAAGTTTAGACATCAGCCACTACTACAGAAATTATTTCAAGTGCATGTTTGTTTGAATTTCATTATTTGCTTTATACAAAAGTTTAAAATCAAGCATAGTTAGTTTCTCATATGAATTAAGCCCAAAATTATATTCCTCATGTATTTCTATTATGTCTTCCAAAATATGAATTTTAGGATATTACACTCACACGCCAATGGCTACTGGAGGGACACGCGACAAAATGGAGCCTTGATCAAGGAGCTCGAGGCAGACGACTTTTGAAGGCAGCGCGTGTGACTACTGTACCGGCTACAGTGCCACCGGAGTTCAAATCCAACAGCGAGCGATAGAGGTGGACAACAATTCCTACAAGCGGGCCCTGCGCGTCTGTGGCTGCGAACGAGCGGCGAGAGGGTGATGCATTCAAGGGAGTCTAGACGCCTTCGCGTGACGAAAGCTCAAAATGAAGGGGAAGAGGCGGCTCAGGTTGGAGCATGGCGCGCGGGCTAGCGCTGGGCTGAAATGGAAACTGGGCCAGGCCAAGGCTACTGTCATGGCCTGAGAAGGGTTTTCAAAATGTTATATCACAGATTTCCATAACGCCAGAAATCAAGTTACAATTTTTTTTAAAAAAGTAGCAAAAAAACTCCAAACAATATGAAATTTTTTGGGGAGGTAATTTAGTATATTAGGAACTCAAGTAAATTATTTTTAGTTTTAGTTAAGGTATGAGTTATTTTTATAAACTCATTTCTAGTAGCTGGGAAACTAAGAAAAACCGTTTCTTTGATGCATAAATATTTGAAAATGCATGAAAATGTTGACATGGTGATTTAGAAATTAAATATATAGTTTTTATGAATTTTGGGAAGTTACACAATGCAATTCAAGAAACCGTGTGATACAAGAGGGGCAGCAACTATTTATCCTTAAGAAATCAGTAAACACAAAAATAAGGTTTATAACATTTTTTCCACCTCTTACATTTTCTCCACTTCCTCCGGTTCTGGGTACAAGATTGATGTGTATGGTATAAAATGTGTACGTAAAGTGGATAAAACACAAACACATAAGATTAGAGTGTATGGTAGAAAAATGTATGTATAGTGCATAATAAAACACAAATATATGAACTGGTCTAATTGCAGGCTCAGCCTTACCACCACAGACCTGGACCCAAACGTCATCGACTACTGGACCATCCTCAGTGGTCACGGACACCTGATCCTCAATGGTCACGAAAATAGCACAACAACTTAAGGATGACCGCGGAAGATAGAGAGGAGGGGCAGATTGAAGGTAATTGAGAAGATTAGCAGTCGATTCCCATAGCAAGCATTACATTCCAGTGTAACTTGGATTAGCCTTTTGTCTGAAGACAGGCATTCCTTGTAATAGCCAGTTCATAGAAATAAAGACTGACCCCATTCCATTCCAGGAGATACACTCCATTTTCCTATATTTATATATATATATATTCATAAGATCGGCGATTTGATCGTCAATAGCTGGCGCAGTCCGTGGGGGAAGAAGGCGCAAATTTCCTGAAGAAGTTCTTCGCTCGAGCTCGTCCTTCATAATCGTATATACGACTATGGCAGGAACTTGGGACGAGGAGAACTGGTTCGATTTGGATGACTACTCCGATCTCGACATGGACGAATGTATCCACGCCATGCAAGAGAATGGGATGTCATCATCTTCCTCCTCCGCCGGTTCGCATGTCACTGACAACAGCGAAATCGAACGGATGAGTGAATATACACCACTACGACAAGTGGCACTTCCGGAGGGACGTATTACTCCGACCAGCTCGAAATGTCCAAAAATCTCTCCAAGCCCAGTCCTTCCGACCGGTGAAAAAGGTGACAGAACTTCAGCCCCGCTATTTGAGAATCAATACACTCTCGATACAATCATAGCTGACAGGTACTCACCAACGGCTTTTGGAAATTCTAGGAGCCAACCGACATCTGGTAACGGTGTTGATGAAACTTCCACCAGTTATAGGTCGAGTGGGAATGATAAGGCTCAGCGTACGATCGGCAATCCACCAGGTCAGGCTGAGTTCGCCCCGAAAGCCTCAGGAGGTGCTTATCTCCAATATGTCTCTGTCATGGAAGCATCTGGTAGAAACACTGGAAGACTCTCCATTGGTTACAGTGGAAGCTCCTCAGAAGATCGCTGCTAGAAGCACGAGGTTAATGCGATCAGAAATACGAATCAAAATGTTATGTACGGTCCTGCATACACTCCCTCGCTACCACATATTGATGGAGATGGTGCGGGCCATCAAGCACCAGAAGCCAAAGGTAACAGAACAAATAGACGTCCGTCAGTTAATTCACCTGATTCTACTCCACCAAGGATGATGGGTCAAACAGGGCCAGGCGCGAGGTTGGGGGGAAGTTCAGATCCACGAACTCCTACAACTACTGTAAATCCTTCAAGACCTTCGGTAACGGTACAGAACCTGCAGCGTGTTCAGAATATTTTAAATAACACTGATCCAGCTCTAGCATGTACTCCAGGTTTTGTCCAATTGGCAGAACAGGTATCGGAGATCCTTCAGCGAACCATGCAATGTACAGAAGCATACCAGGAACAAAGGATATTACGAAGTCAAACTATGACTTCATTCCCAATGTTCCTCCGTTAGTAAAGGCAGCATGGTCAAGTTGGGGATCAACCGATGCCAAGACCTTCTCGACGATTCCGACCGAGGAGTCATGAGGGAAGAAGCCTGTTTCAGACAACCACTCCTTCCCCTCGTCGAGACGATCAATTGCTTGGCCCTGACGATCTTCGGCATCGCCTGGGCCGAGCAGGCGGTCGGAGGCGTCATTCTAGCGCCCACGACCAAGTCGGAACACCGGAACCCCGGAATTCCAACCTTAGAAACCGGTCTCCGACCGACTACAATCCGGCGCCGTTCCAAAGGAGGCGCCATGAATCAATCACAGGCTATCGAGCTTTCTCTGCAGGGCTCCAGGCTGTGCATTGGCCCAACAGATTCTGCCCGACCAACATGGTCAAATTCAACAAGACCCAGAACCCGTTAGAATTTCTTCAAATCTACACTACCGCCATCAGAGCTACTGGTGGCGACGAAAATGTGATGGCTAACTACTTACCTACGGTAATTGAGGATCCCCGATCATGGTTGCTCAACCAACCGATCAGATCAATCTATACTTGGGAGCAACTATGTGACCTCCTAATTGTAAACTTCCAGGGCACATACGATCGCCCTGGAAAGGTGGATGACCTCCATCGGATCCGGCAAGAAGCAAAAGAGATTCTTCGTCAATACATTAAAAGGTTCAGTCAGGTTCGTAATTCAATACCGGAGATTGCAGAGTCTTCTGTGATTCAAGCTTTCAAAGCAGGTTTAAGGAATCGGCGGTTTATGGAGAATATCACTATGAATCCTCCACAAACGACTGCCGAACTTTTCGACATGGCTGACAAATACGCAGCCTCTAGCGAGGCGGTTGAATGGAGCAAGGCCACTGATCGAAAAGATAAAGTCCCTCGATCCGTCTTGGAGGAGTCAGAGAAGAAGCACAAAAAGACTCTCAAGAAGAAGAAACACCGCAAGCCCCAGGGCAAGGAAGTGCTTGCGGTCCTCGACAAGTTGACCAAAGGAAAGAAGGATTTCGCCGATCGAGGTAAGACAAAGATTCCGACCGGTGGATATCAAAAGAACAAGAAGTGGTGTCGACTTCACCAACAGGCAGGGCATGACTTGCGCACCTGTCGAGCCTGACAAAAGAAATTAGAATATTATTATACAGGTAAAGTGATACGGGGTCACCCGATCTTCTCGACGTAGGATGGATACTCACGGGAGTCTTGATGAATTGTAATGATCCTCCAATGCCAGTGCAAGGGACGAACACTCTTTAATCCGCCAAAACACACTCGTGTTGGTTTCGCCGACCACCAAGCGAAGATCTATCGTGCACCCAATTCCCAGCGGAAAGGCTGAACGATCTTGATTGAATAAGACACAACAAATTCCCTATGGAATTTCGGTAGCTGTGGATATCGTGAGGATATGTGCACGATCTCAGGATGATGAGACAATTGGCAATGCCTTTGTTGGTTTGCAAAATCTCGCGTTTTCGGGTTAGCTCCAAGGCTGTCAGACCACAGGCGGTCTGACCGGTCGTGAGGGGCGGTCAGACCGCCCGTGGAGAGGTTGGACCGGCCGTGGTTGCCGGTCGGACCGGCCTGACCTAAAAGTGGTTTTTGGGGCTGAGCCAAAAATAGGTTGTGTAGGTAAGTGAGGGGAGTCTCCTGGATGTGGTCACATCATTTTTGGAGCTCCCAGTCAAAAGTTCTATTCAGTTGAAATTTCCAGAAGGTTTCGGAATTACGAGCTGAAAATTTGGCTAAGTCTTTTCGGGCGGTCCGACCGCCGTTGTGGAATCGGTCGGACCGGCCTGAAATCGGTCGGACCGGTGGAGTGGGGCGGTCAGACCGCCGATCACTTGAAGCTTGGACTTCTTTGCATTGATGTGATTTGAATGTGTTTTATGTATGGAGTTCAATGCTTTATTGTTGCATATTGCATTGCGGAACTAACGTGGGTCAAGTTGTGAAGAACTTGTTCTTGGAAACGATTGGTTTGTCTATTGCTGTGCAGGTGGCTTGCACGTCAACGACGTCAACGGTGATGTGGATCGGGACTACGCTTGGAGAGCTGAGGTCCAGAACGATCATGGTTGCCGGGTGAGGTCGTGTGACTCAAGCATGGTCCAGAATGGGCAAGATGGATCAAACGGGTAGTTCGGTGCAGCTGGTTGGATCAGGTGGTGCGAAGTCGGTGCGAGTCTCTGGGAGGTTCCGATGGGATTCGGACAGGAGAGACTTGGCGACGTGATGAGAGCCGCTGATCAACCTACACGTGGTGAAGCAGGTAATTGCTTCAACAGTTGTATGTGTGTGAGTTCCATGTGTGTGTGGGTCCCAAATGTGAAACCCTAGGCCTCTCCAATAAATATAAAGGGGGGAGAGGAAAAACCCCACAAGCACTCGAAGCATTTGGAGCCCTCTTCCTTTTTCTAGGGTTAGGAGAGGAGATGAGAGGAGAGCTAGGGTTTGGAGAAATTGTGTGTGCTCCTTGTGTGAGCTCTTGTCCTCCTTGTTGGAGTGGCTTTGTAAGCATCTTGTGAGATCAATCAATCTTGTGATGCTTGCTTGTGAGATTATTTGTCTCCCTTTGTGTTCTTCTCTCTTTTGGATGAATTTGGTGCTTCCTTGATTCAAGGGTTTATGCTTGGTCTCTTGACCCATTTTGTCTTGCTTTGATGTGTGGGAATACTCCTAAAATCATCTAGATCATCAACCCCCACAAGCAAGTGTTGAATCAAAGATTTTCGTATTTCTAGGGTTTGTGCTCCTCTTTGGTAAAACCTTGAGAGATCGATTCTTCGCAGTGGATCTAAAGGATCGTTGCTAGAAATAGGTCTCTAATATCCTTAAGGAGGTGTGCTCCAAATTTGGTCAAGTTTCATTGGTTGAATCAAAAGTTGGACCAAATTTCATTTTGGATTTGGGCATTGATTTTTAGTACTGAACTAAATCGGTCTGACCGGTTTTACAACGGCGGTCCGACCGCCCGCTTTTCAGACCGCTCAGTACTGCCGGGTCGAACCGATATCCAACGGTCCGATCGCCAGTTAGTAGCCGGTCCGACCGCTGGTTGACCGTCGGTCCGACCGCCAGTCTACAACCGGTCTGACCGCCAGTGCCCAGACCAGACTAGTGAGTTAATTTCTCCACATTTGTGTCTTGTGGTTGACGGGGTTATCGAATTCAGCACAAGGCTTCCACTGTGCGCTTACTGATCTTCTTAGCTTTCATAGCTAAAGGAGTAAAGTTCGTGTTAAATTTGATTAAGGCGAGAAAGTTGAGAAAGCGCCTATTCACCCCCCCTTAGTCGCCTTTATGGTCCTACAAGTGGTATCAGAGCCGGTTAGCTCTTCTCATAGATCTTAACCGGTCTTTGGAGCCATGGCGACTGACAGATATTCAATCAGGCCACATGTTTTTGATGGAGTTGATTTTGCTTATTGGAAGGCCCAAATGCAGGCCTACATCGAGGCTCAAGGGCACGCAATTTGGCTTAAGATGAAAAACCCTTATGTCGTGCTAGCCGATGACAATTTGATCACTCCAGATGTGGAGAACAACAGCAGGGCTCGGAAGTTTTTGATCCAAGACCTTAGTCGATCGGAGTTTGAGCGTGTCGCTCATTTGCGGTCTGCTCATGAGATCTGGCGGACTCTTTGTGATTATCACGAGGGGTCCACCGCGATCAAGGAAGTGAGACAGAACCAGCTGAAGAAAGCATACTCTAAGATCGAGCAAAGGCCTGGTGGGTCTTTAGACGAGCTATGGGGAAGATTTTCTAAGATACTTCATGATCTCCGCGCTGTTGATCTTATTTTCACTGAGTCTGAAAATGCACGCCAGCTGTTGGGTGCTCTTGATGTGAAGGTCCGGGGGATGAAGATCACTGCCATCAATGACAACACTGTCATGAGTGAGCTTACCATGGATAAGCTTTACTCGAGGTTGAAGACGCATGAGATTGATTTTATCTCGCGTCTCCCCACGACAGAGCCGATGGCTTTAGTGGTCGACAAATCTAAGGGTAGATATTCTGATTCTTTTGATGTTAGCTCATTTGGTTTTTCCTTGTCTGCTTTGCATTCTTTGAGCGATGAGCAACTTGAGAGACTACCTGAAGATGATTTAGCTCTCCTATCCACAAAATTCACAAGAGCTTACAACAATGTGAGAAATAGGAGGAGAGGTGGACCTATCACATGCTTCGAGTGTGGTGAGCCAAACCACATTCTCTCCAGGTGCCCCAAGCTGAAGGGCAAGGAGGAGAAGGAGTCACAAAGGCATTCTCAAGCGAGGGATGCTAAATCCAAGAAGACAAACTATCGTAAGTTTGTCAGCCGGGTCCTTGAAGCTCTAGAGGATGTAAGCATGAGCGATGTGGACTCGGAGGTAGAGGACGACAAGAGTGACTCCCGTGGCAAGAAGAAGGCTCATGATTTCACAGGCATGTGCTTCATGGCTAAGAACAGCCACGACAGCGACTCCTCCAATAGCGAGGATCCTTTTAGTGATCCCGATGAGGTATGCCCTTCACTTCCTGACATGAAAAGGGTTTTGGTGCTTGCTGGACAAAAACTGCATAAGCAAGCTAAATTGATTAAGAAACAGGATACTATGATTGATAATTTGAACCTAGAAGTTGTTAGGCTCAAATCCATTAATCCTGATGATTTCTGTGATTCATGCTCTAGCTTACTTAACGAATTGTCAAGCTTAAATTCTGCTCATTCCTTTGTTGTGAATCAACTGAAAAATGCTCTTGTTGAACTAGAATCTCTCAAGTCTAGTTCTGTTTGCATGGATGCCATTCCGCTTGGTGTGACTACCTTGGATGCTATTCCTTTAACTTGCTCAAATTGTGCTTTGCTAGAATTGAAACTGGATAGCTCTTTACAAGAATTGCAAAAATTTGATGCTAGTCACACGTGTTCTCATTGTAAGAATAATCGGATTAAAATGCAAGAGATGACTGAAATAATTGTTTATTCTAGAGCTGCCTCTTGTGAAAATTGCCCTAAGCTTACAATTGAGATTGAGGCGTTAAACAAGACTCTTGAAGAGAAAGCTAAAATTGAAAAATCCATGTCTCTTACTGCTTCCAAGAAAGTCATTGATTCTTCCTCTTGTATGCTGCATGCTGAAGTTGAAACTGTTATTGTTAAGATACAAGAGGCTTTTAGAGTCAAATTTAAGGAGCAGTTAAATAGGATTGGGGAGTCCTATTGTGTGTCTTGTGAGACTTTCAAAGTGGAAGTGGCCCTTCTTAAGAGCAAACATGTTGAGGCAATCAATTCTAAAAACTGCTCTAATTGTAGAGTTTTGGCAAAAGAGAATGATTACCTCAAAATAACTCTTGAGAAGTTTTCTAGTGGGAAAAAGAAACTCAACTTGATTCTAGACCAATCCAAGGTGAGTGTGAAAAACAGTGGCCTAGGTTTTAAGTCCCTAGAGCTTTCCAAGAATCACCCACCAAAGATTGCTAGAGTTGTGAAAGGTGGTCTGTTTGAGCAAGAACCTCCTAAGACTTCAAATGTTGCTTTTAAATCTGCAGGTTCTGCTCAAACTCTTTCTAGCTAGAAAGATGCTTCTGTTTCACCAGTACAGACCCCTCAAAAGGTCAAGTACCATTGCACCTTCTGCAAGAAAGAGGGCCACGCTGTTGAGTTTTGCTTTCGGAGAGCAAAGATTGAGAGGAAAGAGAGAATGAGCACTTTGAGATCCATTAGAGGAGTCTTTTCACCAGCTGTAGTCTCTAGAGCCAGACAGCCTATTCATCGTACCACATATAGGTCTAGGTTTGTAGAGAACTTTGTTGACTCATTTGGTGGGTCCAAGCAGCATTGTGGATTAGGATATCGTGAGGAGAGACCACGGGTAGCACCTAGACAGGGGGAGTATCGGTCTTTTGGTAGATCGTTTTGGGGAGGTCCAGGTGGTGCTCGTGGGCATTCTTATGATTTTGTTCCTGATCATTTTTCTGCTGCTTCTTTTGCTATTCCCAGGCATCGTGCATCTCAGTACTGGACTCCTAGATCTTTTATCTCAAATCCTAGTACTGAGGTATGGATGTTTTGAGGGAATTTGCTCTTTTTGCATTCATTGTATCATAATGCATGTTTCATTTCAATTGTCTTGCATTGTATAATAAACTGTGTGGAGCCTTGAGTATTATCCTTGTATGGCTTGATTTCATATTCTATACCTTGTCATGTCAACTGATAGTCTGCTAGACTTCTTTTATGGCTATTCGTGTTTTAGCTTAGCTTTCACCTTGCTAGCTTTATATCTGTGAGCAAACCGAGTCAAATCATGTCTTGTTGGATCTTGTGACTAGTTTTGCTCTAGTGATCCTCTTATGATTCTTGCCATGTCATATAGGTTGAATTGAGTCTTGAACTTATTTTGAGATGAAAATGAGCTTTTTATCTTCTTAAGTCAAGCAAATGAAAAATGAGATTTTCTGTGCGAAAAAACTGATCTCACCAATCCTTTCTCATGAGACGGCTTGCCATTGCACTAGGCATGAACTCAGGGGGAGTTTTGGATGACCTAGACCACTCTTTTAAGCTTATCGCTTGAGATGGTCGCGGCAAGGCTTGAGATCTAGCACAGTGAAATTTTTTTTTTTAGGAAAATGCTCAAAATGCTAAGTGCTTGAGTTTTGCTTCAAAAGTGTACTCTTAATTCTCAAAATGCCTCAGTTCTTGTTTTGAGTCTCTTTTTACTTATAGACATGGCTTGACTCATTCTTGATTGCGGTTAGTGAAACTATGACGTTGAGCAACCTTTCATGGTATTAATTCTGTTAATCTCAGATGACTGCTATTTTGGTTTTAGCTTTGCAGTACATGTTTTGCCATGATTGAATATAGCGTCTTCTCTTTTTATGGCTTGGTATAATACTTGTACTGTCTACATGTATAATGGTCATGGCTCCTTTTTACCAAAGTTCAAAAATAAAATCATTCCTTCATACTCATTCTTTTCCCATGCATCTTGATGAATTCATTGTCAAAGGGGGAGAAAGATTGTGAAGAAAAATGTTGTTTTGGAGCTTTTGGTTTTATACATAAGGTTTCATATAAAAGAACTCTCATAAAAAAAAATAAAAATGAACCTTTTGAAAATTTGTGATCATAGTGAGTTGAGTCTCTTGGTTCTATTGCCTTTTTCTGATTTTATTTGAAATTGAAGAAGACTCACAATGATCAAAGGTCAAATAGAACATTTGTCTTTCATATGGACCTAAGTGAGATTTTTGGCTACTTTCTGGAAATTGAATCCTGTTGTGCTTTCATTGCCTTATCTCACTTGCTTATACTATTCGAAGCCACTTGGTGGTTCTAGGCGTTTTCTTGCTTTTGGACCAAGTTGTGCCTTTATCTAAAAACAATGATTTTTACTTTTCAATTCGAAAAACCACATTTTCTGGGAAATTACCAATGTGTTCATCAAGGGGGAGATTGTGGATATCGTGAGGATATGTGCACGATCTCAGGATGATGAGTCAATTGGCAATGGCTTTGTTGGCTTGTAAAATCTCTTGTTTTCGGGTTTGCTCTCAATTTGTCGGACCACAAAGTGATCCGACCGGTTGTGTGGGGCAGTCAGACCGCCCGTGGAGAGGTTGGACCGGCCGTGGTTGCCGGTCGGACCGGCCTGACCTAAAAGTGGTTTTTGGGGCTGAGCCAAAAATAGGTTGTGTAGGCAAGTGAGGGGAGTCTCCTGGATGTGGTCACATCATTTTTGGAGCTCCCAGTCAAAAGTTCTATTCAGTTGAAATTTTCGTAAGGTTTGAATTTCGAGTGAAAATTTGGCTGTCTTTTAGCGGTCCGACCGTTGTGGAATCAGTCGGACCGGCCTGAAATCGGTCGGACCGGTGGAGTGGGGCGGTCAGACCGCCGATCACTTGAAGCTTGGACTTCTTTGCATTGATGTGATTTGAATGTGTTTTATGTATGGAGTTCAATGCTTTATTGTTGCATATTGCATTGCGGAACTAACGTGGGTCAAGTTGTGAAGAACTTGTTCCCGGAAACGATTGGTTTGTCTATTGCTGTGCAGGTGGCTTGCAGGTCAACGACGTCAACGGTGATGTGGATCGGGACTACGCTTGGAGAGCTGAGGTCCAGAATGATCATGGTTGCCGGGTGAGGTCGTGTGACTCAAGCATGGTGCAGAATGGGCAAGATGGATCGAACGGGTAGTTCGGTGCAGCTGGTTGGATCAGGTGGTGCGGAAGTCGGTGCGAGTCTCTGGGAAGTTCCGATGGGATTCAGACAGGAGAGACTTGGCTACGTGATGAGAGCCGCTGATCAACCTACACGTGGTGAAGTAGGCAATTGCTTCAACAGTTGTATGTGTGTGGGTTCCATGTGTGTATGGGTCCCAAATGTGAAACCCTAGGCCTGTCCTATAAATAGAAAGGGGGGAGAGGAAAAACCCCACAAGCACTCGAAGCATTTGGAGCCCTCTTCCTTTTCTAGGGTTAGGAGAGGAGAGGAGAGCTAGGGTTTGGAGAAATTGTGTGTGCTCCTTGTGTGAGCTCTTGTCCTCCTTGTTGGAGTGGCTTTGTAAGCATCTTGTGAGATCAATCAATCTTGTGATGCTTGCTTGAGAGATCATTTGTCTCCCTTTGTGTTCTTCTCTCTTTTGGATGGGTTTATGCTTGGTCTCTTGACCCATTTTGTCTTGCTTTGATGTGTGGGAATACTCCTAGAATCATCTAGATCATCAACCCCCACAAGCAAGTCTTGAATCAAAGATTTTCGTATTTCTAGGGTTTATGCTCCTCTTTGGCAAAACCTTGAGAGATCGATTCTTCGCAGTGGATCTGAAGGATCGTCGCTAGAAATAGGTCTCTAATATCCTTAGGGAGGTGTGCTCCAAATTTGGTCAAGTTTCATTGGTTGAATTAAAAGTTTGACCAAATTTCGTTTTGGATTTGGGCATTGATTTTCAGTACTGGACTAAATCGGTCTGATCGGTTTTACAACGGCGGTCCGACCGCCGCTTTCGAGATCGCTTCGATCGCCGGTCGAACCGATATCCAACGGTCCGACCGCCAGTTAGTAGCCGGTCCGACCGCTGGTTGACCGTCGGTCCGACCGCCAGTCTACAACCGGTCTGACTGCCAGTGCCCAGACCAGACTAGTGAGTTAATTTCTCCACATTTGTGTCTTGTGGTTGACGGGGTTATCGAATTCAGCACAAGGCTTCCACTGTGCGCTTACTGATCTTCTTAGCTTTCATAGCTAAAGGAGTAAAATTCGTGTTGAATTTGATTAAAGCGAGAAAGTTGAGAAAGCGCCTATTCACCCCCCCTTAGTCGCCTTTACGGTCCTACAGTAGCAAAGCTAAACTCGAAAACTTTAGTAGATTGATTTTTCTCAAACGTGGTCTGAGGATACAATGGGGGTCTACCCCTCAATATATAATGCCCCTTCTCCACCTCATGGCTGGCCAAGAGGCCCTACACCTACTCTAATTCGGATTAGGAGTCCAACTCCAATTCCGACACATTCCAAAACAAAAAAAGGAAACCCTGATTTTACAACCATTACATTATTTTGATCATATCTTTTGATACAGGACTAATTTCGGAGTGAGGGAGGATCCGTTGGATTGGTCTTGAAGTTATCTTTCCAACAAGCACAAGGACACCCAAATCGGACTCCGTTTGTGAAAGTTATGCCCGTTTTAATCCGGACTGTCTTGCTAATTCCGAATCCGAATTTGATGCTTTTCACCTTCTTCTCCATCCATTTCGGCCAACCATGCCTTCTCTTTGTCAAATAAAACTACACATAGATGAAATGCTTTAGGTAGTAACCAATTCTCATGAGAATCAAATGAAAACTCAGTCAGGAGAAGAGTCACCTGTTTGTTAAGAAGTTTAGCTCTTGCCCGAGTAATAGGGCCCAGTTGGTGCAATGGTGCTAGGAGGGTTAGGAGTTGAAATGGCAGGGATGTCCTCATTACTTGGGGTGGACGATGAATGTGTAATAGGGATGTCCTCATAAAGGCCCACTTCCCTCCATACAGGAGCTTGGGGAAGCAAGTTCCAAAAAGGACAAAAATGACGACGAAGAAATGGAGTACCAGGAGCCTCAACATACGATTAACATGATCTTCGGAGGATCTTCCTCGTACGACTCACGACGTCACCTGAAAGCTGTGGAGAGAGAGGTCAACCTTGCAGAGTCTTCGACTGCCATCAAATCATCAAGGTGGTCGGACACAGTAATCTCCTTCAGCAAAGAGGACTGCACCGTCTCGTCAACTCGACCAGGTAGGTTCCTATTATCGTTGAACATACCATCAACAATTGTAGAGTTAAACAAATCTTGATAGATGGTGGTAGTTCTTTGAATATTTGATTTGATGGAGCATTAGAAGAAATGCATGTCACCAGGTATAAGGTAAAACCCATGAAGTATGTTTTCCCCGGCATAGTTCCCGGTTCCACCGCAAAACCGATAGGACAAGTATCCTTACCGGTTACGTTCGGGAGTCTGAAAACTTTTGAACGGAAAAGATTTTGTTTGATGTGGTTGATTTTGAAACCGTGAATAACAGAATCCATGGTCGTCCGGCTTTAGCAAGGTTTCTGATAGCCACACATTACGGTTATCAGAGTCTGAAGATGCCAGACCAAAAGGAGTCATCATGGCTCGAAGAGATCAAAAAATGGCTTATGCATGCGATCGGAAGTCTTTACAACTGGTCGATGGACTCCCGACCAGAACAATTGACTCATCTGAAATGCAGGTCAAGCACTCCAGACCGAAGATGACACCAAAACCATCCGACCAGACAAAGGAGGTCCCGCTCGGTAGAGGCATTTCTCCGGGAAGCGCCAAGTCGCCACATGGGTCCGAAACACTAATTGGTTTCTTCCAAAAGTGCTGGTCGGAGAAGGGCTCAACCTCAAATAGAAAGAGT
The DNA here is from genome assembly GCA_036346395.1 of Hsuehochloa calcarea. Classification (NCBI taxonomy): domain Eukaryota; kingdom Viridiplantae; phylum Streptophyta; class Magnoliopsida; order Poales; family Poaceae; genus Hsuehochloa; species Hsuehochloa calcarea. The sequence goes on from CM070611.1 coordinate 31,960,012, forward strand.
CACTCGTCTCCTTCCTCCGAGCAAACCAGGACGTATTCGTCTGGCAGGCGTTCGACATGCCCGGAGTCCCTAGGGAGGTGATCGAGCACAGGCTAGCCCTCCAGCCTAACAAAAATCTGGTCAAGCAGAAGCTACGACGTTTTGCGCCTGACCGGAAGGAGGCGATCTAGTCAGAAATTAAAAAGCTTCTGAAGGCTGGATTTATTCGTGAGGTCAATCATCCTCAGTGGCTCGCTAACCCTATAATGGTTTGAAAGAGTAATGAGAAGTGGCGATGTGTATTGACTTTATAGATCTTAATAAAGCTTGTCCGAAGGATGACTTTCCCTTCCCGCATTAATCAACTCGTAGACTCCACCTCCGGGTGTGAGTTATTAAGTTTTTTAGATGCGTATTCAGGGTACCACTAGATTAATATGTGTAAAGAAGATGAGGAGAAAACTTCATCACTCCATGTGGCATTTACTGTTATGTTAAGATGCCTTTTGGTCTCAAAAATGTTGGTGCAACTTTTCAAATGTTGATGCAAAAAACCTTTAGTCCACAGATAGGTCGAAATCTAGAGGTCTATATTGATGATTTAGTTGTAAAAAGCATCAATGCTGGTGATCATGTTCCCGACTTACAAGAGACTTTCAATAACTTGAGAAGGCATAACCTCAAGTTGAATCCTGAGAAATGTGTGTTCGGAGTTTCCGCTAGAAAACTTCTCGGTTTCATTGTTTCGGCTAGGGGTATCAAGCAAATCCTGCGAAGATACCGGCCATCAACTAGATGCGCCCTCAGACCACGAAGAAAGAAGTCCAGAAACTAACCGGTTGTATGGCAGCGCTAAGTCGTTTCATAGCAAGGTTGGGTGAAAAATGATTACCTTTCTTTAAACTTTTCCAAAGCATGGAAGTTTCGAATGGACAAAGGAAGCAAACGATGCCTTTGAAAAGCTTAAAGAATAACTTTCGAGTGCCCCGGTCTTAGTCTCTCCAAGACCGGAAGAGACATTGCTGATTTACGTGGCTGCAACGCCACAAGCTGTCAGCGGTGTACTGGTCGTAGACCGTGAAAATGTCCAACGACTAGTATATTACGTAAGCAAAGTCTTACATGGACCAAAGGAAAGATACCCACAGGTACAAAAGCAGCTCTATGGTCTCCTTATGGCTTTAAGGAAACAAAGGCATTACTTTCAAGCACACAAAGTGGTTGTGCCTACCGATGTCCCCTTAGTCAAGTCCTTGGAAATAGGGAATCATCAGGACGAATAGAAAAATGAGCGGTTGAACTAGGGACGTTCGACCTCTATTTTATCTCACGAACAACAATAAAGTCCTAGACAATAGCAGAATTCATTGCCGAATGGACAAACCCTGAACTCAAGTAGGAACCAGAGTACAAACGCCATGAGGAGTGTACAATGTACTTTGATGGTTCTTTAATGCTCAAAGGATCGGGGGCTGGAGTCGTCTTGATATCTCCTACTAGAGAACACCTCAGGTACGCCATCCAGTTCAACTTTCCTGCTACAAACAATGTAGAAGAATACGAAGGTTTATTGGCGGGACTTCGAGCAGCTCATTCGCTTGGGATTCACAAATTACTAGTGAAAGACGATTCTCAACTAGTAGCAAATCAAGTGGGGAAAGAGTATCAGTGCTCAAGTACCAAGATGTCATCTTATCTGGCGGAAGTACGGAAACTCGAAAAGCACTTCTTCGGTTTTCAGATCCAACATATTCCTAGAAAGGAAAACTTTATAGCAGACCAGTTGGCACGGATGGCCTCAACCAGGTCCACCGTCCCGCCGGAGTTTTTCTCGAGCAATTCGATTCACCTTTGGTGGTCGAGCATTCCGAGAACATCAATGATTCACATCAGGTCCTACAAATTGATTATGATGACATAGATGCTCCACAGATCGGTGACGATCGGTGTAGAGATTGGATGACATCGATCTACAATTATCTTCAGCATGACCTAATTCCAGAAGATGATGTAGAGGCTGATCGTATAGCACAAAAAGCCAAATCATACACTCTAATTGAACGTACCTTGTATAAACGAAGATCTCATGGAGTGTTGATGAGATGCATATATCAATCGGATGGCATTAAGTTGCTAACCGAAATTCATGGAGGAGTCTGTGGAGCACAACATTCCTACATAACATTGGTTGGTAAAGCCTTCAGCCAAGGATACTATTGGCCAACTGCCCTTCATAATACAAAAGAGCTTGTGACGAAGTGCGTACAATGTCAGTTTCATAGCCGACAAGTACATCAGCTGGCACAAGCTTTGCAAATAATTCCTCTTTCTTGACCTTTCGCAACATGGGGACTAGACATTCTGGGACCTTTCAAGGAAAATCCTTTCTTCCGACCATACATTGTCTTAGTTAGTACTTCGATTATGAGGAACAGATTTACAACTAGTTAAAACCTGGCACTAGTTCCGACTAAAAGGTTTACTAGTATTATTACAAACAGTTTGTCACACAATCAGTACATACTTTCAAACAATGGTTGAGACTTAAGTTCATATTCTTGGCCTACTGCTTATATAGTAAAGTTCTACTATAAAACAGTCAGGGGCTAGGTAATATATGAATAATCATAAGTCGATCGGACGAACAAGATATTTCATTGATAAGAAAAAGGTAAGCTTTGCATTTTCATATATCTTTACATTGCATTTCTACTGGAGATCGCCCAACTAATCACTACTTGATGGAGATCCAACCTCCATTTCTTCTGCAAGCTTGTCTCCAAGAGGTCTTACTTCCTTGAGAAACTTGGTCACCTCTTCAGGCAAGCAGTTGAAATCCTCCCCAATAGCTTGAAGATTGGTGGAGGGGTCAGAAGCCTTTAGGATTCTTTCATAGACTGAGCATTATTCTCTCTAGTAGTCTTGAGCAAGCACTTAAGATCCTCCAGAAGATGGCCCAGGTAAGTCACCTTTTCCGTTGGATCTCTTAGGGAGGGCAAGCTCGATCTTGATCCCATATTAAAAATTATTTTATTAAGTGAAGTGATTTTCTCATCTAGATTAAGCATAAGAGCTGCATCCTTGTCTTGCTCAAATTCCAGAACTTTCTTTCCTCTTGTTAGCGCTTGGTTTTGTTCTGCATAAGCAAAACGAGCGTTGGGCAGGGATGATTAGAAGAGATACTAAGTCAAGTCTACGACTAGTTACCTTCGATCTTCTTTCCAAAATCTCTAAAATTTCTTTATTTCTGGTCGTCAAGTATGCGATCGACCGGTCCTTAGCTTGGCATTCTTCCTCAAGCTTTGTTATTTTAGCTTCTTTGCCATAGATTCTTCTTTTATATTTTTCCAAATCTATCAAACATGATAAGGGAGAATAATTCAAGGGGAAAAACAGAGTCATGAGGAAGAAAGAGTTAAGAAGGAAGTTCTTACTTTCTAATTTGGAGTGTTTTTGCTCTAAGATCTTTATCCGCTGGGCCAGTCTTTCGACCACAGCGAAGTTCTCCACCGTATGCTACATAGATAGCATTTTTCTTTAAGTCTCCTTTAAACTTCAAAAGGAGCTATAAAAATGGTTGTAGACACTTACCCGAATTGCCACATCATTATAATTGGCAAAAAATTTATCAGGACCCGTCTCAGCTTGACGATCCGATGTTCTCCCAAACTTCATCAAGTTCCATATCCTCGATAAATTGAGGAGAAAAAGGAAACTTGTTAGTTTGGGAAGGGTTGCCTGCAGAAGTCGGAACTTGGTGGGTGTCAGGGATTTCTACCTCCGCTGATGGGGTAATAATCACCACGGGATCCGAATCAGGTTCCGGCACTGAAGCTTGCTCGGGGCTCTCCTAATTACTTCCTCCTCAGGGATTCTAACCTGAGGAAAGCTCTGGTCGGAGGTGCCCTCGATCACCTGATCTTCCGAAATGGACTAGTCAGAAACAACGAAACTCTAGAAGATCTGCACAAAAGAAAGAAAAGAAGTTCATGAGTTCAAGTTCACCAAAGGCGTAATTCAGATACACATTTATATGGCTAATTCATTTATACATACCTGGTTGCTTTCTTGGTCTTAACTTTGAATCGCGCCGGCTTGAAGTCTGTAGCTCTCCCTTCGTTTTCTTTTCAATCGATTTTACCAGTTCCGAACTGGTAGAGTTGGTTGCACCCTCTACACTGTCCAACCAAGGATCAGAAGTAATATTCTCGACTAGCTGGTAGAGAATAATATCCCTGATCGCTGGATCGGAAGCTGTGGATTCGTTGGTCTCCAAAATAGTTGCTTCAATCTGGCTAGCAAGTCTTGAGCGACCGCATGAGACTTAACAATTACCACCTGGATTAACAATCAAAGTTAATCAGGTGATGAACGTGCTTCATCTGACACTAAATATTTCTGTTCGATCACCTACCTCTACGCGATCACTATCTCTAGTGATTGCATGAATGGTCGGATCTTCAATTGGCTCACATGTTTTAGTGGCCTCATCAATCATGAGTCTGACTGACTGCATATCAAAGAGGTTTTTGGGTAAAAACCGATCAGAAAATATTAGAGAGATGAAAAGCACTTTTGGTCCAAGACAAGCAAGAGTTCGAACGGGACCCGTTTTGGAATCCATTCGGCCTCGGAATCAACGACAAAGACTGACTTCAAACGCCATAACTTTCACATACGACGTCCGTTGGAGGTCCACGAGTACTTGATGGAAAGATAATTTTGTCCTCTTTCCAACGGATCTGGCCTCACCTCGAAACTCCTTCTGGACTGATCGCAATTATCAAAAGAAGACATCATATCACTTGTTTGAGCCAAACTGGGCTTTGTAATCATACTGAACTTGGCCCATCTGCCGGCGGCCCACCCGGGGGAGTGGTTACTGTTCACATGAATAGTCACTCGCGACCGTTAGTACCACCTCGCTAGTTCGTTAGTTTTGTGGCTCCTCGTTCCCTATTTAAGGAGGCCGCACCCCTTTAGTTTTCCTTGGATTTTGTTGAGTTAAGTTTTAGCCATTGTGCAAACTTCTGTTCTTCAGTTGTGTCAGACGACCACCTGTCAAGACAACTTTTCGGAATCCCAACCTTTCAATACTTCATAAATATTTGCAATACATCAGATTGCGTTTTATCTTATTCTTGCGTGTTCTTCGATTGCATGCAGGAATAGACCTTCGTGGTCAGGTCGATCGTGCTTCCAGCAAGATCAATAACTTCTCGGAGTTGGTTCAACGATTGCTAAGCCGCAAGCGTCGTCGTACGGTTGTAGTCGAATCGCGAGAGTCACCTCCACCGAAATCGATAGTTATCGTTCTCATCGAAAGATCGGGACAACAAATAGAACCTTAGGGATCATCAAGTGGTATCAGAGTGTTGGACCGAAAAGGCGACTAGAGGAGGGGGGGTGAATAGGAGCATGCTCACTTTTTCAACCTCGATTAGATTCAACACAAATTTCACTCCAATAGCTATAGAAGCTATGAAGATCGATATACCAGTACAGCGGAAGACTAGGATTGAATCCAATCAAAACCCCGAAGCAAAACAACCAAAAACAACCAAAACTTGATTTCCTAAGTGTGGGGCGGTCTGACCTCTATTGAAGGGCGGTCCGACCGGTCCTATGGGCGGTCCGACCTCTGTAGAGGGGCGGTCCGACCTCCAGCCGATGAACAGTGAAATTAGCCCGAAAAATGAAGTTGTAAATAGATGTAACTTTTGATCTACAACTCCAAACTTGATGAAACTTGGTACACACCTTCTCTAGGATGTCAGGAACCTATTCCAATCGAAGATCGTGAAGATCTTTGGAAAAGTTCAGACCTTTTTCAGTTTGAGAGGTGGAAGGTTTGAAACCGAGTCAAAACGAAAACTATATCGAAAAACTTGCTCGTGGGTGATTGATGATCAAGATGATCTTAGATGTGTTCCCACATGTCACAGCAAGCTAGATCATGCAAAGAAATCAATCAAAAACATGCGAATCAAAGAAAGACTCAAAATCACCAAATAGAGAGAAGAAGGGCAAATGAACTCATCTTTAAGAGAACTCTTCTTTGGATTGATTTGATAATGTATCGATTCTGACCACTCATACGGATACGCATGGACACAAGATCAAAACATCTCTCTCTCTAGAACCCTAATCTCCACTAAACCTTCCCTAAGCACTTAAGCCAAAACTAGGGTTTCAAGCATAAAAGGGTTGAAGGGGTGCGCCACCTCCTCCTCTATTTATAGTGGAGACTTAAACCTTCTAGAAGAGTAACCCTAATGGGCTCCGTTAAGGCCCAAAACAAACGGGTCACACACGCACGCATCTTGAAGCGCCGTCTTCATCTCCTCTTGACCTACTCCGCTTCTCCACGCCATCTTGCGCCGCGAGTCGTCAAAGTCACCAAAACGGTATTTGGTATAATTACCAAAATACCCTTCTCGATCTTTTGCAAAGACCGAGTCCCATCTTTGTGAAGCACCTCCCATGCTTCGCCACGCGTGTCGATCAACGGCTCTCAACATGTCGGCAAGTCTCTCCCATTTGGCTCCCACCGAACCACCATGGCACTTGCACCGACCCGCGCCGCTTGATCCAACGGTTCTGACCGAGGCGCCTGTTCGGTCATCCTTGTCTATTCGCACCACACTTGAGTTCATTGACCTCACCCGCATCGCCGATCGCTCGGACCTCGGCTCCAAGCCTAGTCCCGATCATCCTCGCCGTTGACCGTCGTTGACCACCAAGCAACCGCACAACAATAAACAAGCAAATCGAATCCGAACAAGTTCTTCACAACTTGACCCACGTTAGTCAAAACATGCATCATGCAACACATATGCAATGAAACCCATGACTTTGACCTAACAAAACACCATCGCCAGAAGTGGCCGATGAACAAGTCGAACCTGGTCGAGGACCAGCCCCTCGGGCGGTCGATCAGCCAACCACGGTCGGCCGCCACCACAAGGCGGTCGGACGCCCAGAGGACTTAGCCAATTTTCAACCCCTGAAAATCCGAAACCCACTGGAAACTTTAAACCAATAGAACTTTTGCTTGGGAACTCCAAAAAGTTATGAGACCAAGTGTATTAGGATCCCGTCACTTGTCTACAACACCTATTTTTGGCCCAAACCCATTCGACCATTTTGGTCACTACGGTCGACCACCGCACATGGCCGGTCCGACCGATTTGGGACCGGTCGGACCGCCATGCTATGGCCGGTCGGACCGCCCCTGTCTAGAATGCCTGAACAGATCTGAAACTTTGTCGAAAACCCGTGAAACGACAAACCGTTAACGCCATTGCCAATTGTCACATCATCCTAAGATCTGGAGCATATCCCCATGATATCCACACAGAGCTTCAGTTCATCGGTGAGAATTTTTTTTTTCCTATAGTCCATATATAGCCAAAAAAAATATATATTAGGTTTAGTTCTTCGTCCAAACCAATTTGTGCCTTTACAGTTTGTTCCTTTTTAGTTTTGCTTTATTGAATTGCCGTTGCATCGTCGGGTCGTAGTGTTGGTTTCTTGTCTAGATTAGTTTAGTTTAGGGATTCTTGTCGTTCATCTAGTATGATCGTCAAAAAAAAGGGATCGCGCTGTTGTATTAGGGCCGGCAGAGATACAACAATATCAGTTTGGTCCACAACCTGCGTGCCTCCCCTGTTTTCCCTTTGCCTTCGGCATCAATTCATACAATCGGCAGCATACAGAGGCAAACAAAAGACACACCAAAAGATCGGGTTTGGTTCTCAAGCCACTAGGCCGCCGCCGCCGCCGTCGTGCGCCGTGGGAGCCGCCACCTTGATTCTTCGTCGGCCCGCCTCGGCTCCTCCTTGGCCTGAGCCACACGCCGCCGCCTCGATCGCACGCCGCCGCCGCCAACACCGGTCCACGCCCGCGCCTCCGGCCTGCTGCCTTGCCTCCATCGGCGCGCCGCGGCCCGCCCTGCAAGGCTCGACCATGCGCCCGCTTCGCTCACGGCTGGCCATGCCGCGCCGCCGCCTTTCTTGGGCGCCATCGCCGCCAGAGAAGTTGGGCCTCGAGTCTTTGTTCTCTGGTGACTTTTCATTTTCTTCAAGACAGTTCCAGTTTGCTTTGAGTTATAAAGAGAAAAGAAACAGCCGAAAAAAAGAGAAGAAAGAAAGGAAAAAAAATTTATAATTCAGAGCTACTTTTGTTTCAGTTTGGCATAGTCATCCCTTGCTCATTGGCGTGATTTTGCTGGTGCTAGCTTTCCGTTGTTACGACTAGTCGTTTTGCGAGTTGCTCTAGCTATGCTTGGTTTAGACTCGGACCAGCACTTGTGACTAGTACTTTGAACTGCTTTTCAACTTTGCATACTGATTTGAACAATTGCTTTTCCTTTGCTACCATACTTGAGCCCTCCCAGCTACACCTCTTCTACACCGTACAGGTTGATCTTCACCTGGCAATCGCTCTATCCAATTTTCGGAGATACATTGACACCGCTGGTTGCCGATCACCCCTGTTGCTTGGTAAGAATTGGTAAGAATTCGATAAAAGGCTCGAGTGGGAGCGACTGTTGAACCACCATATCCTAGTAGCTGTTAGGGACATATTCTTGTGATTTGCTAACAATGGCAGGTTCTGCAGAGCTAGATGAGGATACATCTCATATTCCTCGTACGAGGGGAATCATACAACATTTTTACAAGATCATGAACCTTCGTATGAGGGTCTTGAGGAAGATGCCAGGATCACTAATGAGCGACTTGCTCAACTTGAGGGCGCCCAGATTGAAACAAACACTACGCTCGCCGCGATGGAGAGAGCGAAGGCGTCACTAACACTTCTTTGGCAGGTATTATGGCACGCCTTGACGAGCTTGCCCAGGCTTCCAATGCTGTTCCCCCTGCTACCACGGTGGTAGAGGACAAGATGAATTTGACTATATGAGCGATCTCAAGCCAATGACATGAGTAACCACAACAATGATCGAGCTCATCGACAGTTGCGTTTAAATCGACAAGGTATGCGACGAGATCCCCCACGACGTGAGGTACGTGACCACGATGATTCTTTTGCTAAGGTTAAATTCACTATGCTCTCTTTTAATGGTAAATATGATCCTGATGGTTATCTTAATTGGGAACTATCTGTTGATCAAAAATTTGCTTGCCATGAATTTCCTGATATTAGACGAGTTAGGGTTGCTACTAGTGAATTTACCGACTTTGCTTCTATTTGGTGGAAAGAACATTGCCGTCAACATCCCAACAACATACCTAACAATTGGGAGGCTTTAAAATTGCTTATGCGGCATCGATTTGTTCCCTCATACTATGCTCGTGATTTGTTAAATAAATTACAACGCTTACGACAAGGTACAAAGTCTGTGGAAGACTACTATCAAGAATTACAAATTGGTATGTTGCGTTGTGGCTTCAATGAGAATGAGGAGGGTTCAATGGCTAGGTTTTTGGGAGGGATGAATCGAGAAATTCAAGACATACTAGATTATAAAGATTATAGCTCCATTACTAGATTGTTTCATCTTGCTTGCAAAGCTGAACGTGAAGTGCAGGGACGCCAGACGAAGACACGATCTAACTATTCTGCAGTCGCACAAACTCATGGACGCCACGAACCCCCTCGCCCGCCCACTAGTACACCACCACCGTCATCATCCAACATCAAGCAGGGCCCCACTACCTCTAGTTCAGCACCACGAGTTTCTGAAGCAGCCAAATCAGCACCACAAGCTTCTACCAAAAGCTCTTCTTCGGTTGCTTCGACAGGACGAACTAAGGACATTCAATGTCATCGTTGTAAAGGCTATGGACACATGATGCGAGACTGTGCAAACAAGCGCGTATTGATTATACGCGAAGATGGTGGGTATTCCTCGCTAGTGATTTTGATGATGAAACATATGCTATGCTTGCAATCGACCTGCAGGACATGATGATGAATCGATCATGAGGAGGAACATGTTGGCGCTCAAGATGCCGATAAGTATTTGAGCATTATTGTGCAACGCGCACTAAGTGCTCAAGTTTTCGTCTTGAGCAAAATCAGCGCCATAATTTGTTCCAAATCAAGGGCGTTGTCCAAGAACGCTCAATTCGCATAATCGTTGATGGTGGGAGTTGCAATAATTTAGCGAGTATGGATATGGTGGAGAAGCTTGCTTTGTCGACCAAACCTCACCCCCACCCATACCATATTCAATGGTTCAACAACAGTGGTAAGTTGAAGGTAACACGTATGGTCAGAGTAAACTTTTCTATGGGATCATACCATGATTATATTGATTGCGACGTTGTTCCTATGCAAGCTTGTTCATTGTTATTAGGAAGACCTTGGCAATACGATACTGATTGTGTGCATCATAGTAGGAATAATCAATACTCTCTCATCTTCAAAGGAAAGAAAATTGTGCTGCATCCTATGACTCTGAACAAATTATTAAAGATGAACTTGCTAGAGCTAGTAGAGAGAAGAATCGAGGATCGCTAAGAGCAAAATCGATTGTAGCAAAAGAGCTTGAACCACATAAGAAGAAAGCATATGAAACTACTCATGGAAAGAATAAAGAAATTAAATTGAAAGGTGCTAGTTTTCTTGCTACCAAATCGATATGGTGAATTGGGTGTTAGTAATTCTATTTGCTATGCATTAGTTTGCAAAGAAGCTTTATTTTCATTTGAGGACACACCTTCTTCTTTGCCTCCTATTTGTCATTAACATTTTGCAGAGTACAAGGACGTCTTCAGAAGGACATCTGCCGGGTTGCCACCGCTTCGAGGCATTGAGCATCAAATTGATTTAATTCGGTGCATCATTGCCCAACCGCACCACTCTACAGACCAACCGGAAGAAACCAAAGAAATTCAGCGCCAAGTTCAAGAATTGCTTGATAAAGGGTATGTCTTGCGAATCTCTTAGTCCTTGTCTTTCTTCGGTCATATTAGTGCCTAAGAAAGATGGATCATGGCGCATGTGTGTAGATTGTAGAGCAATCAATAACATCACCATTAGGTATCGTCATCCTATTCCTAGGTTAGATGATATGCTTGATGAGTTGAGTGGCTCATTGTTTTCTCGAAGGTTGATTTGCGTAGTGGATATCATCAAATTCGCATGAAATTAGGCGATGAATGGAAAACAACTTTTAAAACTAAGTTCGGTTTATATGAGTGGTTAGTAATACCTTTTGGGTTAACTAATGCACCTAGCACCTTCATGAGACTAATGAACGAAGTTTTGCGTGCTTTCATTGGTAGATTTGTGGTGGTTTATTTTGATGATATATTGATATATAGCAAATCATTAGAGGAACATCTTGATCATTTACGTGCTGTTTTTAATGCTTTACGTGATGCACGTTTATTTGGTAACCTTGAGAAGTGCACCTTTTGCACCGATCGAGTCGCATTTCTTGGCTATGTTGTTACTCCACAGGGAATTGAAGTTGATCAAGCCAAGATTGAAGCAATACAGAGTTGGCCGACTCCTAACACGGTCCACAGTCACGAAGCTTTTAGGACTTGCGGATTCTACCGCCGCCGTGAAGGATTTCAGACCATCGCCACACCATTGAATGAGCTCACCAAGAAGGGCGTGCCATTTATTTGGAGCGCCGCACAGGAGAACGCCTTCACCACGTTGAAAGATAAGTTAACACATGCACCACTACTCCAACTCCCTGATTTTAATAAGACTTTTGAACTAGAATGTGATGCTAGTGGAATTGGTTTAGGTGGCGTGTTGTTACAAGATGGGAAACCTATAGCATATTTGGTGAGAAATTGAGTGGGCCTAGTTTGAACTATTCTACTTATGACAAGGAGTTATATGCGCTTTTTCGAACTTTAAAAACTTGGCAACATTATTTATGGCCCAAAGAATTTGTTATACATTCTGATCATGAATCTTTAAAGCATATTCGAAGTCAAGCAAAACTAAACCGTAGACATGCAAGGTGGGTGGGATTTATTGAGTCTTTTCCTTATGTCATAAAACACAAGAAAGGAAAGGAGAATGTTATTGCTGATGCTTTGTCTAGGAGATATACCATGCTTTCACAGCTTGATTTCAAAATTTTTGGATTAGAGACTATTAAAGAACAATATGTGCATGATGCGGATTTTACGGATATATTGTTGAATTGTCAAGAAGGGAAAATGTGGAACAAATTCGTCGTTAATGATGGGTTTGTGTTTAGAGCTAACAAGCTATGCATTCCAACTAGCTCCGTTCGTTTGTTGTTTTTCTGAAGCGCATGGAGGTGGGTGATGGGACACTTTGGGGTGAAGAAAGCGGAGGATATACTTGCTGATCATTTCTTTTGGCCAAAGATGAGACGGACGACGTCGGTAGCCGTTGCTCATTGCACTACATGTCAAAGAGCTAAGTCACGACTTAATCCTCATGGTTTATACATGCCACTACCTGTTCCTAGCATTCCGTGGGAAGATATTTCGATGGACTTTGTTTTAGAATTGCCTAGAACAAAGAAGGGGAGGGATAGTATATTCGTGGTTGTTGATAGATTTTCTAAGATGGCTCACTTCATACCATGTCATAAGAGCAATGATACTACCAATATTGCTGATTTATTCTTTCGTGAAATTGTTCGCTTGCATGGTGTGCCTAATACTATAGTTTGGATCGTGATGCTAAATTTCTTAGCCATTTTGGAGAACTTTATGGGCTAAATTGGGGACTAAGTCGTTATTTTCTACTACTTGTCATCCCCAAACCGATGGATAAACTGAAGTTGTGAATAGAACTTTATCTACAATGCTTAGGGCTGTGTTGAAAAAGAATTTAAAAATGTGGGAAGAATGCTTGCCTCACATTGAGTTTGCTTATAATCGTTCATTGCATTCTACTACCAAGATGTGCCCTTTTGAGGTTGTTTATGGTTTTGTGCCTCGTGCTCCTATTGATTTATTGCCTATTCCTTCTTCGGAGAAATTGAACTTCGATGCTAAACAACGTGCCGACTTGATTTTGAAAATGCATGAGACAATTAAGGAGAATATAGAGCGCATGAATGCTAAGTATAAAATTGCTGGTAGTCAGGGGAGAAAACATTTAACTTTTGAACCTGGAGATCTTGTTTGGTTGCACTTGAGAAAAGATAGGTTCCCTGAATTGAGAAAGTCAAAATTAATGCCTAGAGCTGATGATCCTTTTAAAGTGTTAGACAAGATTAATGATAACGCATACAAGCTTGAACTACCTGCAGATTTTGGGGTTAGTCCCACATTTAACATTGTAGATTTAAAGCCATGCTTGGGTGGAGAGGATGAGCTTGAGTCGAGGACGACTCAAATGCAAGAAGGGGAGGATGATGAGGACATCCCTTCCATGGATACAACCGCGCCTACACACAACACTCAGCCACAGCAAGTGTTACAAGGACCACTTACTCGAGCTCGTACTCGCCAACTTAATTACCAGGTGAATTCATTCCTATGTTTATATATTACTGAGAATAGACCGCTACCTAAAGCAAGTGATTTAATTGTGCTTAGGAACATGGGAAAGGACGAAGGCGAGGCATGTGGAGTCATGGACATGCTTGGAAGACATAAGGGAGGTCACCACGTCACTTTTTGGTCCAAGACAAGCAAGAGTTCGAACGGGACCCGTTTTGGAATCCAATTCGGCCTCGGAATCACCGACATCACGACTTCAAACGGCCATAACTTTCACATACGACGTTCGTTGGAGGTCCACGAGTACTTGATGGAAAGATAATTTCGTCCTCTTTCCAACGGATCTGACCACACCTCCAAACTTCTTCTGGACTGATCGCAATCATCAAAAGAAGACGTCATATCACTTGTTTGGGCCAAACTGGGCTTTGTAATCATACTGAATTTGGCCCATCTGCCGCCCACCCGGGCGTGGTTCTGTTCACGTGAACAGATTCGCGACCGTTAGTGCCACCTCGCTAGTTTATCGTTCTCATCGAAAGATCAGGACAACAAATAGAACCTTAGGGATCATCAAAAAGTGATTGATATACTCACCGAAGTCTCTCGGCCCTCTCTTTTGCGGTAACAACCACTAGGATCACAGGGAAGCCAGCCTTGTCGCTGGGCTCTCCAGTGTAGATCATTTTGATCCTACTTCGACCTCATCAGAAGATAAGGTTGCAACAAAAGAGAGTTCTTGGAGTTATGAAAGTAATCAATCAATTTAAACAAACTGGTCGGATTCCTTTGGGATTTACCTTCCCTGGAGTCTTTGGTCGCATCGTCACGACCAATGTACCAAAGCATCGCATGACCTCTGCCCTTCAAGGGACTAATTCTCCGCATGGAGATATCCCTCACCACATGCCAGGAAGTTAAACCCCTGACATTAAGGAGATAGATGGCATCAACCCATCTCCCCACCTTTTCCTCCTTCTTCGAAGAGGAGCTCCATCGTACCCCAGTAATGGAGGCCATCTTGCTGCGTGATCTTCATGTAAAACCAGCTCTTCTTCCACGATGACCATGAGAATTTTGAGTACATAGGAATGTACTCATCAGCATTTCCGTCATCGATGCGCAAAGTACACTCTCTAGGTGTGCTGGTCATTTTCTTCGTGTTTGCCATTATGTAGTAGTACTTGAAAAGGTCCAGAGTTGCTGGAATTCCCAAGTATGCTTCGCAGAGGTAGATGAAGATGCTGAGGTTGGCGATGACGTTGGGGGCCAGATTGATCAGTTCCACTCCATAATACTCCAAAACTTAGGAAAGAAAGGAGTGGACTGGGAGTCTGAAACCACATTCGATGTATGCAAGAAAAACAAGAATTTCTCCATCTTCGCCGCTTGGAGAATGCTCCCCGATAGCTGATCTCCAAGGGATCATATTTCTATCGGGCAGTAGTCCAATCTTCTCCAAACTTTCCAGTTTCTTCTTACTCAAATCGGAGATCGACCAGTTGGTGATGAGATCCGACATGTCGATTTCTTTTTAGATGAGGAAGACAAAAGTGGTCGGAGGCGATTTCTCCTCTTAGAAGATGAAGATGAACACAGGAGGCGTAAAAACCCTAACACCCAGTGCGAAGGGGTTTTTATAGCCACAATCCTGTAACCACATTCGAGAGAAGTCCAATGGACAAAAACTTTTTGACCAATGGACATAAAAGTTTTTCATGTCCCAGGGCAGTTTCACAACTTTAAAATGAATACAAACCACTTCGAATGTCACAACATTTAATGGGGGGTCTGCCCGATACGATTTCGTTGGAAGAAAGTGTTTTCACACGACCCATTCATTTAAAGTTCGGGGGCTAGCTGACGAGGATTAAAACCTCGATGTATTATTTTAATACATAAAAGAAGACCATACGACTTCGTGGTCATAACCCCTAAGGCTAACGATCTCACTGATCGTAAAGATTCCAGAGGTTACACAATAAATACCTTGGTCGGACAAGGTCCCGTACCTAGTCTCCGACCAGTTGACTGCTCGTAAGGCTACGAACTGGTATCATCTGGATCAGAATCCATATATGTCCTTACCGTGTGATGAATGGAACGCGTGTTGTATATTCCATACCACGCGATGTTACATAATTCTAAGACACTGGACTACGGTTGAATGTCTCATCGACATATAACCGCACAACAGTTGATATCCCGTCAACTGACATGTGAGACCCCGGGGTATTTAACTTGTAATAATTAACCATCAAGATGATTAAGGCATTACAAATCAAATATCACGTCTCTCGGCGTATATGTACTTCCCAGAAGTGCAGTACACATACCCTTTACAAAAATTATGCATCAATTCCATTCATCACATAGAATCCAACGCACGACTAAGCAATTCGGAAGACATACAATATAGAGTTATTACAAAAAGGACCGACCGACCAAATACAACAAAGAGTCTAAGATAACAGCGGAAGTAAGGTGCCATAAGATGGCGATAAACAAAAGCCAATTAGTGTGCCTTTAACCTACAAGGCAACAAACCGGTCCACTACGCTAGTCGTCAAACCCGCAACGTATCTCACAAAAGTGAGGCCCTTGGGTCTCACCTTCCTCCTCTGCAATAAATAGTTAAGCAAAGCAAATGAGTACGAAAATTGTACTCCGCAAGACTTATGTGTAGAGTAACAGACCTATACATAGCTACATGCAAGCTTATATAAGTGGAGGCTGTATGTTTCATTTTCAGCACAAAGCAATCTTTGTTTGCAATAATGTCGTACATTTAAAAGCAAGTTTGCAATCTGTTTTTATTATTCAAATAGCAGTAGATAACAACAATATAACAATAAATAGATGACAACAACATCTTGGAAGTGACTAACCCAATAGTCACCACAACAATAGCATGAATTACCCATTCATACCACCCATGTCAAGTTTTAAAACAAAGTTTGTAGTCTAATTCTTGCAGGAAATAACCAAGCTTGTCCATAGCCTAGGACTAGGCTATTCGAATAGATTTAACCCTGTAGGGGTGTACCAATGTACCCACACGCCAGACCGCCTTTTTGCCAAGCTATGAAGCACACTTCCTTAGGTATGCCGGCACGGCTAAGTCCTACAAGACATTTTAAATATTATGTATCAACTACGAGTCGTTCGTATGGATAGAAACCCATACGTTGTGTCGGAGTCATTGAAAGCCTCGGTCAACTACCCCTCACGGGCAAAGCCTTGGACAACTGCGATGCCCCTCGAGGTGGAGAACCTACCGGAATCTCCACCACCGCACACCCAACACAATAACATAGATCCTTTTTCACACAACACACACAACCCACCTCCTGCGACTCGGAGCTAACACACGCCAAAGTACTAGGTCAAGAGAGGTCCCATATCCCTCTCGTGTGGTTAACACGCAAGTGTGCTTGGATCAATGGCGCAAGTAATTCGGTCCTTGTTGACTCGGGCACCTTTCCATGTCACACCAAACAATCACACCAACATACCATTATGCCCAAGTATAAAATAATTTTATTTTCAGTTTTAGATATACAAAATAACAAAGCACAAGGTGCTGGGCATAATAGAGAAATAATAAGATTTATGTGATCAAGATCATCGAAAAAGTCGATGACCGCTCAAAACTACCGATAGCTAAGCATGACTAAGCATTTTGACTCGCAATCTACTAAGCGACAAGAGCCCATCCAATGAACTCTAATCACAACAAATAACCTAGGCTCAGGTAGTAGAGAGTAATCATTTGCCTACAGAGTATGCAACTATAGGATCAAACCATATTTTAACAACAAAATAGCAATGCATACATACAAGTTGAAATCAATATATTAGACTTGAAAATACTGGGATTAACATGATCAAACTGCTTGTCTTGCTGTGGATTACCCTCTTGTTGCAGAGAAGTGCTCTCGTAATTAATAATATCGTCTGAACCTACCGAAAGAAATCGAAAGCACAATAAGAACGAATACACCGAAAAGACCCCAAAATACAAAGTCACCCAAAAATTATGAAAAATTTACAGAAGGTAGAGCATGATTTTAGATGAATTTAGCAATAAAAATTAATTTATTAGGATTTTCCAAGCAAAAGATATGGTAGTTTGAAAGTCAGTTTTTCATAAAATCCAATTAATTGCTAGGTATCACTATTCATCCGAAAATAGAAGTTTTGGTAAAAATTTTCAGAGAGGTGGTGCATATAAAATTTTATGGTAGACAGAGCACCACATGAGATGATCAACGAAAATTGATTCACCTCATTCAGAGCTAAGATAAATTTCCTATGATTTTTCAAAGATATGAAAGTAGTACCAAGTTACATGCAAAATAAGATTTTTAGTAATAGTATCATGTTCACAACTTATTTTACAATAAAGTACTCTAACAGAGGATCCCAACAAAATTGAGTTTACTCTAATTGGAGTTACAGAGAAATACTTATGCATTTTCAAAGTTAAAGTAATTTTTAGTGTATTAATAATTCCTTTTTGAAGCACTCTCCACAAAATATATTTTCTGAGATAGCGACAAGGTTGAAACATATTTTATAACAAATTTTATTGAAAATGAAAAATAACAAAAGTGGTTTCACTATTTTTTGGAGTTAAAATGAATTACTTATGCAATTTTGAAGCTAATGCATTTTTCAGTTCATAAATAAAGCATTTCGGATTTTAAAAAATCGTAAACGACTTTTTATACCCAGCCGATCCTAGCCACGGTCACTGACTAGTGGGCCCCTTAAACAGTGCATTTTCCATTTTTGAACCGAAGAGAATTTTCAGGCTGACAGGTGGGGTCCACATGTCATACACAGCAGGAATCCGAATAAGACAGCCATTAACTACTAAGCAATCATTAGCAGTTAATGAACGAGATTTGGTTTTAATGATGATGCTACAGTGTTGTCGGAAAACCGACAACAGGGCGCTTCGGCCGTGGTTTTGCCAAGCTCTCACCGGCGTTCCCGGCCACGGCGGCGCTAGCTAAGGGCATGGATGGGTTCACAATATCCTTGCACATCCAACGGTGGCACTCAAGGTGGTTGAGCTGGCCCGAGGCGGCGGCGCACCGGAGAGAAGCGGAGGAGAGCTACGGCTAAACGTGCACTGCAAGATCGAGCTCCACATTGTCCAGGGAAGCGGGTGCCAAAGCAACTACAAGGCACAGAGAGGCTACCTGAGCGAGGGAGAGACTCGGAGAAAGTCGGAGTTGAGCCAGCGACGATGAGGGTGATGGCGGCGTGGTGCTTCACCGAGGGGAACTCGCTCTGGTGAAGGAGACAGAAAAAGAGTGGTAGAGAAAGCTCAAAGACAACCCATAGATGGTGTACAAGGAAAGAATAGGCAAGGAGCTTACCACACCGGAGATGGGGACGAACGGGGCTCCGCGGCTGAAAAATGGTCCAAACTCGGATTTTGCGGGCTCCTGTGAACCGATAGCAAAATAGAGTGAGGGGAAAGATTAAGCAGGTCAAGACACGCATGGTGACGCACTAAAAAGAGAGAAAGGCTCACCGAGTCGATAAAGGCCGAAGGGTGTAGCTCTGGGCGCGCTCTGGACTTAGCGAGAGCACGAGCTAGACTTGGATCCTACACTTAACAACAGAAACTCCAGTGAGCGAAAATGGAAATAACACGGAAAGAAAGAGTCGAGGGACACAGCGGGTGGAAACCTACCTGTGGTAGATGCACAAACGAGCACCCCTCTCCTCATCCACCGAGAGGAAAAGTGCGGAAGAAGGTGGGCATAGGGTCAATTTTGAGCAGGAGCGAGGACGGAGAAGAAAGCGGCGTGAGTGGGCGAAGCTCTCTGGTTGGTCAAAAAGGGCGGTGGGGTAACGGTGATGACGGAGATGCGCAGCATGCAATGGCCGCGTGGAGCTCAGCTAGCTCCTGCCCAAGGTGGAAGAAAGCCCTGACAGGTGGGGCCCGCGATGCCAGTGACTCAGTCACGTAAGAGAGACATATTGAAATGGGGTTGGCGCGAGCCGTTGGATCGAGATCGAACGGTCCAAGCGAAAGGGACGATCGGTCGGTCCGAACGTTCACGTCAATCCAGGCCGTTCTCTCCAAATCGGACGGTTCACGTGAGTGGAGCGATCGGTCGGTCCGAACATTCACTTCAATCCAGACCGTTGAGTTTCCATCAGACGACTCCCAATTGGCGGGGTCAGCTTTAGGACCTAACCGAAGGGTTATGCGATATGGACCGGAGAGTCTCCATCGGACGGCTCACCCGTGACGCGGTTAGTTGGTTGGGCTGAACCAAGGATACCGGGTCGGGGTCTGACTCGGGTTCAAGCCCGAGGAATAGTGATTCCAGATTTGAATTGAAAAGGCTGAGATGATTTAGAAATTTCCCAGATGTAGCTCCACAGTTCTAAAAATTCTGAAATTTTTAGTGAGTGATCCTGACATCAAGACCAACCGTGTGAAAATTTTACAGAATTTTTCATGTAGTG
This sequence comes from Hsuehochloa calcarea, assembly GCA_036346395.1. Lineage (NCBI taxonomy): Eukaryota > Viridiplantae > Streptophyta > Magnoliopsida > Poales > Poaceae > Hsuehochloa > Hsuehochloa calcarea. The sequence continues at coordinate 31,979,904 of CM070611.1, forward strand.
AATTTCTTGCTAGAAAATTCACAAGCTGCTGCTCAGGTGTTTGACCATGGAGACAACAGGTTTGACTAGCCCTTAAGAAATAGAAAATAATTTCTAAAAATTATGAAATTTCTCAGGGAGGTTACCAGGACGATCAAGAATTTAGGAAAAATATTTCCAGAGGATGATCACAAGGTTTGACTAGAATATCTTGAATTGCAACACTTCAAGTCAATAAACCAAATTGAATTTGAAGTCCACACATCAAGGGGATAATTTCTAGAGATTTCAAATGACAACAAGGACGCATCCAAAAGTTTTAATTTATCCTCATTTTCATACATTTGAAATACAAACCCAGAGCTTTGAGATGTTACATGAAACATCTCTCCGACCAGACGCGTCGCTTTCTAACAGGCGTCTCTCATGCATAAATAATTTTCTATATAGAATAAGCTCAATATTACTTTTTCATTTATTTTCACTATGTCTTCCCAAAAATGAATTTTTTTGGATGTTACAGCAAGTCATGGAGCGCATAATAATAATAATAATAATAATAATAATAATAATAATAATAAGGAACTTGTATTTTGTAATTCCATGAGAATTAATAAAATGCATGATTCCTTAACCTTTTATTTCTTGTATGTTATTTATTATTGTGTACTTTGTACATGTGCACGCCCGCATCCTTAGTCCCGCATAGAAATTTTAATCGATTTCTAGTGTCAAACAATCTAAACCAAATTTTGAGTAGAATTATATGCAATCCAGTTCTGTCTGTTCCAATGGTGTATACGGCCGCCCCTACCTACCAATATCAGAATAGAGATTAAAAAACATCAAGGCCAATCGTAAGAAGATAATAAAGTAAGAACCAAAATTGAAATCAAATATTAAGAATAGTACGTAAGATAAACACACTACAACTAAACCATATCGATCAATACTAAAGTATATACGGTGTACCTAGAAGTTGATCAAGAAAATAGTCACAAGAAAAGTGGTATAGTCCATAAAGACCAACATGGATGCATATTAAGATTATTCACTTGGTAAAGGAACACATTTAGTCAGTACTCCAAACCTATATATAACACAGAAATACATAGGGAAATATGAAATTAAAATAATTCCCAATAATTTATATAGAGGCTTAACCACCAGTTAGTTGTAAAATAATATGACATCGCATGCATGATGAATCAGAAGATGACAGAACGGAGGGATCGCATTGCATGCTTGATGATCGACAAAAATAGCTGTAAAACTATGTGATATAAGTAACATATTGTGGGAGAAGGTGAAGATTGATTCTTTAAAAAAATGATAACATTCTGATTTCCATTAAGAAAATAATGGAAACACAGTACAGCTGTTCTGAACCACCACCAAAAGACATTACCTGCAAATCTATTGGGTAAACTAGCAAGCACACCAAGCAAACCCCTGGTATCCGAAGATTTGCACAGAAAAGAAAACCGAAAACAAAACAAAAAATACTGATGAACTACATCGTTAAACAACCCATTGGCATTACAAGTTCACCCATTAAACATCACAAAACAAGTTCCACATCGTCTGAATCATCCTTTCTGCGCAAAGCTTATCGTCGATCGGGTTTCCTAGCTACTCCTTTGTTGCTTCTCAGCCATCTGCGATATGTCAGTCCTCCTGCCTCCCCTGGACTGGAGAAGCCTCCTGACGACCATTATTCTGCTTGAAGAGCCGATGCACCCTATTCCATCACTGCCTCCCGTAGGCCTTCATTCTGCAACCCTGCCCAATAATTTAATATTTTTGTTAGTCATTATGTTTGAGGAAAATGTCCATTTTACAACCCTGAACTCCTCAAAAAGTCTGAAAATAATCCTGAACTGCAAAAACGGACACGCGTCAACGTCTAACTCTCAAAACCATTCAGTTTACCCTCTGAGACCAAAATCACCCTGGTTTTGCTGATGTGGCATCTATATTAGCACCCATATCACCATATTTTGCCACCTCATCAACCAAATCACCTCCTTCCTCCTTCCTCCTTATCTTTTTCCTCTCTTCTCTCTCTGCGTCCACCCACCCTCCTCCACCTATGCCTCCTCCCCGCTGCCCCCGCCTCCTCCTGGACTCCCCACACCAACCCCTCTCCCCTCACATCTCCTCCCCTCCCCCCTCATCTCCTCTTTCCTTTCCTTCTCCTTTATCATTTTTTTTCTTCTTCCTCCCGAACACCTCCTTCCTCCTCCTCTCGAACACCGGTAGCGAGCCTCCTCCACCTCCCTCAGTCGCGCACCGCCTCCGGCTGTGAGTTGTGCCGCTGCCTCCCACGGCCGCGAGCCGCGCCACCTCCTCGGCCGAGATCTGAGGGACTACCTCCCTCCTATCGCTTTCCCACTCCCGAAGTCGTCCTGCTCCTCCAAGCAGCTAGAATGGTGCGACAACAAGGTTGCTGGGCGCGGAGATGGGCAAGGCTCCGATGGGCTCTGGTGGTTTGGAGGTGAACTTAATGCGCACATCACATGTTCCCGAGGGTGGAGATTCCATTTTGGTGGTAAAAATTAGAAAATGGGAAATTTGGTTTTGATGAAATTTATTCAATAAATTAGAATTTGCATGAATTATGTTTAAATTTGATTATTTTTGTAAATTTAAAATTCAAAAATTTCAACATAATTTTGAAAATTTGCAAATTGGCGAATTTTTTAACAAATAACCGCCCTAAAGCCGAAAAATTTTTGCCACCGAAAAGTAAAACACTGTTTGGAGGTGAACTTAATGCGCACATCACATGTTCCCGAGGGTGGAGATTCCATTTTGGTGGTTGAGAGAAATGGGCTCGGTGGTGGTGATCCACACTAGACAGGGAGGTCAAAGGAGCGGGAGTTAGCTCCAATGCGACGAGGCAGTCAGTTAATACGGAATCGATTGAGGACATGCACGAGAACTGATGACCTAGACCACTGAAATATTAGCCATTAAGTTTCTCAAAAATCATACATGTAGCACATGCTATTTATTTTCAGATACTAATTCTATCTAGTATCTAATTCCAAAGTTCCAATGTCACTAATCAATACAGAAGTATTGTGTCGTGAATGGTGATGAAATGAAAGGAATGCATGAAATAGGTGCAATTACCTTGAAGAAAGAACCTTTTGTATGGGTATATGTTCTCCAGCATCTTCTGTTCGGACAGCTTCTTGAACTGCATGTTCTCTAGCTGCAGCACAAATATCCCAACCTCTGTCCGCAGGAAAGCCACTTTGCCGTCCTCATCCTGCCCCAGCATCCGAAAACGCATATCGCCTGCCGTCGACGGCGGCACCAACGGCAGCTGCTTGTCCAGCTCAACAACCTTGCGAAGCACCCATTGCGCAGCGCCGTCGCCGTCAGTAGGGTGCGCCCACAGGTGGAGGCTGCAGTTCTTCATGGCCGCGAGGCCGAGCACGCCGTCCTCCATGACGAGCAGGTTTACCTCGCAGGCACTGTGAGCATCCGGTGGCATCCCAATTTCATTTATACTGTCCGTATCAAGTCCGAACGCAAGTATCCGGTCCATGACCAGTGTCCAATAGAGGACGTTCCCCACAAGAACGCTTGGTTGCGGTTCGATCACCGACGAGACCTCGCCGGAAGCCGCCAAGCTCCATTCTTCGTCCTGCGAGGTGTAGACGGACACGGTCACGGACACCTCATCTTCTTCCATGGTCACGAAGATGACCTGGAACGGGTAGTCGGTGTCGTGGTCGCCGGTGCAGACCACGGTGGCGTTGCTGTAAACGTAGTCGACGTCGGAATCCAGTGGTGCCGGTATTTCCTGCCGGCGGCGGGTCATCGGGTCCCAGACAAGGAAGAAGAGCTTGTCCGGGCTTTGAAGAAGGACTAGACCGTGCCTGCTGTCGAGGACGGTCCAGTCGGCGACTTTCAGGTCGAAGGCTGCCGCGCACACGCCGTCGCCAACGGGGAGGAAGCGGCTGGGGAGGCCGTCCTCGTTGTGGAAGAATCCGAGCAGGGGAGGCGTTTCGCGGTGCCGGGCTCGGAAGCTGCTTAGGAAGGCGCGATCGTTGACGATGCGGCGGAAACGCCTGGCCACGAGGGAGACGCGGACGAGGTAGGAGGGATGCGGTGGGAGACGGAGAAGGATTTGGGCCACGACGTCGTCGGAAACGTACGCCGGGGACGGCGGCAAGTGGCGGCTGAGAGGTGAACCCATGGGACGGCGGCGAGAGGCGGCTGAGGGTTTGGGTGTGGACGGCGGCGAGATCGTTTGGATGTGCTGAGATGGGTTTGGGTAATGTATACGCGTCAACAACGAATGGCAATGTCAACACTTACTGCTTTAGGAGTATATCTATTCTTAACACTATAGGTTGCGGCGGTGTGGCACCGGTGGGGACGGGGCTGGGGCTAGGGTCAGGGACTTAGGGTTAGGGTTGAGGGGGTAGAGATCTAATTGGTAGGATTTGGATCCAACGGTTCAAAAAAGTTGACCGAAAGTGTAAATTTTTTTAGTTGCGTGATACATGTATAGTCACTCCCAAATAAGTAGCAACGAACAAATAACTCCTTCAAGAATATATAACATTTTCAACATTGATAGGCCTTCAAAATGCTTTTTGTATGAATATGTTAGCAATAATTATAAAAAATTATTATACTATATTTTCCTTGGAAATCTAATGATACCATCTTAATTCACCAATCTAAATTTGTTTTTTTATATATATTAGTAATCAAAGTCCAACATATTACAGAGAGGCAAGCACATAATAAAAAAACCCTGGCTCATGTGCTATGGGCCTACCAAATTTTTGAATCATTGGCATGGGTGGTGAGGGTGAGTGACATATCAACATGAATCCCCCGTATATCACTTCTCTCCTCCATTACAAGTTATTCTCTCCTCCATTACAAGTTTACAACATAGCCACACCACACGCTTGTGATTCCCTCTCGCCATGTTCGATATCAGGGTTTGGGTAAACGGCTAAAAACCAGGAGAATCGGTTCTACCGGCTGCCCCCGATAAAATTCAAATCCGGCCAAAAAAATCAATTTCGAATGATTAGAGGAGAAAACAAAAAAAAAAGACATAAGGGGAACAAGCAAATTCAGATTATTTGCCAACCTAGTTTTCAGGCCAATCATAGGGGACGAAATAGATCATATGCATTGAAGCTCTCAATGCAGACGATCTACAGTACTCAGCATTAGAAGACGATCTCTACCGTTCGATCAAAAAGAAAATATTCAAATTAAAAGGTACAACGTTAATTTTAGCTACATTGTTTTGCTACAATGAATTACTACAGTGAATATTTCGCTATTTCTACGGTATTTGCTACATTATCATTGGCGGTACGATTTGCACAGTGACCTTTTGCATTATATATAGCAGAAGATCGAATCCAATCATCGCAAGGGAATCAAGCTACAAATGAGACTGAAGATGCACAAACCAACTTCTGCAGTATATCTGCATTACTGAACCATGTGCGGTATTAAAGTTGAAAAAAAAACTTGAGAACACTGTGCTATATATATTCTATGCCCATAAGGGGAAAAAGCAAATTCAGATTGTTCCCTAACCTGGTCAATAAATCATTCATTTAGTACTCCAAATTAAGCTCATAGCTCAATATGTAACTAAATACATAGTGCAGTATATGTTTCAATCCACTCGCTAGAACTTACAACACGCATTGCGTGATGAATGAGGGCAGCAGAAGAGGGCCGCAATATAAAAAGCCCATAGCGCATGTCATATAATTCTTGACAGAAGTGAAGCTTGACTCGTGTACTTGTGCAAATCAGATGATACACAAACCAAAGACGCACAAGATGACGGTGCAGGAAGAACGTATCCTCGGGCATCACTTGGTAGAAGACGGTGCTCCACACACCTTAAGCTCCCATGGACACCTTCGTCTTGATCACACGTGCTGCGTAGTTGCGGGTACTAGTCTGGAGGGTCACACCTCTTCCTCGCCGATGCTTTCGACGAGACCTCGTCGTTGTTGGGAATCTTCCTGACAACGGAAGAATCTTAGAACACTTCAACGGCTAGGAATGTGCATCGGCATCCATGCACATGTAGGAAAAGCTATATTCTGTCTCAATGTCGTCAAACTGTACCTTGTTGTGTTTCCGTTGCAAGTAATAGGAATTGGGGTATCCCCAACATTGCGTCCTCAAAAGACTTTAGCACCCGTAGTTGCAGAGTTGATGTTGATTCCAAATTAATTTTCACGGAGAACGTGTTTCAACTTTCAGTTTCTCGATGAATCTGTGGGATAATCTTTGTTTAGTTTTTTTTTGTCACTGTAGCAATCAGAGCAGGATACTATAGCGGTTCGAGTCTGAGTACTGTAGTAGTAATTTATAAAAAAAAAGGTCATATGTAAGAAGAGTAAGAGTTTAGAAGAAGAGAATTGAAGTAAGAGATGCAAGAAGCAAGTAAGATAAGAAAGAAAGGGAATAGAGAAATTCAGAAAACTAGAAGCAAGTAAGATAAGCAAAAGAGAATAGAGAAATTCAAAAAACTCGGCTGTGGCCGAGGCAAATTCTCATGTGTTCTCTATATTTATTTGCAATGTGTGAATTTTCTCTTGGAGTTGGGCCAACAGTTGGTATCAGAGACTGAGTTCTTGTTTCGTGTATGCCTAAGATCATATCGCGCTCTCCAGGAAGTGGTGTCACCGGTCATAACGCATCATCTAGTGTGATGGTGAAGGAGAGTTCCGTTGTCTCGTAGCATTATCCGATGCTCACGAAGAGCAATTATGCAGTATGGGCAATCAAGATGAAGGTATACATGCACGTTTAAGGATTGTGGGATGCGGTCGAGGACGTCAATGTCGATATGCGCAAGGATCAAATGGTCTTGACAGCAATCTATGAAGGCATCTCGGGAAATGCTCTTCCTACTTGCGCGAAAAGGAGACGGTAGTTAGATAATCTTTGTTTAGGAAATAGTTTCCGTTTAGGATGTCTGTTTTTGGAGTTGGAGTTCAAGTCTTGTTTGGTTTAGTTGTTAAAGTCTGAGTCAGCCATGTGCGTGAGTGTATAAAAGAATGTGTATTAGTGCCGTGTAAAGATAGAGTCGAGCAGCAAGAGTGGAGTTGAGAGAAGCAATAAAGAAAACAAAAAAAAAACAAGTTTCGTTGTGTCTTGTGTTTTTGCTCTCCTACCAGAAGCGCTAGTACCCAGGTGGGGCGTTACCTTTGCTGGAGTCCATCACGTGAAGAAAAGGAGGCAGGGCGCTACTGGAAAGAAGGCCAGAAGAGGCATAGCAACTTCAGGCGAGTCGCATCAAGAGAAAGGGCTAGGGGGTCCCACAGCCAAGAGCTAGGCTGCTCTAGGTGTTTTTCCTTGTGACGTTCGTGTGACCAGCACGTCTTGGACAAGAAATAAATTCCAAGCATCGACGACGCACGAGAAAGTGAAGTCGAGCGATTTCTATTCGAAGCAAGAAGTAGTAAACAGAGCTGGGACAAGAAATAAATTTTAATAGTTGGTATAAGAGCATTATGATCTTGGTGGTACCTAAAGATTATGGGCGACAAGGCGAAGACACGCGTGGGCCATTCTCCCTCCTATATCTTGTCCTGATGACTGACAATTACCCGATGTGGGCAATGAAGATGAAAGCAAATATGTGCGCCCAGAGAGTCTGGGGTGCAGTCAATCCGAAGGTGAAGGACAAGGAGGTAGACGACAAGGTGGACCAGATGGCTTTGGCCATCGTCTACCAGGTGGTGACAGACTCCATGGTGCGGCAGCTCATCGGCAAGGAGACGGCACGTGAGGCGTGGGTGACTCTTCAAAAGATGCACGAGGTAGTTGATCGCGTGAAGGAGGTGCGGCTCCAAAATTTGCACACCAAGTTCGAAAATCTCTAGATGGGAGAAACCCAATCGGTGGACGAGTTCGCCAGCAAGCTGACTTCACTGTACAATCAGATTGTGTCTCTCGGTGATAAGATGGGGGAATCTGTGGCAGTGAAGAAATACCTGCATGTGCTACCAGAAAAGTTCATACCTATCGTCACCACGCTCATGTACTCCTCGGATCTGGAGGCAAAAAAGATCGAGGATATCACCGGTTTCCTCAAGGCGCATGAGGAACTACTGAGGGGGTATCAGTCCCGTAACGAGCAAAGGTATCAGTCCCATAACGAGCAGACGTTGGTGTTAAAGGGGGATAAAAGAAGTGGTGGCAGATAATTTTACAAGGAATTGTTGGAGGAGGACAACTGTGGCTCATCAAGAAGCCGCGACCATGAGCGTGGACGGGTGTGAGCGAGGCGGCAGAGGAGGACGTGGAGATTGGGCTATGCAAGACGATGGTGACAGATCCTGTGACAAGTTACATATCAAGTGTTTTAAATGTGATAAATACGGTCACTACGCGTCGGAGTGCCGCAGCCACATAAAGTGCTTCAACTGTGACAAGTATGGACACTACGCCTCAGATTGCCGAAACAAGAAGAAGAACGAGGAGGTAAACCTCACCCAAGCTAGTGAAGATGATGAGCCGACCCTAGTTTTCTCCTTATGTGTCAATGAGACGTCGGTCTTGGTGATGTTGAATGAGGAGAACGTAGTTCCTAAACTATGCATAGAGGGAGGCAACTATGATCACACAGATGAGTGGTACTTGGACAATGGAGCAAGCAATCACATGATAGGAGATCACTCGATGTTCCATGAGCTTGACGAGAAGATTTCAGGGAAAATCAAGTTTGGCGACGACTCCACCGTGCAAATAAGAGGCAAATAATCAATGCTATTGCAATGCAAAAACGGCGTTCAGAGGATGCTCACTAAAATCTATTATACACCAAGTCTGTGTAACAACATACTTAGTCTCGGGTAGTTGGCGGAACGGGGGTGCAGGGTGGAGCTGCAGGATGAGTTCTTGCTTGTTTATGACAAGAAAAAAAGATATGTTGATGAAGGTGAAAAGATCCCCGAACCGGTTGTACAAATTTTTTCTAAAAACTTATAAACTGGTTTGTGTGAAGGACAATCTGGAGGAGCCAAAGTGAAACTTAAGTATCGAACCAGAACATGGTGGGACCTAGGAGTGGCACACAGTTGGCGCAGCAGGCGCAACAGGCGAAGCCTTGAGAGGTCCAAACGGCATGTAGCAAGGCGCATAGGGCACTACAGGGGACAGTGAGACTCACGCGCATGGAGGGCGAGGCGCCCACACGGATGGGGGTGGTGGACCTTACAGGTATGCTGTGGAGGGCGGTTGCTCGGAAGATCAAGGGGCAAACCTGAAAATAAAACCAAAGAAGGAATAGAAGACAGATGACGTGCATGCTAAGGAAGATGGCATAGAGAACAGGTGATCGGGAGGACCAGATGATGCACGGACAGGTGGCGTAGGAGGCATAGCAAGTGCTGGCGTGGTCGTTGAGTCCGATCTGCAGCATCACACGTTTGTTGCAAGAAATTATGAAGTACACATTGGTGTATTTTTCTGTGATTGTGTGGAGGGAACGTGGTCAACAGGATGCATGAGCATAGGAGTTAGAGACGGTGTAGCCACAACTAAGATGAATGCGGGAAAGTGGGCAGACTTGGTCCAAGAGGGAGGAGAGAGAGGCTCAGGTAATGGCGAAGTCCAGGTAGCCGTGGGAGCAGGTGCTCCAGCCCAGGCGGGCGTGCAAGGAAGGACGAGTTCAGTCTAGGTGCGTGATGTGGTAAGCGTTGGTTTGTGCATAGCTCAAGATGGTGCAAGCGCAGGTGGTAGGACGATATTGGCTCAGGAAGGAATGGCGCACGAGAGTGCATGTAAAAGAGGAAGACTTGGAAGTTCAAATACGTAAGAAGATTGGTGTGATCAAGATAAAGAAACAATGATTAGGGAGTGATTTTAGATAATATTTGTTTAGGAAATAGTTTCTGTTTAGGATTTCTATTTTTGGAGTTGGAGTCCGAGTATTGCTTGGTTTAGTTGTTAAAGTTAGAGTCAGCCAGGTGCGTGAGTGTATAAAAGAACATGTATTAGCACCGTGTAAAGATAGAGTCGAGCAGAATGAGTGGAGTTGAGAGAAACAATAATGAAAACCAAAAAAAGAAACAAGTTTCGTTGTGTCTTGTGTTTTTGCTCTCCTACTAGAAGTGCTAGTACCCAGGTGGGGCGTTACGTTTGCTAGAGTCCATCACATGAAGAAAAGGAGGCAGGGCGCTGCTGGAAAGAAGGCCAGAAGAGGCATATCAACTTCAGGCGAGTCACATCAAGAGAAAGGGCCAGTGGGTCCCAGGGCCAAGAGCTAGGCTGCTCTAGGCATTTTTCCTTGTGATGTTCGTGTGACCAGCACGTCTTGGACAAGAAATAAACTCCAAGCATGGACGACGCACAACAGAGCGAAGCCGAGCGATTTCTTTTCGAAGCAAGAAGCAGTAAACAGAGCTAGGACAAGATATAAATTCCAACAACAGCGAAAGCTGCGTGGAAGGCGTTGAAGACGATGCATCTTGGCACCGATCATGTCAAGGAAGTGCGAGTGCAAGCCCTCAAGAGCAAGTTCAAGGGGATGTGCATGAAAGAGATGGAATCGATTGACGACTTCACCGTCCTAACTCCTAAGTCGAGTCCGTGGAGTTGAGTTTAGAACGTTGATGAGATATTTTCGCCGTCCTGAGTAGAGTCCGTGAAGTTGAGTCTGACATGTTGAGAAGATGTGTTCGCCGTCCTAAGTTGAGTACGAGTTGGACAAGTCGTAGTTGAGATCAATTGCCTTAATGAGTAAAGAGTCCAAAACGTGTTTGAGTTTGCCACCGTCTTTGGACAATTGTGTGAGCCAAGTACACTTAATAACTACGCACAAAAAAGATTAGGGAGTGATTGTTGGGTACTATTTGTTTAGTATTTTGTCAATGTAGCAATCAGAGCCGAATACAATAGCAACCAGAGCCGAATACTATAGCTGTTCGAGTCCAAGTACTATAGCAATAGTTGTGCCTATAAAAAGAGCCCTATTTAATCAGATTTTGTAAGACAGAGTAAGAGTTTAGAAGAAGAGATGTAGGAAGCAAGTAAGATAAGCAAGAAAGAGAATAAAGAATTTCAGAAAACTCGGCTACGCAGTTGGGGTCGAGGCAAAATCTGTTGGAATTAATCCTTCCTGTAATAGTTTAATTCTAGTCGGAGTAGTATAAGTTTTTGTTCCAGAGTCTTTTCTGTAATCCAGTCGAATCTGAATTGTATTGTCCGAGTCAATGTGTGAGTCAGTCAAAATAGCCTATATAACAGGCGGTTGTGTCTTGTAAGTCTTTACGACAATAGCAGATAAGCAATAGACAAGAGAAAAGGGTGCGCAATCGGGCACCACAAAATTCCTCTATTCGTAGTCATTTTTGGTTTCGAGTATGCTTTTTACCACTATTCACATCAACATTGTTCCTTTCCACTACAGTTCATCGAGTACTGTTCTTCATTTTCGACTACATCGTGTCGAAGGAAGTTTCGACTACCTAGTCGAAATCGATTACCTGGTCGATGCTACGACTACTTTATGGTCGTAGGTGATGATACGACGACATCATGGTCGTAGGTGGTGCTATGACTACATCATGGTCGTAGGTGATTCGATTGTTTCCTGTTCGTGGAGGTTCGACTGGTCGGACGGTTCTGACCACCTGGTCGAACGTGGTTCGACCACACGTGATATTAGAGCCTAGTGCATGAAAATTGGACCTCCAACTACAGAGAAGAGGAAACCGATGGCTCCCAACGGATCTTTGACAACGAAGGATGGCCCAAATTCACTGCCATACCCGGTCCTCACTTCAGAGAACTACCCGGCTTGGGCTATGAAGATGCGGGTCAACATGCGTGCCCAGGGGGTTTGTGTTGGAAATATGCCCTAGAGGCAATCATATAGATGATTATATTTCAGTATGTTCATAACATTGGATAATATGTTATCTTGTTCATGGAATAATATCAATAATATTTATTATCAAGTATGTGATTTGATTGTGAAACTCTATATTTCTGTGATGATTATTCTTAAACGTTCTCTGGTTGGAAACATATGAGAACACATATGAATAGACTAGCATATGTATTGGTTGATGACAATATTTCACAAGTCATGGATATGGAGATATCAAACCAATAATATGGACACATGTTAGAGAACATGGTATTGGAAAAGACCCACCTTGAGACACTGTTGAGAGTATTATGATTCTATGTATCATTAGTTGATCTCAAGCAATGATGATGTATAATCCTTAGACCTGAGATCAGCATGGTTTCCTGCATATGTAGTAGCACTCTTAGAGGTTGCCAAACGCTACTCGTAACTGGGTAGTTATAAAGGTAGCTTTTGGGTATGCTATGAAATATGCGGAGGGATGTGACTGGTCAGATATGAGATTTGCCCCTCCTAACATAACAAGAGATATGTTTCTGGGCCCCTCGTTGTGGTCGGATAAAGAAAGTGCATGGCCATGCCACTAGTGGTCGAAGTGTCGACCACATGAAGTTATTCGACACTTGATCGAGAAAGTATTGAACAGTACATGGATGATACAACCTCTCACCTGGAGTTCAACCAAACATCGTGAGGCAAAGGGAGAATACACGAGAAGATCTTTCAGTTCGATCAGATACGGACTAGTCGTATGGAGATACGAGCTGGTCGTAGGCTGGTCGAACATGGTCACTAAGTGGTCGAAACCTGGTCGTAAGGAGTTACGAATTGGTCGAGACCATATATGAACTGGTCGTATAGAGATACGAGCTGGTCATTACTGATATGGATCTGGTCGTAGATCATATTGCATTAAGGTTCGTCCGATATATTCTATGTGTGTTTGGGAATCGTCGGTGCTTCTAGTGGCAATCTCGTGATCTATTACTAGCGAAGGTTCCCTGGTTGTGCGGTAAAATTTTGTTTTATGATATCGTAGCCTTCCCGTAATCCTTCAGTTTGGGATGCAGTAGCCGATCCGGTCGATCAAAAGGGAAAGATTGATCCAAAAGTAAAGGTTGTGGAGGCTGACCTGAAGACTGATCAAACAGCATTGGCACTGATATACGCTGCTATACCCGACCTAATGCTGAATCAACTCGTTGGGAAGGATACTGCTCGGGAGGCCTGGATTGCTCTTCACACGATGCACGAAGGTGTGGATCAAGTAAAGAAAGTTCATCTCCAAACTCTCGAGGGGAGTATGAGGCATTGCATATGGGTGAAACTCAATCAGTAGATGAGTTCACAGGAAAATTGACGGCGGTGGTTAATGAACTTCGAGCCCTTGGCGATAACCTGGAGGAGATTGAGGCGGTCGAGAAATACTTGTGGGTACTACCTGAGAGGTACGTGCTTGTGGTCATAACTCTTTTGTATTCCAGTGATCTTGAGAGCATGAAGCTGGAAGAGGTAAATGGGTCTCTTAAAGCACTTGAGGGACTATTGAAAGGTTGCAAGGCTCGCAACGATCCAGCTTTATTTGTGAAAGCTGAGCAGAAGGGAGAGAACAAGCAGACTCAGCGAGATTACTCATCACATCAAGGTGGTCGAGGCTCTGCTTGGCATGGCCGAAGTGGTCGTGGAGATTTTTCTGGACGCGGCTGTAAACCTGGTCGTAGCAGCGGTGAGTCCAAGCAAGACAAGTAGAAAATCAAATGATTTGAGTGTGATAAATTTGGATATTATGCTTTTGAGTGCCGAAGTCATATTAAATGCTTTGAGCGTCAAAAGTTTGGGCATTACACTTCTCACTGTCGAAACAAGAAGAACAATGCTGAAGTTAACTTGTCAGAAGTTCAAGAAGAGAAAAAAAACCAGCTCTATTGCTAACTATTGGTGAAGAAAAATTGACTAGGCTGGTCATTCTTGAAGAGGGGATTCACCCTAAGCTACTAAAAATTGGTGAGGAGGTGGTCGACACAGATGTGTGGTACCTCGACAATGGAGTTTCAATCACATGACTGGCTAGTTCAAAAAATTCAGAGAATTGAACCAGGAGTTTCATGGGCAAGTTAAATTTGGAGATTGTTATGTGTTATTCATAGAAGGCAAAGGCCCAATTCTACTCCAATGCAAGAATAGAGTGCAAAGACTATTGTTAGATGTTTACTACTTTCCAAGACTTTGCAACAATATCATCAGCCTAGGTCAATTAACAGAAGACGGTTGTGATGTAGCACTGCAAGGCTCTTTTATGTTTCTACATGACCGAGATGGAAAGCTTCTAATGAAAGTTCCTCATGCACCAAACATGCAATATAAGATTCAACTGGATACATGCAAATCGATATGTTTGAATGCAAGTCTTGAAGACCTTGTGTGGCTATGGCATGCGAGATTGGGGCATGTGAACTTTCAGTCGTTGAAACAGATATCCGACAAGAAGATAGTCATTGGCCTGCCACATATTGATCATCCTTTCACTACTACAGAAAAAGCTCATCACAGACGGTTCGTAACAGTCATCACAGACGGTTTTTGAACCGTCTGAAATTTTATGTCTGTGATAACATGCGGTTATCACAGACGGTTGAAAAACTTTCAACCGTCTATGATAAGTCTTACACAGACGGTTCCAACCACGAACCGTCTGTGATACTACATAATCACAGACGGTTCGTGGTTAGAACCGTCTGTGATAAGTCTTTAGACCTAATTAATTTTTATCGTATTTTCAGCTAACCTCAGGAATTGCTAGCCATGCCCTCTGAAAACTAGTAAGCAGAAACATATCACAGATAATTGTTGACAACTCAAAGTGATCATTTAACTCAAAATCAATTACAAAAGAATGTTTCAAGTATATATTGTCGCTAGAGTTACAAATTGAATTACAACCAGTCAAAGTGAATTACAATATTGAATCAATTGTTTCGAGGTCGTTCATCGGTGTCGACGGTGTGAAACTCTCCGGTGGTGTTAACTATGTCTGCCTTGATGAAGACGCAGAGCTCCCCTCGAACTTGCGTGACCTGGTCCATCTCGAGTGCATTTAACTCTATGTTCAAGCCCTGTCGCTAGCAGGAGTAAAGTAGTAAGCGTATATATTTAAATTTATAATTAGGAAATAATTATTACAAGATTGACAAACCTGGGGATCGTGCGTCCTAGAAGCAATCAATAGCTGCATATGATGGCATACGTAGAATGCGCATAGGTGATCTCGTTTTTGCTGGCGGCACTGCAAAAATAGAATTACATATATATGTACAGTCAGTTCGAGACGCAACATTACGGAGTATGATATATGATTATTGTGTTGTAGCGCGTACCGGAAATCGCATCCTGTGAGTCAGTGTGGCACTCGTTCCCTTGTATAAACCTCCCTCGGCAACATAGCCGATGAACGCCCTACATGATTCAAAAAAGTTGTCTAGTCCATTTCAAACGAAGGAAGACTACAATAGAGTTATGTGCGAAGGAAATGAACATACCTGTCGAGTATTCCTTTAAGAAGGGTGAAGTCATGATTTTTGTTGAGTAGAGAATCAAGGTAAAATACCATGTTCCTCTTTGGCACAAGAATCAGAAGAATCCAGTGGAACCTACTCGTGTATGTCACTATAGTCATAAACCTATGTTGAAACATAATTTGTATAGCAAATATAGAAGCACTTACTTCTGGTTGTAGGGCACCATTATGTAGTCCTTGTCATCCAGAGCAAGCAATCCCATTTTTATGTAATTCTCGACGTAGGATGCTCTTGGTTGATTGTTTACTCAGAGACCACGTGTGGGTCGAGGAAACCCACCGGTTCTTTGATTCGACAGGCACATTTCATAATGTATATGTACTTAAGCAATGAGTTATGATATTTATCGGTATCACGTGAGTGTAGAAATTGATTGTACACACTTACAGTGTCCAGCGTCGTAGAAGTGAGGCGTCGAGGGCAGTTAGGTTGTATAGGTCAAATAAGTCTTCAAAGCTCACGACGAAGTGGCCAGGCTCGTGGAGAAAATGCTTCCTCCCGTATCTGACGGTGATTCCAGTATGACCCCCCTTCTCTCGGGTCTTGCACAAGTACCAATCATGCAAAGCTTGACAAACTACTCCTGAGCTCTTTATTTCTGCGCCGGAGACCAACGGACTTCCGATGGAGTATTTCACAGGTTTGGGAGGTGCCTTAATATTCTTCAATTTTGATTTCCCCTTAACGAGACGGCTGAGAGACGTCTTCCTGTGAGACGCCTCAGGGACCGATATGGTGACACGCTTTTCTTGTCCCTTCGTCATCTTCTCGACGGGAAGCGATGTGGCAGCCTTCTGAAGCTTTGGTTGAGGCGGACTCATCGAGGGTCCTATTGGAGAGGCAGGTCTGTCAATATCGCACTTGAAGGGTCGGCGATGTCCTTCTTGGGCCTTTGGATAAAAGTGTGTGGCATCCCCTAGTGTTTCGATTTCTTCATTCGGGGAATCTCGGTAGGATGGCCATGAAATTATCATGTACCATGTCCACTTGCACCCTGGCGTAACCTGCGCCGGTGGGCACCGTCGTGATCGCCCTTCTGGTATGGATACACCATACCCCGCCCAGCCTCAATAGGAATCGACCCAACCATCCTCACTTGTAGCTTGCAGGGCGTCGGCTCCTACAAAATGGTACACAATTAGCTAAGGCGTCCTATAGGTCTATCTTTGGAGCATTCGGAGATGTACATTACCTCGATATCGCCGATCGGTAATTGCACATCGTCATGTCCGAATTATGTGTGGACGCGACGCTACTCCGATGTCGAGGAGGACTTGCTCCCAAATTAACAGGGGCGGCTTGCGCCTGCATGAGTTTATTTACTTGGTTCTGCAAGTTTGTTATTTGTTCTTGAAATTTTCCAATAATCACATGTTCCATCCGAGCGTCGTGCTGGTCCTTGGATCTCTTCCTACTCCTATATTTGTCGGAGTTGTGTGGGAATCCATCCCTCCAATGTACGTAAACCCCAACGCCTCGCGTGCGACCCGGGTGCTCCTTGTTTCCCAGGGCCGTAGATAGTACATCCTTCTCACTGTCTACTTCGAAGGAACCTTGGGAAGATGCGGAAGTCAATGCTTCCTGCAAGAGGACATCATGTTATTGTAGACACCATGAAGTTATCGACTTATTAACAATTAAGTGGTTCGAGAAATTTACCAGGCGTTGAGACACTGCCTCGTCTGCCGGGTTTGTGAAAGAGATGCTGCCCGAAGACGTGGCTGATGCCCTCGCTCTTAACCAGGCTCAAGCACGCTAGTCTGATATCTCAGCAAACGGTCGTGCAGCAGTCTCGTCCTCCGCCGCCCACTGCGTGGCTTTACCCGCATACCCGTGCCGAAGCCGAGTGCGTGGGGTGAGTGTTTTGTGCTGGATAGCTCGGCACCGCACTTTGCTCGTGAAATTCGCCGTCGTCTTCATCTCGCACGGCGCCCCATGTATCCCGCGACAAAAATTGATACGTCGTGAAGGCGTCCGACCCCTGTTCACGTTACTGCGTGACAAGCAGGCTCTTGAAGGTCCTCCACGCGTGGGACATCGCCGCCAGCGGCGTGCCATCGCACACGTGCTCGGTCGCGCCTTGGGAAAGTGAACGAGGCGAAAGTTCAGTCACAACCGGTCTCTCTGTACATCCGTCGAGACTTCGTGTTGGGGTGGTGATGGGGACCCTTCCCTTGCAAGTACCCCGCAGACGGTCCGGAATCTCGCAGCTGCTTTCTTGGGACTCAGCGGGATCCCGATGTCACTGACCTCCGTGATCGTCATGCGGCTCGAGGGCAATTTGGAGATTCCTCTGCCTTCTCGCCTGCGTACCACCTTGATCGGAGATCCAGACGCATTTGGTGGCGTAAACACGGCGTCGAAGACGGTGCCTCTGCCATCTCGCTTACTTGCTATCTATATAAGTTACGTATGCAATGATTACATAAACAAATAGAAGTTACCCATTGAACCTAAATATATGATACGTAGTAAATAAAATATATGAAATTGCACAAAAAAACTACAAAGGAGAAGGAAATATTGCAAACAGTGCAGTTTTAGCTGAAATATTGCATGATTTTGAGTGCTCTCAGCAGGCGAGTTGCAAAAGAATCAACGTTTGCCATCTCAGCCCTGTTTTTTAGTAGTGCCATACCATAAAGAAACAAAGAGAAGCAATAATCTCCTCACCCTAACAATTTCTGGAATAAATCATTACACCAAAACCGATCAAAACAGAATGAGGTAAATGGTATGTTAACCATCAAGGGATGGCAATGAATAGATTATGTCTTATTACCAATCTAGTGGGTTGTGTGGGCGTGTTTGCTTCGTAGGTTATATGGATGAGTGCAGGAGGGCATGGCCTCTTCCTGTGTGCGGGAGCCGTCTTGACAGAAAGATAACAGGGGTAGGATGGAGAGAAATTAGAGGGGTCAAGACAGAAACTAGAAGAGGAAATTTATTTCTTGCTTAAAGAAATATTACAACCGACACTTACTTTTATAATGCTGACTTAGTTTACATCTAAGACTAGGACTCCTAATACATGATAGAAACTGTGTAGCTTTCTTAATTCTCCTCTCCAAAACCCTCCTGGACTCCTGTTGCTGCCGAAGCTTCTCCTGGCGTAAACATTTGCTGCTGTTGCGTGAAAATCTACTCCCTAACAAAACCAGACTCGCTAACTTCCTCTGGATGCTAACGTGCTACTGCTGCTATGCCACAACATGGGAACACTTCCATCCCTCATCCATAACTGGGGTGGAACGGAGATGCCAGAGGAGGGCGGCTAACCGTATTTGGATACTTGCTTATTTTCAAGGAACTGTTTGGCACCAAACTAGAATTAGAATTGGTCATACCAGATTTGCTAAGTGGAGAATGAAATGGAACGTCAATAAAAAATATTGTTTCATTAGCACTGCCATGTATATCATTATTTTTACCATATAGACTCTATACAAAACTAAAAAAAGTAGAGCCTACTACTGCTACCTAAATAGTCAATTCCAATTCCAAAGCTAAAACAGTAAATGAGATGTCTTTCTAGTATTTTTCCAGTAGGAAAAAGATAGATTTGCCAACACAAAGAATGCCATCAGAATACATTAATGCAAGTATACATGCATGTCTAATTGTGCAAATACACATGCATCTTATTGTGTAAACAAACTAAATATAGATCTCTATACAAATCTATTTGTGCAAATATAACTTGCATGTACATCTAGTAGTGAAATTTAACCCTACCTCCCATTTCTAATTGTGCAAATACACATGCATCTTATTTGTGCAAAATGCCACATAAACCACTAAAACAACATGCTTTTCTACCACAATTCGAACAGCTGGCAGCAACCCCTGAAGAATCCACCAAGGAATTTTTCAAAAGTAAAAGTAACATCACGGGTGGTGGTAGGGCGGCACCGAGGAAACCTCGGCTCTCACTAGCAGAGAAGGGGGAAGCGCGACAGCATTGGGCGCGCGTGAAACTCACCGGGTGGTCGGCAGGGGTGGGGGCGGCACCGAGGGAAACCCTCGGCTCTCACGGCAGAGAAGGAGGGAAGCGCGCACAGGCATTGGGGAGGCGTGGGGAAACTCACCGGGTGGTTGACAGGGGCGGGGGTGGCACTGGACGGAGGCAGGGACGAAGGGAGGCGGCACTGGACGGAGGCAGGGACGAAGGGAGGCAGCACTGGACGGAGGCAGGGACGAAGGGAGGCAGCGCTGGTCGGAGGTGGCATCAGTGGAGGAGACCGAGGGCAGCGCCGGGCTGGTGGAAAAAGACTAAGGCAGAAGAGTGCACAACCGTTCGAGTCGGGCACTTATATAATTGGATATCACAGATGGTTCTATGATAGAACCGTCTGTGATAATACATCATAGACGGTTCCATAAACAAACCGTCTGTGATGTTAACTATCATGAGCAGTTACATTATGAAACCATCCGTGATGACTTAATGAGAAACCCTAATTTTAATATCACGAGACGGTTGTGTAATCAAATGCAGGATGTGAACAGACACACACATATGTAATGCATGTCACTGATATGCTGACAAACACACACACACACACACACACATATATATATATATATATATATATATAATGCATATCACTGATATGCTGACAAACACATATATATAATTAATGCATATCACAGATGATATGACTCTAAAACATTAATTAAACCGTCTGTGATTTGCACAAATGAACCACCAACTAATGGCCGGTCTGACCGCCGCCAAATCGGTCTGACCGCCAAGGGTGGTCGGTCTGACCGACCGAGGCAAATTGACCCACACCAAAAATGTGCTTCTCTGGAATAAATATTTCGCAAGAACTTCAGAACTTCTGCACATCGGTAGTTCCGTTTATCAACGGCGGAACTACCGCACAGAGAATCATTTCAAAGGGGACCGCCCAACACATGGCAGTCTGACCGATTTAGCACTGGTCCATAACACGTGACGTGTTTCCATGTTAACATCAAATTACAATGGAATACATGCTTAATTGAAATATAGTCCTTCATGATGATCGACGCGCATATAGCTAGCTTCCTCACTGGGTTCTTTCTCCAGTCTGATGTCGTCTCCGAAAGGAGGCAACTCGTCAAATTGATTGTACTCTTCCTCATCCACGACATTCTCAACTCCGACAATCCTTCTTTTCCCATGAAAAACTTGCTGGGTCCGTTACATAAAAAACTTGAACAACTTGCTTAGCGAGTACGAATGGTTCGTCCTTGTATTCGACACGTTTGAGGTCCACAGTAGTGACGCCGTACTTGTCGACCTTCACACCCTGCGGAAGTTTAACCCAATGACATCGAAACAGGGGGATCTTGAAAAGTACATAGTCGAGCTCCCAAATCTCCTCTACGAACCCTTAGTACGAGTTCAACCCGCGTGCCCCCGCGGTATTGAACCCCTCGTGAAATGCATCTATGAACACACCGCTGTTCTGGACTGTGCTCTTCCTATCCCGAGCTGCCGTATAAAACGTGTACCCATTTATGTCGTATCCTTGTTATGTCACAATTGTAAATTTTGGTCCTTTGGCCAACCCTAGCTGCGTTTCATCACTTGATGACCTCCAAGTGAATCGCATCTTTAACCATTCGTTGAACCGACGGTTGTGCTCTCTCGTTATCTAAACCTCCGACCGGTCTGGATTCTGTTGGCGTACCATGTCTTTGTGCTCGCGTTATGCACGGGACACTTGGGTCATGTGTTGCAAGACCGTGAAATGGGCCTGTGCGTATGTATCTAGATCGGGAGTGATTGCTTTCCTCCCGATGGTCCCGATACCCTCCAGTCTCCCCTCGTGACGAGATAGAGGCACACCTATCGGTTCCACCTAAGCCATGTAGTCGATGCAGTACTCAATGACCTCTTCGGTTGCATAACCTTCGATGATACTGCCCTCCAGCCGAGATCGATTCCGTACGTAGGACTTCAGAATTCCCATGTATCTCTCGAAAGGGTACATATGACGTAGGAACACAGGACCGCATATCTTTATCTCTTTCACAAGGTGAACAATGAGATGTACCATGATATCAAAAAATAACGGAGGGAAATACATCTCAAGATGACATAGAGTCATCACCAC
This sequence comes from Hsuehochloa calcarea, assembly GCA_036346395.1. NCBI lineage: Eukaryota > Viridiplantae > Streptophyta > Magnoliopsida > Poales > Poaceae > Hsuehochloa > Hsuehochloa calcarea. Next base: position 32,001,461 of record CM070611.1, read on the forward strand.
CTCGGCCTGCAGAGCGTCGAGTCCTTCGGGATCGATGACCTTCTGAGCAGAAATAACACAGCCTAAAGATTGCCACTCGGACCTTGTTTGGCAAGATACTCCTAATTGCAATAGGAAGCATCTGTGTCATCAGCACATGACAATCATGAGACTTCATACCAATTAATTTCAAATCTTTCATGGAAACAAGTTTCTTAATATTGGCGGAGTAACCGGATGGAACTTTCACACCATGCAAGCTTTGACACAGTTCATTTCCCTTGGCCTTGGACAAAGTGTAGCAAACTGGGGGAAGGTACGTTCGTCCTTTATTGGTCTCTTTCGGTGCTAACTCGGTTCTTATGTTCATATCAACCAAGTCACGCCGTGCGTTAACACCGTCTTTTGTTTTTCCACTAATGTTCAGTAAGAGACCAATCAAGCTATCACATACATTCTTCTCCACGTGCATGACGTCGATGCAGTGGCGAACTTCTAAGTGCTCTCAATATGGCAAGTCCTAAAAAATTGATCACTTTTTCCAGATGTTTTTCTGAGGGGTCCTTAATTTACGTCCCTTGCCAAGCACAACATCGCTATCCTTAACCATATCATAGACATGTTTCTCTCTAAAAGCCCTTGGAGCTGAACCGTCCTCCTTATTTCCGTCGAATTGTTTCTTCATCTTGCAGTATGGGTGAATCCTGGGAAGGAACCTACGGTGACGCATATACATAGTTTTGCGTGAGTTGTTCAGCCATACACTCTCGGTACCATCTAAGCAAGAAGGACGGGCTTTGGCCCTTTTGTATCGAACCCGACAAAGTTACCAAGGGCAGGAAAATCATTGATGGTGCAGAATAACATGACGCGTAAAGTGAAGTTCTCTCGTTTGTACGCATCCCACACTTGTACCCCTTTGTTCCAAAGTGTCACAAGATTTCCAGTAATGGTGCTAGGTACACATCAATATCGTTCTCAGGTTGCTTCGGCCCTTGGATAAGTACTGACATCAAAATGTATTTCTGCTTCATACACAGCCATGGAGGAAGGTTGTACATACATAGATTCACGGGCCAGGTGCTATGTCGGCTGCTCATATTACCGAAAGGATTCATTCCGTCCGTACTCAACCCTAACCTTATGTTCCTCGATTCCGCACCGAACTCTTCGAAGCTCCGATCGAAGTTTCTCCACTAGGAAGAATCAGCAGGGTGTCTGAGCTTCCCATCTTTTTTACGCTCCTCCGAGTGCCAACACATCAATCTTGCCTCCTTTCAGTTCGTAAATAAATGCTTCAAACGTGGGATCACAGGCAGATACCACAACATCTTAGCAGGAGGTCCTTGCTTCGCCTTAGCAGTATTCTTACGCTTGTATCGGGATGATTTGCACACGGGACATACATGCATGTCTGCATACTCTTTACGGTAGAGGATACAATCGTTCGGACATGCATATATTCTTTCTACTTCCATTCCCAATGGACAAAGAACCTTCTTAGCTTGGTAGGTCGTGCTGGGCAACACGTTTCCCTCCGGAAGGATGTCAGCTAAGAGACCTAACAACACCGTAAAACTCTTGTCGGACCAACCATTGCTTGCCTTCAATTTCAGTAGTTCAAGCACGGCTGACAACCTTGTGTATTCCGGCTTGCAGTCAGGGAATAAAGGTCTCTCCGAGTCCTCCATTAAGCCCTCGAATTTACAAAACTCTCTCTCACTGTAGTTCCCTTCTGCATCGCGTAGCATATGATCCAGATTGTCATCATGCGACCTATCCTCATCAAAAGCACATTCCATACCCTCTATATCGTTGACTTCCTCGGTGATGTCATCATTACTGACTTCCGGTATAATCTGCTCTTCACCGTGACTGCTCCAACATGTATATCCTTTTTTGAAACCCCTTCGTATTAAGTGAGCTTCGATCTGCGCTGGGTTATTAAACATTTTCATATTACCGCAATCAATGCATGGACAGTACATAAATTTTATCCCCTTCTTCAACATATCCTGCTCGGCGGCTCTTCTAAAAGAAAACACGTCATTACTATACTCTTCACCCACACGGTTCTCAATGTACATCCAGTTTCGGTCCATCTACACGTACACGCACGTAACAAATTAATTAGTATTAAATTATATTAATAAACCGCAAAGTACCCTTCATAATGACGAAACACATTAGTGATTAGTTTAGAGCAAATATAAAGGGTTACAGATCGTTACACATTAGTGATTAGTCTAGAGTAAAAATAAAGGGTTACAGATCGTTACCCTTCTCTCCAAGGTGGCGCAATGTGGGAGGAGGCAGCAGAGGTGCCGCAATGGGGAGGAGGAGGCGGGGTATGACTCAAAATGGGGAGGAGGCGGCGAAGAGGGTGGCGGCGCCTCAAATGGAATGGAAAGGGGGCCTGTCGGGAGCATCTACTTATAGTACTTGTATATCACAGACGGTTCTTTACAAGAACCATCTGTGATAAATAAGTATCACAGACGGTTCTTTATACGAACCGTCTGTGATACTTCACAGACGGTTTGTATAAAGAACTGTCTGTGATAACACATAGAATCACAGACGGTTCTTTATACGAACCGTCTGTGATTCGTATAAAGAACCGTCTGTGATACTTATTTATCACAGACGGTTAATGAAGAACCGTTTGTGATAATTTTATTGTCTAGTATAGTATGTTTTATAGTAGTGTTTGTGAAGGTTGTATCATTGCTGAGCAGACAAGGTTACCTTTCTCAGCACATACAAGTCACAGAGCCTCTCCACCATTGGAATTAGTATACATTGATATATGTGGACCCTCCTAGTGGATGATTTTTCAAGAGTTATGTGGGTTTATATGCTTAATGTGGATATCGTGAGGATATGTGCATGATCTTAGGATGATGAGTCAATTGGCAATGGCGTTGTTGGTTTACAATTTGTCGTGTTTTCGGGTTTGCTCCGGTCTTTGTTAGGTTTGGCGGTCGATCGCCGGTCGCCGGTCCGACCGGCCAGTGGAAAGGTCTGACCGGCAATGCTTGCCGGTCCGACCGCCAAATGGTTTTGATGGATTTTGGGGCTGAGCTAAAAATAGGTTGTGTAGGCAAGTGAGGGGAGTCTCCTGGATGTGGTCGCACAATTTTTGGAGCTCCTAGTCAAAAGTTCTATTCAGTTGAAAATTCCAGAAGGTTTCGGATTTTCGAGCTGAAAATTTGGCTAAGTCTTTTCGGGCGGTCCGACCGCCGTTATGAAATCGGTCGGACCGGCCTGAAATCGGTCGGACCGGCTGTGTGGGGCGGTTAGACCGCCGATCACTTGGAGGTTAGCCATGTTGGCATTGATGTGTTTTGATTGTGTTTATTGTGTGAACTTCAATGCTTTATTATTGCATATTGTATTGTGGAACTAACGTGGGTCAAGTTGTGAAGAACTTGTTCCCGGAGATGATTTGTTTGTCTATTGCTGTGCCGGTGGCTTTCAGGTCAACGACGTCAACGGTGAGGTGGATCGGGACTACGCTTGGAGAGCTGAGGTCCAGAACGATCATGGATGCCGGGTGAAGTCGTGTGACTCAAGCATGGTGCAGAATGGGCAAGATGGATCGAACGGGTAGTTCTGTGCAGCTGGTTGGATCAGGCGGTGCGAAAGTCGGTGCGAGTCTCTGTGAGGTTCCGATGGGATTCGGACGGGAGAGAATTGGCGACGTGATGAGAGCCGCTGATCAACCTACATGTGGTGAAGCAGGCGAGTGCTTCAACAGTTATGTGTGAGTGGGTCCCATGTGTGTGTGGGTCCCAAATGTGAAACCCTAGCCTCTCCTATAAATAGAAAGGGGGGAGATGTAAAACCCCTTGAAGCATTCATTTGGACTCTCCAAGTCTTTTCTAGGGTTAGGGTTTGGAGAAGAGAGGAGAGGAGAGGAAGATTGTGTGTGCTCTTTGGTTTGAGCTCTTGTCCTCCTTGAGGGAGTGGCTTTGTAAGCATCTTGTTGGATCAATCAATATTGTGATGCTTGCTTAAGAGATTGATTGTCTCTCTTGTGTTCTTCTCTCTTGTGATGATTTTGGTGCTTCCTTGATTCAAGGGTTTATGCTTGGTCTCTTGACCGATTTTATCTTGCTTTGATGTGTGGGAATACTCCTAGAATCATCTAGACCATCAACCCCCTACAAGCATGTCTTGAATCAATATTTTCATATTTATAGGGTTTGTGCACTTCTTTGGTAAAATCGTCAGAGATCGTTTCTATGAAGTGGATCTGAAGGATCGTCGCTAGAAATAGGTCTCTAATATCCTTAGGGAGGTGTGCTCCAAATTTGGTCAAATTTCATTGGTTGAATCAAAAGTTGGACCAAATTTCGTTTTGGATTTGGGCTTGGCATTTCGGTTCTGGACTAAATCGGTCGGACCGATTTTTATCTGGCGGTCGATCGCTCGTATTTCGAACCGCCGTAGCGGCGGTCGAATCGATTCCCAACGGTCCGACCGCCAGTTAGCCGCCGGTCCGACCGACAGTCAACCGCCGGTCTGACCGCTAGTACTCAGACCGATCTTCTGAGATCATATCTCCAGTTTGGGTCTTGTGGTAAAGGGGGTTATCGAATTCAGCACAAGGCTTCCACTGTGCATTTACTGATCTTCTTATCTTTCATAGCTAACGGAGAAAAGTTCGTGTTGAATTTGATTAAGGCGAAGAATTTGAGAAAGCGCCTATTCACTCCCCTCTAGTCGCCTTTACGGTCCTACACTTAAGAAGAAGAGTGAAGCGAAAGATGTGCTCTAGAAGTTTGTCAATCTGGCTAAAATGGAAACTGGACATAAGCTAAAGGCTTTGAGATTAGACCAAGGAGGAGAATTCCTATCCAGTGAATTTGAATCAATCTATGAGTTGAGAGGCATCACCCGATTCTAATTCACTACTCCTTACAGCCCCCAACAAAATGGAGTGGTGGAATGGAGTAATAGGATAGTGATGGACATGGCTCAAAGCCTGTTGAAAAACAAGTCCTTGCCATGCAAATTTTGGGCCGAGTCAGTAAGACGAGCGGTGTACATTCCCAATCGAGTTCCGACAAAAGCGTTGGATGGCATCACACCGTATGAAGTATGGAGTGGAAGAAAACCAAACCTGGAGCACTTAAGATTATTTGGTTACTTAGCATATGCTAAAGTTATCACATACTTGAATAAACTCAACGGCATAAGCCAAAAGCTAATATATTTGGGTGTCGAGCTGGGCAGCAAAGCTCACAGACTGTTCAACCCTGTTGACAGTAAGAATCTCTAGAGACGTTGTCTTTTAAGAAGATAAACAATGGCAGTGGGAAGATAATCAGAAAGCAAATCAAGAAATACAAAATTAGGTCTCTTTCACTGTCGATGGAGAGGACAATTATTCACCCATTGCCTCTTCAACACCATCCGCGACTCAGTCACAAATCCTGGATACAACTGTTTCAGACACCGACAACGGTCATGAAATAACTGATAGTTCGGGTGAGTCCACACCAGAATCTGTAGCACATAAATAGTTCAGGTGAGTCCAAACCAGAATCTGTAGCACATAAATACAGAAGCTCGAGGGATATTTACAACCACACTAAGCCGATGGATCAAATAGGATATTTGTATATGATGGATGTGGAAGAACCAGCTGACTTCCAGGAAGCATCGAAGGGGATGATTGGAGAAATGCAATGAAGGTTGAGCTGGAAGCAGTTGAGAAGAATAACACCTGGAAGTTGACTTCTCTCCCACATGGTCATAAACCTATAGGTCTGAAATGGGTATATAAACTGAAAAGAGACACCCAAGGTAATATTGTGTGCTATAAGGCCAGACTCATTGCAAAGGGATACGTTTAGAGACATGGAATTGACTATGAAGAAGTGTTTGCACCTGTGACAAGAATTGAAATGGTAAAATTACTCCTAGCACTCACCGCACACTCTGGATGGGAAATTCATCACGTGGATGTTAAATCGGCATTCTTAAATGGTGACCTCACCGAGGAAGTCTATGTCTATCAACTTGAAGGTTATACTGTAAAGGTTAAGAAGACAAGGTTTACAAACTATCGAAAGTACTATACGGGCTTAAACAAGCACCTAGGACCTGGAATCGCAAGCTTGATGATAGTTTGAAGAAACTTGGTTTTGGAAGATGCAAGCTCTTTATAAGAAACAGGAAGATGGAGACATGGTCATAGTAGGTGTCTACGTGGATGACCTAATTGTTACAGGCACTGATGTTGTGAAAGTTCAGTTGTTCAAACATCAACTGATGAGAGAGTTCGATATGAGTGATTTGGGACTTCTTAGTTTCTATCTAGGTCTGGAGGTAGAACAACGAAGTCCCAACATTTCGATCAAATAGTCAGCTTATACAAGGAAGATTCTTGATAAAGCTGGGATGGCAGATTGCAATTCATGCAAGTATCCAATGGAACCAAAAATCGGATTGGAAAAGAATGATAATGTAGAATCGGTCAATGCTTCTAATTATAGGAGCTTGATTGGTTGTTTGCGCTATTTGCAACACACACGACCAAACCTCAGTTATGCAGTTGGAGTTGCAAGTCGATTTAAGGAGAATCCGACAAAGACGCATGAATAGGGGTTGAAGCATATTCTGAGGTACGTGGCTGGCTCCATAGATCATGCCTTCGTTTATGCTAGGAAGCAACAGGAACCACCACTAGTTGTATTCATCGACAATAATTTTAGCTGGAGACTTCTCTGATAGAAAGAGCACCATAGGAACCATATTGTGAGGACCCCCGGGTTATTTCCGGAAGATCGAGGTTTACCAGGTCTTAAGGAAATAACTCTGGACCTCAAGTAAATGAATTCCACCTTAACTCCATCCAAGTGAGGAGCCCAACCGAAACTAGAGCCCCGGTGACCATGCGCGCTGCTTCCCTGCAAACACTACATGATTATCGGTTCTCCAAACGGTCAAAGCCAACACTTGGACAGTTAAGGTGGGATTCATCACAGCGAGTATGAGGCCGTGTTGGCTCCCAGGATCAGCGACCAACAAGCTCATACTCTCATTCAACGTTAATCACATCCATACAACAACGTACAATATCAATCCAAAAGACATACAACATAATAGTTAAGTCTACACTATTACATAACGGCCGACCGGCCAAATTCCAATACGAGTGATAAATAACAGCGGAGGCAAAATAAATAAACCAAAAGTCCAGCAAGGTATGCCCATAACCCAAGGCAACCGACTGGAGTTAAAAGATAGCACTACTCGTCAGTGTCGCCTAAATCGGCACTGACGAGCTCATCGGGCTCGATATCGTCCTCACCTGAAAAGAAAAAAACAAAAAGGCCAGCCAACATCTGGCTGAGTACAAGTGCACTCGCAAGTCTTACACAAAGAAAAGTAGTTATGCATATTGGGCAATCAAGGGATAGCATTAGTGGTTCTAGTTTTGCATAAACGCAACATCTTACATTCCTAGACCATCTAGTTTTCGAAAGCCAAGTTATAAATCATTTATTTAAGAGAGGGTTTCACAAGACATATGTAATAATATGTATCAATCAATATCAAGGTGGCTGTCCACTTTGATAAACTAAAGTGCACAAATATCCCATTCATGCCGGAACCAATTATAAACATGTCAACTTTTAATTTCCAAGTCTAACGATGAAGCATACTTAAACCAAGTGTTTGTCCATAACCGTGGACACGGCTATTCGAATAGATTTTCTCTGCAGAGTTGTACTACTTTACCCACATGACCCGACTAGCCTGTAAGCCTCCGGATGCCTCCGGAAAAATAGCACACTTCCTTAGGTATGCCGACCGGGGAGAATCGTGATATAGTTATTTTTAGCAAGAAAATCCTATTGGGATGGACCACCCATATGTGGGAATCCCAACTTAGACATAAGCATATAGCAAATGCTAAGCGGGCACACATGTTGTGCTGGAGTGGCCAGTGTGAGGTAGTTAGTATGTTGCATCCCACAACATAGGTAATCGTGCTCATTAAGCACAAGATATATATCACACTGGGTTCCTAAGGAACATAGGATTTCACGGTCTCTATGTCCTCACACCGCTGCGGTCTTACCCAATAAAACATTCCCTTACTTAACAATGACGGTACCCATATCCCGTATGTGGTAGTACGCTCGGTACTTGAGTGTAACGTCCATGGCTCGGTCCTTAATGGTCCAGACAAGACAACCACAAACCCGAATCTCGTGCCTAACAGCACCCACACTACAACCACTTGTCCGGACCCAAAACCATTTAACAATAACAAGTTTTGGACCAAATAACCAGATATAACAATCTGGACAAAAATTAATAACAGAATAAGAATTGTTATGTGTCTCCCACAATTGTGAGCTAGTCCCGCCAATTGATCTCTGCGTTATCTAGACCATAATGGCTAAGCAATAGACACACAACAATCATACCATCACCACATCTATCTTAAGCATATGTGTATGGGAAATATCAGGGATAACCATCAGGCATAGGATATAACTAATCTACTCAAAACATAAAGTATACCGAAAATAGCATGCAGGCAATATCATTGCATTTCAAATACTAATGTAAGAAAACTGGGATCAATATGATGCAAAAGAAAGTTCAAATGATGCTTGCCTTGCTGGAAGAGTAGTTGCTCACTCTCGGTGGCGTAAGAATCTACGTTGATTTCGACGGTTTCTATAGAACGGGAAAATCGATAAACATCGAGAAATAACCCAAAAATCAAAGTGCTCCAACATGCATGATTTTTCTACAGTAGAAATTTTATGCCATGAGATGAATATAGGGACAAGAATTATTCCAATTGGATTCAGTAGGTGAAAGTTATGGTCATTTGAAGTTTGTATGTCCTGATAATGCAGTTTATCCAATTTTAACGTTTTGGCTAAACTTTGTAGAACAGAGGGAAGGCAATTGAATTTATAGATAATTAGGTCATATTATTGTGAGTCCACTAAAAATTGGTTCATCCTAATTGGAGTTTCCAAGCAAAAGATATGAATTTTCAAAGTTATAGCCATTTTTCTATTGTAAAGATAATCAATTAAATGCTCATTTTCAAAATCTATCTTTTCTGTTACCGAGATAAATGTGCAACCTATTTTGAAATAAAGTTCATCAAAAATGAAAATTACCTGCACTGGTTTCATCCCAATTGGAGTTAAAATGAATTTGTTATGCATTTTGGAAGTTAATCCTATTTTTCAGTTTATAAATAAATACATTCTGATTTTCTTAATTGATTATTCCTTTTCTTACCGAGCTGTACCTAGCCACTGCCTCTCGACATGTGGGGCGAGTAGCGATGCCATTTCTCATTTACCCCCGGGGATTTAATTTCCCGACTGACAAGCGGGGCCCGCATGTAAGCGAGACGGCTTACAGCATAGTGCATGAACCATGAGTCCACGACCGGCTCATAGCACAGTGAACGTGCGTTAAGGGCCAGCCCACTGTCGACCACCGATTTACCCCTTCCGTTTTCTGTGCACGGGCCCACATGTAATAGACTCATTACTTTCCTTAAGACATCATTTACTACAGTAATCAATCATTAGACAATTAATGATCGAATCAAGCCTTAATGGCTTTGCTACAGTTGTCGGACGCGCTCGTGAGATTGCCCGGCGGCTCGCCGGCGCTACGCGCCACGGCGAGGCCGGCCAAGGGCGGCTACAGCTGCGCAATAACCCTACGCAACTTTGGGTTGTGGTGGCGACCCTTGAGGTGGCCTGTGCCGGCAGCTCGTCGGAGAGGGGCGGCGGTGTACAACACGGCAAACGTGTAGCAGCTAGATAATGCTCGCAGCGGTTCAAAAGCGGGTGCACGAGTATCTAGGGACTCTTGGGAGCTACGAGAGTTGGAGAGAAGAGTGGATGACCGGAGCTAGCTTGGCGACGGTGAGGTCCACGGCGGCGGTGCGGTTCAACGGGGAGGAGACACCCTGAGCAACAAGGAAGATAATGAAGCTTCGGGATGGCTCAGAGATCTAAAGGGTGTGCTCAGGTAGCAAAGAAATGACCAATGCCTTACCGGATCAAGTGGGAGACGAAGAGTTTGCTTTCGGCCGAAAACGAACTAATCTTGAATTCACGAGCTCTGTCGTGCATTGCCAAAATTGGGTGAGGGAACTCATATTCTAACTCAAAGACATAATGTGGCTATTTGGAGTTAGCAAGTATCTCACCGAGGCGAAGATAGAACGCTGGTGTCCTCGGGTGCAAGCTCGGCGTGAGCCGGGTGAGGAAGACACGGTCGCGGGAGCTACAAGCGAAACAAACACGGGGGCTTAGTCAAAATGGAACCAGCATCGGAAGAGAAAGCTCGGAGGCCCGGAGACAAGAGGTTTACCCAAGAACGGAGCTCACACTAGCTTCCCTCTCCTCGACGGCCGGAGGAGAAGTGCGGAAAAGCGAGAGCGAGGAGGTAGGTTAAAGCCGACAAATCGGACGGAGGTGGCGGCGTTAGCTAGGGAAGCTCGTGGGTGGTCGGCTTAGGCGGTGCGGTCACGGCGTCAACGGAGGTCCGCGAGCATGGCGGGCGCGTGGCGCAACCTGCTTGGCGCCAGCAGAGGTAGACGAAGGCGACAGGAGGTGGGCCCACTTGCCATTGGCGAAGAGGAGGCGCGGCGCGATCACGTGGCTCGGCTCGTGGGCGTTCGATTCATCGGACGGTCCACGTTCTAACTGGTTCGGCGAATCGGCTCGCCAAACGGCTCGGTCGGACTCATCGTGCATTGGGTTTGAGCAGGAGCAGTGCTCCTAATTGACAGATTTGAATTTTAAACCTCCTAGTTTAACGGGCTCTAAAATATAGTAATAAAATTTATAAAAATGTGAAATAAATCAGGAGGTTCCTGAGGTGACCTAGTATCCATAAAAATTCAGAAACCCCAATTTTCATTATTCATTAGGTATATTTCAAATTTCCAAAAGCATATGTTGATAATTGAGTTTGAAATTTATGAGGTTCATATTGGGTTCCAAAAATTTGGGAAAAATTATATTAATACATGATAATTAATATAGTAATTGAATAAATTGTTTCACAAGGATGATCCTAAGTTTTTGATATTGTTTTCTTAAGGATTTATTTGTGTAAGAGTAGGTTCATAAAATTGAATAAGCTTTTCCAAATGCAGTGTATGATAAAAATGCTTGAAAAACATGATGCATGCTAATGAGATGCATAGTAATCTTCTTTATTAACTTGGGGATGTGACACATATTTTATCTATATTGGAATATGGTGACTTGGTGTTCACAGAAACAGAAGAGTGTAGCATTATCCAGCTGCGAAGCTGAATTCATGGCAGCAACCTTAGCAGCTTGTCATGGAATCCAGCTAAAGAGATTGTTGCAAGAACTGCAAGGGGGAGATACTAGACCGTTCGAGTTGTATATCGACAACAAAGCAGCACTAGCATTAACGAATAATTTAGTATTTCACAGGAGGAGTAAACATATTGATACACTTTTTCACTTTGTAAGAGAATGTGTTGAAGTGGTGTTGGTCGAAGTACATCATGTACCAACAGATCAACAGAAGACTGATATCCTGACAAAAGCTTTGCAGCGTGTGTAATTTTAGAAGATGTGTGATCTAATTAGTATTCGTGTTCTCACTTATGATAGTCAGGATTAGGAGGAGTGTTGGAATTAATCATTCCTGTAATAGTTTAATTCTATTCGAGTCGTAGAAGTTTTTGTTGTGGAGTCTTTTCTGTAATCAAATCTTATCCGAGGTGTATTATCCGAGTTAATATGTGAGTCGGTCGAAACAGCCTATATAAGAGGCGGTTGTGTCTTGTAAGTCTTTACGACAATAGCAGATAAGCAATAGACAAGAGAAAAGGGTGCGCAGTCGGGCACCGCAAAATTCCTCTGTTCGTAGTCGTTTTTGGTTTCGAGTATGCTTTTCGACCATTGTTCACATCGACCACTGTTCCTTTCGACCACTAGTATTGTTCATCATTTCCTACTACATCATGGTCGAAGGAAGTTTCGACTATCCAGTCGGAATCGATTACCTGATCGATGCTACGACTACTTCATAGTCGTAGGTGGTGATACGATTACTTCATAATCATATGTGGTGCTACGACTACATCTTGGTCGTAGGTGGCACGACTGTTTCCTGGTCGTGGAGGTTCGACTGGTAGGAGGGTTCCAACCACCTGATCGAAGGTTGTTCGACCCATAAATTCTCCTGTGTTCTCTCTGTTTATTTGCAATGTGTGAATTTTCTCCGGGAGCTGTGCCAACAGAATCTAGCTCATTAATTCTCCGTTGTGTCAAATGTTTAGCTTTAGATAGTGTCGCGGAACGGCGGATGTAAATACATTCAAGTTGATGATCACAGACAGTTGGATGAATCCAAAGACAGAAATTTATGTCTACTTCACAGCGGTAGCAATAAGGGCATACCCAATAGTCTTTTGTGATTGATACTATAGCTATGCGACAACAGATTTTTAGCGAGGTAGAAAAGTCAGAGGGAAGAAAGAGAATGAGATTGATAGCCGTGTAAGTATCAAACCTATATAGAAAAACAAGAAAAAGAGTAGCAATCATTGGTGCATTAGAAGGACTTGATACTATTTTTGTCGGTCATTTCTCTAGAGATGAGAGATCCATGCAATAATGTTGGGATCTCAAGCATCAAGATTTAGTATGAAACCATTGGGGTAGTTGTTTCTAACATCCCACCGAACCACTGTCTTTTCTTTAGTATCAAACCATTGTCAGTGGCCAAACGCTGCACTTTACCTCGAAACTCTAGAAAAGCTAGCTAATTCATGCCCGACTCTGTGCTGCTCTCGCCCATTCTTGACAGTCGCCACCACCTGTTTATCAAAAAACATAGCTTCTTAGCTTCATGGATGACGCCGCCGCGGATTATTGATCGATCGGTCAGGTGCACTGACATCAAGCTTCTGGAGCACTGGAATATAGTTCGTTTCCAGATTGATGTTGGTCCAAACCGAAGAAGCGCTCAGCTGATCGGAAGAAGAAAATCCCGCTCGGCAAAACGTGGATCGACAGATGTACTGGGAGCCGATGAAGGAACGCTGGAAGCAATCCTCAGATGAAGAAGACAACACACGCTGGATCAAAGATGAAGATACGCGCAGGCGATCACGCTGGAAGCCGAATGAAGATGCAGAAGTCAACGTAGACATGCATGCGCTGAAAGAGCCACACACACGTGCGCTGAAGGCATGCATGCAATCACGAAAGCAATTGTTGGATCGAACCGAAGAAGACTCAGCCAATCGGACGCTCGGCGGAACGCTAAGTAAAACGACAGAACTCAGACGATGCTGGAAGGAACACGCACACGTGATGCGCTGGAAGCAATAAACACGCACGCATGTGAGGAAGCAAAACTCATGTTCGCAAGGAAGAAAGAGCGGAATGATTTTTTGGTGCTGCATGCACAACGCGTTTTCTTTTTTTCTTCCCTCTGTTGCTACAATCAAAACATATCTGATTACATGTCCTTTTAAATACTACCTGATCAACTTGCTAACTAAGTCAAAAACTAAACATGGAAAGTCTAACAAAGAAAACAGACTAATTTGATCTGATGTTGATTGCATCGGGATTCTAACACCCTGTTACTTAGCAAGTCTAGATTAATTTTCAACAATCTCCCCCTGATCTAGATTTGCCTTCTCCTAGTTGAAGACTTTAATTAGACTGGCTAACATGCAAAACAAAATACTAACACAATCACCCCTAATCAAGTTGTCATTACTCAATTATGTTCTCGCCAAACTTTAGAGCAGCGTCGGTTCGTCATCCGCCACAGCGAAATGCGCCACTTCCTTCTTCGGCTTGCGGCACTCATTGGCAAAATACCCTCGGATGCCACAGTTGTAGCATTTGATATTCTTCTTGTTGAACTTGCGCTCACTGGTATCAGAGTCGTTGTTTTCCTCCTCGTCGCTATGGTCGCCGCCACGATCACCAGCTTTGTTGTGGCCACCGCCGCGGTCATGGTTCTTCATTGCGTCGCTGCCTGACCCTTCCCCATTCTTATTCTCTTTGGTGTGGGTCTCCCATTGTGTGCGCGTGAGAAACAAATGCTCACCCCCTTCGAGTCAATGAAACTTATTCGGACATGCTCGTCGTAGGCTTTGTACCGCCTGACAAGGTCTTCAACGGTGAGGGTCTTGAAGTCCACACACTGCTCGATGGAGGTGACAAGATGCATGTAGCGCGTCGTGGCCATACGAAGAAACTGCGAACAACGACAATCTCATCTACCGTGTCGCTCAATGCCTGGATCCCAGTGACAACCTACGTCACTCGACCGGCAAAATCTTCAAGATCTCCCCTTCCTCCATCTTCAGCCCCTCAAAGTCCTTCTCGAGGGTTTGCAGGTTGGCCTCGTGCACACACTCGTGCCCCATGTGCGTCGTCTTGATTGCCTCCCATGCCAACTTTGTCGTGTCCTTCCCAGTGAGGGAAGACATAACGTGCTATGGCACGGCCTAGTAGATGGCATACAAGGCCATCCAATCCTTGCGGTATTCCGCGGCGTCTGGCTCTACAGCTTCCCACATGTCCTACGCTTGCAAAGCGACATGCATCTTCATTGCCCAGATCGTGTGGTTCGTGCGGGTAAGCTGCGGGTATGACATCGTCACCATGCTCTCTTTCTTCACCATCTACGATGCGGATGGATCACCTCGTAGCAGGTCTCGCATAGCGGAAGGAGGCATACTACTTCCTTCCCTCGGCATCCTCTCCGACTCACGGAAATCACCAAGGCTCTGACACCAATTGTTGGATCGAACTGTAGAAGACTCAGCCGATCGAACGCTCGATAGAACGCTCACAAAAACGCTGGAGATGTATACGTGTGAACACACACATGTACACGCAGCGAACACGCTAGAAGCAAGAACGCTGGAACTCATGTCTTAACAGAACTCAGAGAATGTTGAAAGGAACACACACGCGTGATATGCTCGAAGCAATAAATACACATGCACGTGAGGAAGCAAAACTCACGTACGCAAGGAAGAAAGTGTAGGGATACGGGTAGGCTACGCTAGCTGACAATATAAAAATTCTGTCATGTAAACCAAGGTGTCATACAAGCAAGAGATCATAAATCGTTACCACCAGATGCACAGTGCAGCGGAAGAAGAGTTGGAGTAGCCGGATCCAACATAGAGTTCGTCGATGTAGTGGTCGTAGTCAATCGTCCAGTGTCCTCATTGCCAATCGTCTCCTCCAGCAACTAGTCGTGTCCCTTGTGAAGATCACGGATTGTCCTCGAGCGCCGCAGTAGTGCCTCTACGGTATCCACACATCTAGGGATGGAACACCGTACGCCGGTGTGATAGCACCAACTCACACAGTAGGGCTTTCAAGAAGATGGTGGCTAGTGTTTTGGTAGAGCAACTCACGTCACATGTATCTTATGTTTCCCAACAGCCTCATGCATCTCCTTATATAGTTCCTATGACATATCCTATCTGGACACGTTTGCTCCAACCTGTTAAATGTGTGATCCTGTAGGTTCATGTGTAATTGGTTGTGACTCGAAAACCCTTTTCCGACCACGAGTCGTTAGCGGTTCATAGCATGAAATAACCATTCCCGAATACACATAAATTATATTGGACGAACCTTAACGCAATATGATCTACGAGTAGCTCCTTATCACTTACGACTAGCTCGTATCTCTATACGACCAGTTCATATTTAGTCATGACTAGTTCGTAACTCCTTACGATCAGGTTACGACTAGTTAGCGATCATGTTCAAGTAGACTACGACCAGCTCGTATCTCTATACGATTAGTCCGTATCTGTTCAAACTGAAAGACCTGCTCGTGTATTCTCTCTTTGCCCCCACGATATCGGTTTGAACTCCATATGAGATATTGTATCATCCATGGACTGTTCAATACTTTCTCGATCAAGTGAACATCAATCAAGTGAACATCACGTGGTCGAACTCTTCGACCACTAGTGACATGGTCATGCACTTTCTTTATCCAACCACAACGATGGGTCCAGAGATATCTCTCATGTTATGTTAGCAGAGAAAAATCTTATATCCGACCAGTCATATTCGTCCACATATTTCATAGCATACCTGAAAGCTACCTTTATAACTACCCAGTTATGAAGCATCTTTTGGCAACTCCAAAATTTACTATTCCATATGTAAGAAACCATACTGATCTCAAGTCTAAGGATCATACATCATCATTGTTTGAGACCAACTGGTGACACATAAAATCATAACAATCTCAACAGTGTCTCAAGGTGGGTCAATCCAACACTATGTTCTCTAACATGTGTTCACATTATTGATATGATATCCCTATATCCATGATTGGTGAAATATGGTTATCAATAAATACATGTGCTGGTCCATAGAGTCACTAGTGTTCCGACGAATGACATCCGACCAGGGATACATTTAGAGTTTCACCAACAAGTCACATACTTGTTAATCTTTATCAATGGTGATTCATTCAAGGAACGGAATAACATTTATTCAATAACTCATAAGCATAGACGTGATACAATCATCTCTATAATTGCCTTTAGGGTATATCACCAACAGAAAGAGAAGAACAATTTTTGTGCTACATGCACGCGCACAGCAGTATTTTCTTTTTTTTTCTTCCCTCTATTGCTTCAATCAAAACACATCTGATTACACGTCCTTTTAAAGACTACTTGATCAACTTGCTAACCAAGCCATAAATTAAACATGGAAAGCCTAACAAAGGAAACGAACACATTTGATCTGATGCTGATTACATCAGGATAATAACACCCTATTACTTAGCAAGTCTAGATTAATTTCCAACAAGCAAGAAGCTACATAACGATTTTTGCTGCCGCATGACATGCAGTGTTTTCTCTTTTCTCTTCTATTGCTTTTCTCTCATAGTTAACTCAAACAGAGTGCAGGGCTCTTGATTATATAGCCCATAACTTCTCCTACTCGGAGATGGACTCAACTACGTCTCGAGTTCCTACACAGAGATGGACTCGACTACGTCTCGACTTACACAGGACAACCAAACTTAGAAACTAATACAAGAATATAGCTAACATTCATTTCCTTAATCTTGTTGTTTGTTCTTCTTTTCGTGTACTCGGCTACCAGTTGGACTCGACTTCAACTTGGCTCACACACAATTGGCTAAAGATGGTGGTATAACTCAAACACGTCTTGGACTCTTACTTATTGAGGCAGTCGGTATCAACTATGACTTGCCCAATTGTTACTCAATACAGGACAGCGAACACATCTCCTCAACGTCCCGGACTCGATCAACTCCACGGACTCAACTCGGGACAGTGAACACATCTCCTCAACATCACAAACTCAACTCTATCTGGACTCGACATAGGATGATGAACACATCTTCTCAACGTCCCGGACTTAACTCTAACTCGACACGGGTTTACAACTCACAAAACTCGGACATAACTAGCATTGGCTCATCATCTTTTAGCTTGTTTGTGAAATAAGTCTTCTCTTCTTTCTTCTTGGAATGGCATTATGAGGCAAACTGTTCATAGTCCTGACAATTGTAGCATCTCACATTTGTCTTGTTGAATTTCCGATTCTTGCGGCCTCGGCCACCACCACAGTTAGAGCCACCGGAGGAGCCCTTGCTTTTGCCTTTCGATGATCGGGCCTCCCACTGGGCACAGGTTAATAGCAGGTGCTCATCTTCGCTACCTCCAGATCCTCGGATCCGTTCCTTGTGCACCTTCAAGCGGCCGATCACCTCCTCAACCGTCATCACATTGAGGTCGCCGAACTACTCAATGGTGGAGACGATTTGCAAAAAGAAATTTGGGGATTGCCCGAAAGAACTTTCTCACAACATAACTCTCTTCCATCTTGTCCCCCAAGACTAGGATTTGGTTGACAATAGTCGTCAACCTCATGGCGAAGTCATCGATCGACTTCATTTCTTTCATGTGTATCCCCTCCAACTCGACAGCAGAACTCTCATTCGCCATCACACCCGACGCCGTCTCGTCACCGGTGACACAACTTTCCGAAGAGTGCGGCATGAACTTGGGCATACATGGATTAAGAACTCGGACTCTGATACCAATTGTTGGCCAAAACCGAAGAAGACTCAGCTGATCCGCTGGGCAGAACGTCAATCGATTGACGGATGTACTGGAAGCCGATGAAGCACTCACGCGAATGCTAGAAGCAATCCTGAGATGAAGCACAACACACGGTGGATCAAAGATGAAGATACACGCAGGCGATTACGCTGGAAGCCGAACGAAGATGTAGTCACGCGAACGTACGCTGCGAAGCAATGTACACACACCTGCGCTGAAAGAGCCGGACGAACATGCGCTGAAAGATAACAAATGACTGGGTTATCAAGTTTCTCCTTTTCCAGCATTAGGCCGTCCGTACAATTAATCAGCCACTTCTGCTTCATCTGCATCCCTGCAGCTCTTAGTAAACTGCTGTCTGAAGAGATCAAACTCTCCAAACCTCGATAAAACAGAGATATATATTATTCACTCGAAATAGACAGCTCTACTAAAATGCGGGAATCTCCAGTAGGATCTGAGCCAAAATTTCAGGGCCAATGAGCAGATGATATACTGAGGTAAGTGCAAGTGTGATTCTGGCGTCTCCTGATGCGATGCGAACTATCCACAACCTATCTTTTCGGCCGAAATAAAATGGTCCCAGATGTAGAATTTGGATGTAAGCATTGTTGAAAATCTGTAAGCAAATGACTACAAAGTGCCGCAGATGCTAAAGGAACCATGGATAGATCAAGTTAGGCTTCAAATGAATTGTATCAACAGTCATGCAGCACATTTGTTACGAGTAGCTAGAAAATGTCAGGTGCATCAAGTGTTGTAGATAACACAGCACAAAACTGTAGCATAATACTGTCACATTCTTCAAGAGAACTTAACTATCTTTGTTTGTCATTCGGCTATGCACATGCGTTTCAACTGAATAAATTAGAAAGACTAATTTTCAAAAGAAAAAAAACAAGTGATAAATTAAACAGACTAGTTCCCTATGCCTTGAGAGGATCGTGCTGTTCACTGGTAACATCAAAAGCAACAATGCAAACAACAGGTCCATTTCTTGACAAGGAAACAACTTATACATGGCCTAATATTTACTTGTAACGTTGATGTCTATTGTCCACTTTATATCGTCTTGACCTCTTGAATTACCAGGAATATGATAAATCATACATTTCAAGGAAATAAAAGGTAAGTCGATCTTCGTGCCATCCATTTCTTGTGCTGGTGTGTGCACCACAAACTTCGCATGCAAATCTATAACTATAGCCATGTCATCAATTCTATTGTGTCATCCATTTCTTCCAGACCAGACATTTGTTCAGCTCAATTTCAGGCATCACGCAGTCACCCGTATAGAGACAAATTATGTTTAATATGACAGTAAATAAACATTTAAACAGACAGATGTTACTTGTTATACCTGCAACATAAAAGCTTGAATAGGGATGAACAACCTCCAGGAGTTTGACAGGCACAGCATCGAGGTGGACCATGAAGATGCCCGCCACTACTGGAAACCCATTCTTTGCCGAGGGCTAAAATCTTTGCCGAGGGCTAAAGCTCGGGCACTCGGCAAAGGATCTCTTTGCCGAGGGCCAGCCCCAGGAGCCCTCGGCAAAGATAGGCCCTCGGCAAAGAGCCTTTGCCGAGGGCCAGACCCTCGGCAAAGAAACGGCCCTCGGCAAAATAAATCTTTGCCGAGGGCCTAGCCCTCGGCAAATATGGCCGGATGGGCCACGGCGACCACTG
Source organism: Hsuehochloa calcarea (assembly GCA_036346395.1). Lineage (NCBI taxonomy): Eukaryota > Viridiplantae > Streptophyta > Magnoliopsida > Poales > Poaceae > Hsuehochloa > Hsuehochloa calcarea. Next base: position 32,021,289 of record CM070611.1, read on the forward strand.
GCGTCAGTCTTTGCCGAGCGCTCGCCGTCAGGCACTCGGCAAAGATTTTTAATTTTTTTAAAAAAATTTTCTTTGCCGAGGGCCATTATCCAGGCCCTCGGCAAAGATCCCCTTTGCCGAGGGCCAGGCTAGGCCCTCGGCAAAGATGTTTGTTTTTTTTTTGTTTTTTTGAACCCAGTTTTTTTGTGGTGCTATAATACATTATTTAAAACTCAATTTTAAAATTTGGGCCAATTTTGACTTTTTTTGATATATATCCCTAATTTATTTCTTTTCGTTGATTTTTTGAATATTTCAAATTTGAACTGCAGTGGATGGAATAATGCAATTTAGTGATTCGAAAAATGTTATTCATGGTATTTGGTGTATGTTGAGTCCCTATCCACGAACTCGCATCAAATTTCGGGCATCTTCTTCACGTAACATGACGAGGAACTTGTCGGAAAGTGTTTTTAAATTATATAAAATCCATACGAAGTCCGAAAATCACGAAACTTGTCGAGGTGTCATGTTATCGCATGTGTAGGCTGTGGTAAAAAATTGAGAAGGTTTCGAGCAAGTTGTGACGTCGGATGCCTAAAACCCAGACATCTCCACATGTGATCCATACGAAGTTGTAACATGATAATGGAGATGTCTGGGTTTTAGGCATCCGACGTCACAACTTGCTCGAAACCTTCTCAATTTTTTACCACAGCCTACACATGCGATAACATGACACCTCGACAAGTTTCGTGATTTTCGGACTTCGTATGGATTTTATATAATTTAAAAACACTTTCCGACAAGTTCCTCGTCATGTTACGTGAAGAAGATGCCCGAAATTTGATGCGAGTTCGTGGATAGGGACTCAACATACACCAAATACCATGAATAACATTTTTGAATCACTAAATTGCATTATTCCATCCACTGCGATTCAAATTTGAAATATTCAAAAAATCAACGAAAAGAAATAAATTAGGATATATATCAAAAAAGTCAAAATTGGCCCAAATTTTAAAATTGAGTTTTAAATAATGTATTATAGCACCACAAAAACAAAAAAACAAACATCTTTGCCGAGGGCCTAGCACGGCCCTAAAAGGGATCTTCTTGAGGGCACGGATAATGGCCCTCGAAAGAAAATTTTTTAAAAATTAAAAATCTTTGCCGAGGGCCCCGGATCTGGGCCTCGGCAAAGGGCCCAACCTAATCGGGCTGGCCCAAGATCCCTTTGCAGAAGGCAAGGCTAAACCCTCGGCAAAGAAATTTTAAAAGAAATAAAAATCTTTGCCGGGGCCTCAGATCTGAGCCCTCGGCAAGGCCAACCCTAAATCGGGCTGGCCCAATTCCCTCGGCCGACCCCTTCTCCCTCCCCTCTCTTCCTTTCCTCTCCCCCGTCTCTCCCCAGCTCTCTCTCCCTCTCGGTCTCTTGCTCCCCGATCTCCTCCCGTGGCCGCTCCTACCTCCGCGCCTCCCGGCCCTGCAGCTCGGCCCCTCGCCCGCCTCCGGCTCCTCAAGCCCCACCGCCCCTTTGCCTCCTCCCGTCGCCTCTGTTGCTGCTTCTCCCTGTGCAGCTCCCCCATCGCACCGCCGTGCTGCTGCCTTCCCGGCCGGATCCGGTCGCTCAGCGCCACCTCGCCTCCACCGCGGCCGGCCTCCCCTACTCCTACCCATTGCTGCTCTTGCCGAGGCTCGCCTCTCCTCTCGGCCTCCACGAAGCACCCGGTGAGCATCCCCTAAAACGGATATTTGCATCTTTGGCTATGTCCACGAGCATGTTTGGCTAGTCTTTGGTGAGTTGAGCTTTTTCTTCCGCGACTTTGTGCCAAGGAGATATCTCGGACCGTCGCTCGGGACTTGGAAAAGCGGCACTGTGTTGCTCTGTAAGTGGAGAAGATCTTTCCACCCGGCTTCTTCTTGCCGATCTGACATCGATTGTGCACCTCCGTCAGAGGCACGTTTGGGGGCCGTGCGAACCGTTGGTGCTATCAATTGAGAGATGTCTAAAGACTCTTCGCAAAAATGTACAAATAAAGCGAATTGAGGCTTCCATTGCGAGGCATGCCTTGGGAGGAGGTGGCAAACTTCACAGCGCAATACTACAAGCGAACCTTCCTAGCAATCATAATCCACTACCTCGTTACAATGCTGGCGAAAATGAATCGACCCTCAGCCTTTTCCAAGGGCAACTTGGCCGGTGCAAGTGGATCAACCCGAAGCTATTGGGAAATGAAGAGTGGCGCAGTATCATGCTATATGTGTTGAATAACCTTACCGAGGTGCAGCCGTTCATCAAGTAAGTTCTCAACGAACTTGTTTCAATACGCCGTCACTATTCTGCATCCAACCCCATTGATTCTCGTTCGGACAGGGAATTTGTTCGTGAATTCTGGCATCAATCAAGGGATCCTACCTCGCATGAACAAGACACCCTTGTTTCGCGGGGTGCGGGAGCGGGGAGGCCTGATTTCATTTCTTGGTTCAAACAAAAGGTAATGTCCAATTTAGCTCGTACGTTCGATCGTACGTTTGATTAATATAACGATCTATCATGCTTCACCTTGCAGGCCCAGACCGGTTCGTCCATGAGTGACGAGTTGAAACAGGTTACAAACGGCTGTGACGTTAGGGTGAAGTCATTTACCGGCTATGACGTGAACGGATATCGCTTCCACACAACAAGTTCTGGCGATTCGCCCAAGCGAAAAACCACAAATAGCGGAGTTTATACGCCCGGCACTGATGGCCTCGACTATCATGGTAGAGTTGAGGAAATATATGAACTCTCATTTCATGGAGACAAACCTCTTAAACCTATCATCTTCAAATGCCATTGGTTTAATCCTCGATCAACGAGACGAACCCCTCATCTTGGGCTAGTCGAGATTCGAGAAGATTCCATCTATCCTGGAAAAGATGTCTACATTGTGGCTCAACAGCCGTGCGGTGTATTATACTCGTCGCCAACCAAGACAAAGAGGATCTTAAGGGTTGGGCTATTGTGCACGGTATCTCCACATGGTAAACTACACGCCCCAAGCGATGAAGATTACAACTTCAACGCAAACACATATGATGGACAGTTCTATCAAGAAGATGGGCTACCAGGCACGTTTGAGATAGTCTTACCCGAACAAATCGAAATGGAAGTAGACAACGAAATGGTTGATGGCGAGGTCGATGGAGATGTGGTGGTAAATGCCAAGGACATAGCAATGCTTGAGCGATTACTTCTAGGCAATGACTACGATGACAACATAGAACTTTGGATAGTGTTGCCCATTTGGACAATTTTGGCAAAGTGATGATGAGACCTATGATCCCAATCATGAAGATTATTCCTAATACATGTAATACTATGTTTTTTTTTAATTTGTGTTTTGTTTATATATTTTGAATCTATTTCTAATATATGTACTGATTAGTCTTGTTCATTCTTTGTGATTGCGGTGATTGAACAAAGATGGCGGCGAGACGTCCACGCCGTGACACGCCCTCGGTTTCTGGGAGAGACCGCCTCTCCTTCGAGGTGAGGGGTCGCCGTCGGCGGCGTCCGCAGGAGGTGACGAGAGGAGGACCAGGCAGCAGCCACGAGGCGGCGGTCTCCTCCTCGCCACGTGGCGAGGTGCTAGAGGAGGAGCACGTGGCGGCCACGGCCACGTCCTCGTCGGAGGACGAGAGGGTCGGCCAGATGGGCGAGGAGGCGAGCCGCTCGAGGGCGAGGGAGGCGAGGCGCTCGAGGTGAGGGAGGCGAGGCTCGAGGCGAGGAGGGGTACCGCTACCGGACTCCTACGAGCGAGTCCCGCGAGCCTCCCTCCGCTCCGCTTCCTCACAACCGCCCGATGATTGGCCTATGGCAAGAGGTAAGTAACTATAGATGTTATCACAACTACTTCATAAGATATGTTGGAAATCATAAGAGAAACTGATAAATTTTCTTAATCACTTGTGCAGGGCCTGGTTGGTTTTGTCAGGTACTCCAGCACGCACCCCCGCGAGCATCCTTGGTGTTTTGTGCAGGAAATGGTACCCCGGCATTGTGCAAGCTGTCAGAAGAGCGGTGGTGCGGGGCCGGCCTCAAGCGGGACAGTCTGTACGCTAGTCACGGATGACACTTACCGCAACATGCGGGAGCGGGTATTGGCGGAGTTTTGGGTAAGTTTCTCGCACAACATTGCTTAATACATCTCATTCATTGGTTAAATGTTTTATTGAAATAATGAATGGATACATCGGTTTTGTATGCAGAAATTTTTCAAGGCCGAAGAAGGACTTGAGGCCCAGGCGAATCGAAGGACGCCGCGGCTTGTAGGAAGTGCGTCACCGACATGCACCACCATGGGCGTCCAAGCCCACATAGACTACTACAGTCGGTGCTTAGCGATCCCTCCCAAGCCTCAAGCAAGGCGATTCACTGACCGGGACCGAGACCTTGAGGTAGGCGAATAACATTCATAATGATTCGTTTTGATATTAAGTAGGTTCAATTTCATCTTCTTATATGTCAAATACTCGATGACTTGTAGGTGATTCCTGGTGGTGCCGATCGTATCCCGAGTCTTTGGGCCATGATCGTGGACAAGTGGTTATCACAGGGGCTTTGTTGACACGCACGAGGCGGCAATGGAGCGGCGTCGATGAGGCAGGTCAACTCACCATCAAAGCGACGCGGCCTCCCGGATACAAACAAGCATACGTAAGTGATTTCTTTCATTTATTTTGATGCTCAATTCGCTTCATTTCTCACCATCTTCCGTCTTTCGCGGGAGGCTGCGCACCGGCGAGGAGGTCTCGGAGTTCTCTGCGTGGGCTATGTCCCACATGGGCGAGGCGTCGTCCTCTGTCTCCTTCGACCCGGCTGCCCCGCCCCAGGTGTACTCCGACCCGAACGTGTACACTAAAGTCCAAGAGTACACGTCCTCGGTAAGGGAGATCTATGGGGAAGATTTCAATGTCGACCGAGGCGATTGATGCGAGAGCGATCATGAGGCTCGGAGGAGGCAAGAAGCACGGGCGGTGTGGATTGCGAGCGGCGCCATCGACTCCACCACTGTTCCTCCCTCAACGCTATCCGAGCACGAGCACGATCTCCATCCGGCCCATACGCACACGGCCTTCTCGGCCTCGCGGCGGGTCCATGCACTCGGGTAATTCTGTTTTACTCGTCAGACGTTGATATTTACACACCTAAATTAGATTTGCATTCGATACATTGGGTGAAATATTGCAGGCGAGTGCAAGAAACAAAAGGCAAAGTCAAGAGCGAGCAGGAACCGGACCGCAGTGCGCAGCCCAGCAGGTCGCGTTCGACGCCTTGGCAGGCGAGATAGCGGAGATGATGGTGATCATGCAAAGTCTTGGGCAAGCATCGGGTGTACACATGCGGTTTTCACTACTCCACCTCCTACTCCTGCGGCTACTCCCGTAAGTATGAAAGTTCACTTTTCGCTTGTGCTTTGCATGTATGTCGGCCTTCGTGCGTTGTGGATGTCGGCGTTAGTGCCGTTGTGGATGTCGGCGTTAATGCGTTGTTTCTTGCAGTTTTGGAAACCTCCCGTGCGGGGAGGTCTTTGCCGAAATTTTCAATTGAGTCTAATCTTTTGTATTTCTAGATTACTAGATGCAATCTCTAAGTTCCAAAAGCTGTTTTCCGGATTACTCACACATGCAATCTACGCTTCTTTGTGCGACCTCGTCCATGGGTTCCAATCATCCCGGTAGTGCGTCACCGGGTGATCCCGCCTTTCCTTCACCACCGTCTCATAGGCTACCTTGATGAGGACTAGTGCTAGGCGATGTGGTTGGACTTTATTGTAATATTTGTGGTTTATGGTTCTGACTTGTGCTTGGATTTCATGAACTTGTCGTAATAAACATGTGAATTGTGGTTGTAATATATTTGTGAATGATGATGAACATATGACTTATGGTTGTGATATATTGTGATTTGTGGTTCACAATTATGGTTGTGATATATTGTGAGAAAATGGGTTCTGTGTGATATATATATGTGATGGTTGATATATATATGAAGTGCTTGTGTCGATGGAATGCAAAAAACAAAAAAAAAATTAAAATTTCTGCCTCTTTACCGAGGGCAATGACCAAGGCCCTCGGCAAAGACTCATTGAAAAAATTCTGGAACTCAGTTCTTTGCCGAGGGCCATGGGAGGCCCTCGGCAAAGACTTTTTAAAAAAAATAAATAAAATTTCTTTGCCGAGGGCCTGCGGAGAAGCCCTCGGCAAAGATTTTTCAAAAAAGAAAAATTCTTTGCCGAGGGCCATGGTTGGAGGCCCTCGGCAAAGATTTTTCAAAAAAAAATAATAATTCTTTGCCGAGGGCCATGTTTGGAGGCCCTCGGCAAAGATTTTTCAAAAAAATAATTCTTTGCCGAGGGCCTCGGAGGCGGCCCTCGGCAAAGACTCCGTCCGAGGCGGCGTGGCGTGGACGGTGCTTTTCTTTGCCGAGTGCGGTGCGACCCTCGGCAAAGGCTTTGCCGAGTGCCCGATAAAGGGCCCTCGGCAAAGACCCTCTTCGCCGACTCAAAATTCCCCGAGAGCTCTTTGCCGTGGGCGGCCCTCGGCAAAGCCTTTGCCGAGGGTTAATGGGCCTTGCCTAGGGCTTGAGGCCCTCGGCAAAAGGCGGTCTCGATAGTGCGCCACCGTCGGTAGATGAGTAGAAGCAGCGCCACCCTCATCAACCCCAAGCACACGGACAGTCAGCGGGGGTAGACGTAGTGGAGGAGGCGGCGCCAGCGCTTGCAGACGTGGGTCGTCCGGCGGGAGCGCCAGTGCCCGCAGCCGCGGCCGCGGCGGCGAGGGGATCACGTCGCTCATCGTGCGGGCGGGGTGGGGGACTGCCCCAGTGCGGTAACTGACTAGTGGGCCATGTCTTCCCTTTCTACTTTGTGGTTTGTAGTTTGGACCGGAAGTTGAACGGAGAAATGTGTGTATCTGCCAATAAATAAATTGGAAATGGCAAATATGCCCTTTCGAGGACAAAAATACAAACGTGCTCTGTGCATCCTGTTTGATCAGGAACTAACGTGGTGATTAAGTTATACGAGAAATCCTGCAGCATTCCTCGTCCACCTCAATACCAATGGTCAACTCACAACCACGACAACTATTTCTTATTTACCGGGTACATCTACAGCCGAACGTTTAATGGTACGCTCCGATGCAATATTGATGAATAATTTATGTAATAATTATAATCAATGTATGCAGCAAAATAAAAAAAAATAACAGTTTGAAAATACCGAAAAAGTTGCAAAAAATATATTCTCACTGCAAGAAGAATGAAAACCAAGAGTATATGACTTAGCTAAGTGCTAAAGCAAGATCAAAAATCCCAAACATAAAATTTACGACCTTACGACACTGCAACATTTGAAAACAATGGTGTCAACATTTTAAAAATACTCGTGCAACAATAGAATTGAATGTTCGCAGCAAAAAAATTAGAATCGCTGGCTCTACTACAAAAAAAAAAACTGACCAAGCACAACACAATTTGAAAATGTTGATGCAACATTTAAGGACACACATTGCAAGAAAATAAAACACTCCATGTAACAATTGAGAAAAGCTGTTGCAACAAATTATTTATCAGACTCCAAATTTGTAATTTAGAATCTTCTGTGTTCACAGCACTAGTCCCTGAATCAGTAGCTAGTGTTCACAGTTACATCATTAGATATCAAACACATATCACAAAAATATAAATCTATTGCATAATAATAAACGAAGCATAAATATACCTTATGGCTTTTGACTTTCAGAATGGTCGGACAGGCCAAATACCTTTAAAGAATCAACAGCGGAAGCAAAATTTAAAGTGCAACACATGAAACCCCCACGATATACCCACAGGCAGTCGACTGGGGCCCACGACCTAGTTCTTGGCCTTATTGATCTCCAGTCCTGACGAATGCTCGTAAGCGCCCACATAGCCTTTTTCTTTTATACTTACTGAATAATAATATTGAGCGAGCATGAGTACACAACTGTACTTGTGAGCTGTGAGGACCCCCGGGTTAATCCCGTAAGATCGAGGTAATCACGATCTTAAGGAAGTAACTCTGGGCCTCAAGTAAATGAATTCCACCTTAACTCCATCCAAGTGAGGAGCCCAACCGAAACTAAAGCCCCGGTGATTATGCGCACTGCTCCTCTGCAAGCACTACATGATTACCGGTTCTCCAAACGGTCAAAGCCAATGCTTAGACAAGTTAAAGTGGGATTCATAACAGCGAGTATGAGATCGTGTTGGCTCCCAGGATCAGCGACCAACACGCTCATACTCTCATTCAACATTGATCGCATCCATACAAAATCGTACATTAACAATCCAAAAGACATACAACATAATAGTTAAGTCTACACTATTACATAACGGCCGACCGGCCAAATTCAAGGAAGAGTGATAAATAACAGCGAAAGCACGATAAATAAACCAAAAGTCCAGCAAGGTATGCCCATAACCCTAGGCAACCGACTTGGGGTTAAATGATAGCACTACTCGTCAGTGCCGCCTAAATCGGCACTGTCGAGCTCATCGGACTCGAAATCGTCCTCACCTGAAAAGAAAATAAAAAGGCCAGCCAACATCTGGCTGAGTACAAGTGCACTCGCAAGTCTTACACAAAGGAAAGTAGTTATGCATATTGGGCAATCAAGGGATAGCATTAGTGGTTCTAGTTTTGCATAAAATGCAACATCTTACATTCCTAGACCATCTAGTTTTCAAAAGCCAAGTTGCAATTCATTTATCAAACTAAAGTTTCACGAGACATAGATAATGTAATAATCAAACAATACCAAAGTGGTTGTCCACTTTGATAAACTAAAACACACAAACATCCCATTCGTGTCGTAACCAATTTATAACCATGTCAACTTTTAACTTGTGAGACTAACGATGAAGCATACTTAAACCAAGTGTTGTCCATAACCGTGGACACGGCTATTCGAATATATTATCTCTGCAGAGGTGTACTACTTTACCCACATGACTCGACTAGCCCGTAAGCCTCCGGATGCCTCCGGAAAATAGCACACTTCCTTAGGCATGCCGGCCGGGGAGAATTGAGATACAATCATTTTTAGCAAGAAAATCCTATTGAGATAGACCACCCATGTGAGAAAAACCCCAACTTAGACATAAGCATATAGCAAACGCTAAGCGGGCACACACGTTGTGCCGAAGGGGTCAGTGTGAGGTAGTTAGTATGTTGTTTTTCCTTAATATAAGTAATCGTGCTCATTAAGCACAGTATATATCACACTGGGTTCCTAAGGAACATAGGATTTCACGGTCTCTATGTCCTCACACCATCTGCGGTCCAACCCAAAAAAAATTTCCCCTTACTTAACCGTACGGTACCCATAGACCGCATGTGATAGTACGCTCGATACTTGGAGTGTAACGTCCATGGCTCGGTCCTTAATGGTCCAGACAAGACCACCACAAGCCCAGGTCTCGTGCATAACAGCACCCACACTACAACCACTTGTCCGGACCCAAAAACCTTTTTAACATAACCAAAATTTAACTCAATAACCAGAAGTAATAATCTGGACAAAAATTAATAAAAGGATAAGAATCATTATGTGTCTCCCACAATTGACGAGCTAGTCCCGTCAATTAATCTACTGCGTCATCTAGACTCGCAACGCTAAGCATACAACACACAACGATCATATCATCACACCATCTATCTATGTGCATCGGAAATATCAGGGATAACCAGCAAGTATAGGATATACCTAATCTACTCATAACATAACGGTATACCGAAAATAGCATGCAAGCAATATCATTGCATTTCAAACACTAGTGTAATAAAACTGGGATCAATATGATACAAAAGAAAGTTCAAATGATGCTTGCCTTGCTGGAAGAGTGTTTGTTCGCTCTCGGTGGCGTAAGAATCTACGCTGATTTCGCCGGTATCTAAAGAACGAAAAAATCGATAAACATCGAGAAATAGCATAAAAATCAAATTGCTCCAAAATGCATGATTTTTCTACAGTAGATAGTTTATGCTTTAATATGAATTTAGGTACAAGAATTATTTCAATTGGGTTTAGAATGTGGAAGTTATGACGGCTAGAAGTTTGTTTGTCCCGAAAAAGCATTTTATCCAATTTAAAGTTTTGACCAAAATTTGAAGAACAGTGGGGAGGTAATTGATTTCATAGATAAATTGGGTATATTATTGTGAGTCCATTTAAAATTGGTTCATCTTATTAGGAGTTTCCATGCAAAAGTTATGAATTGTCAAAGTTATAGCCATTTTCCTATTGTAAAGATAATTCATTAAATGCTCATTTTTCAAAAATATATTATCTGCTACAGAGAAAAATGTGCAACTTATTTTGAAATAAGGTTCATCAAAATGAAAATTACCAGCACTGGTTTCATCCCATTTGGAGTTAAAATGAACTAGTTATGCATTTTGGAAGTTAATCCTATTTTTCAGTTTACCAATAAATACATTCTGATTTTTCTTAAATGGATTTATACTTTTCTTACCGAAGCTCACCTAGCCGCAGTCGCTGATCAGTGGGACCAGCAAACAGTGATGTTTCTCATTTACCCAGGGTTTTAATTTTTTCTCGGCTAACAGATGAGGCCTACTTGTCAGTGACACGGCCTATCGCATAGTGTGTGGACCACAAGTCCATGGCCGGCTCACAGCACAGTGAACGTGCGTTTAAGTGGCCAGGCCCACCTGTCAGCCACAACTTAACCTTTTCGTTTTCCGTGCACGGGCCCACATGTAATAGACTCATTACTTACTTACAACATCATTTACTACAGTAAACAATCATCAGTCATTAAATGATCGGATTAACGCTTTAATGGCTTTGCTACAGTATTGTCGGTAATCCGACAATACTGAGCTGTATTGCCGGTGATTCCGGCCACGGCGTTGCCGAGCAAAGGGCTGCTACAGCTGCTCAATAGCCATGCGCATCTTTGGGAGGTGGCGGCGACACCTGAGGTGGCCTGTGCCGACGGCTCGTTGGAGAGGAGCGGCGGCATACATATGGCAACAGTGCACGCGCGAAATAAAGCTCCGCAAAGGTCCAACAGCGAGTGCCCGAGCTACTAGGGACTACCAGGGAGCTACCTTAGCGTTGGAAGGCAGGAGAGATTGTCGGAGCCCTGCTGGCGACGGTGAGGTCCCTGGCGGCAATGGCGGTTCACGCGGAGGCATCGCTCTGGCAAAAGAGTAGAGCAAGAAGTGTTGGATATGCTCCCGTAGGGTGCCAAGATGGTGTGGGTGGAAGCAATAGGGGAATGCCTTACCGGCCGGAGTGGAAGACGAAAACCAAGGTCCTTCAGTTGAAAAGTAAATCCTCAAAATGTCACTGACCCTGTGGTTCATTGGCAAAATTGGTTTAGGGGTTCTCAATACCATTCCTAGGGACTTGATATGACGCGCAAGTTAGGTCAAGGGCCTCACCCGAGATGACGATAGCAAGCCGATGTCACGCTGGTGAAGCTCTGGCCGAGCTCTGGGCCGTAGGGATTGCGACGGCGTTCTGGGAGCTACATGCAAAACCGAGAGCTGGCATAAGGGAAAATGGAAATGGCGACGAAGATAGAGAAGATGGGGGCCGGGAGCTCGACACTTACACGTCAATGGTGCTGGGATGGGCCTCCCTCTCCTCGGTCAACAGAGGAGAAGTGAGGGGGTAGAGAGAGCTGGGAGACAGGTTATAGGCGGGAACGGACGGAGGAGAAGCGGCGTTACTCGGCGAAGCGCGGTGGTTGGCTACTGCGGGCGGTGGGGCACGTTATCGACGGAGCTCAGTAGAGGACGTGAGGCACGTGGCGCTCGACTTCTACGCGAGTGCCAGCGCGAGGGAGAAGACAGGTCCGACAGGTGGGCCCGAACTGTCGATGACTCAAGGAGGCGGGCGTACGAGCCTTCGGTCGACGGCTTCGCGAGCCGTTCGATCGGGATCAGATGGTCCGCATGAAAGAGGGTTCGGCCGAGTCAGCTTGCTGGTTGGCTCGGTCGGGTACTGTGTGACAGGATTGACCCGAGGAATAGTAACCAAATTTGACTGATTTTGAAATCGATTCTCCTAGTTTGACCGGCCTTCAAAATATAGCAATTAAATTCATAAAAATATGAAATTAATTAGAGTGGTTCCTGGGACAACCGAGTACCCACAAAAATTTGTAAAATACATTGTTCATCATTTATTTGGTATATTTCAAATTCCCAAAAGCATATGTTAACAATTGAGTCTGAATTTTCTGTGGATCAGGTTAGATTCCAAAAATTTGGGAAAAATTATATTAATTCATGATAATTAATATAGTAATTGAATAAATTGTTTCAAGAGCATGATCATAAGATTTTGATATTGTTTCCTTTAGGATTTATTCTTGTAAGTGCATATTGAAACATTTGGATATGATTTTCCTAGTACAAAGTATAATTCAAATGTTTAAAAATATGATACATGCTAATGAGTTGCATAGTAATCCTCTTTATTAAATTGGGGATGTGACATGAGCCAACACACATAATACAATTATATAATATGCCAGGCTGGTCAAAGAAATGGCATGGGGTTCTTTTGTTTGCATAAAGTCACTTATTGAAATAGATTAAGTATTAGCAAATCCTGACACCTAGTATTTTTAAATAACATAGGTTTTAACAAAGTCCATTTTTATTATAAAATACTAGTGGGAGCTCCAACCTCCTATACCATTAAGTGGCTCCATCCACCCAACGTTCATGTTCTTTCTCGGGTCACATCTCGTACTTCTCACTGATTCTCAACCAGGCAATCTCAAATCTCTGGGCTCCAACCCATATTTTCATTCCACCCATAAATTATTTTATAAAAATGACAGCTAATTCAAGTAAGTTCTCATTGATTGTCTCAAGTGAGTTGTAGTAGTATATAATGCGATCCAAATGTAGCACCTCGGGTTAACCCTTTTCCATGCATTGACCGATTTTGGATCAGGGTGTTACAGCAACGTCCATGACCGTAGGCACGGCTATCTAGATAGTTTTCTCACTATACAAAGTTGGCACACTTTACCCACAAGAGGTAATCGTCTTATATTGACAACACACTCGTAGGCATGAGACTAAAATAATCATCACAAGGCCTTTACAATGCCCTACCCAACGCAACTCCATCTGCAAGGTTTCGCTATTGAAAGTGGTTTCCTAATGCGATACAGCCACACCACCCTTTGGACTCCCATCCTGTGGGTGGTTGTCAACTAAGACCATAGTGCGTGCGACCCTCCATAGCACCCTCTTGCGCCATAGTGGTTTCCTAATGCATTATAGCCGCGTCACCCTTTGGACTCCAATCCTCCGGGTGGTTGTCAACTAAGACTATAATACATACCACATGAGCGGGATGATGGAACAACGCTAAGGTGAACGAATTAATCAATCAGGTCATATCCATTATAGACTTGTGGTTGCACTATTTTAACACAAGAGGTCATCACAAGAACTCTGTCCTTTATTGACTCGGGCGGTACTTTCCCATACCCACTCTGTCGTGCTCTTCCCAACACCCGCCACATTTTCCAGCTATCCAACTCGAAATATGTTTTTTGTTTCCTTTTGTTTTGAAATATTTTTCTAGTTAACATATACTAGCCAGGCTCCAATATCGACTTCCCATATCCAATTTCAAGTTTTAAATAATATCAAGACAAATCATTGCCCTCACACCAATTTACCTAAGCAAGGCTAAGCATAACACTTAGATACAAACTTAGTAGCTAGTATGTATACTATTAGCCTGGGGTGACAAAGGATAGTGTCCAATTTCAAGGATTGGGAGTTTATACGCAATTATCAATAAGGTAGTGGCTATGAGCCAAATCAACATATTTGTAAAAATTATAGCAGTACAATTTTATAATTTAAAATAATATAATTGCATTTCAAAAGTAGATGAAAATGATCAAAGTGTTGACTCATCTTGCTCAATATTCTAAGAAACTTGTCTTGGTCTTGCTCCTACTCGGACTGTTGCTCCATCATGGCTTCAGATTCTAGCTTCGCGGGATACGATAGAACCCAAGAAGATCTACAAGAAACCAAATGAAATTCAATAAATCCAAAGGCAAGTAAAAACGAAACACTTCAATGAAAGTCAATCAACCCAAGAGTGTTCGAAGTAGGAAATACTTCAAACAAAACTAAGCATATATAATGGTATCTTGAAAGAAAGAAATACTCTAGATGAAACTAATCATACTTAGTGGAGTTGATGAAGGAAATACTTCAGACGGAGTATATCAAAAGGAAGTCGAGGAAGGAAATACTTCAGACGGGATGAAGTAAATCCATGGATATTTGGATTGAAGAAAATACTTCAAACCAAAATAGATAAACCCAAACTCTATTCTTTTGGTCTAGTGGTTGGGTTTTTGTTGACAGTCAGACTTATGATTAGGTAACCGTTTGATCTGAAGTGAGGGCGAGAGAAATCGGGATCTCGGAAAGCCCGCTAGTTTAGTGAAGGATTACGAGTAGGCTACAGTCGGGACACGAAAATATATCTAAAAAATCCTCTGTGTATTCTGAACTAGTTCCAGGTCAATAGCTAGCTCACACAGAAAACAGTGATGAAATACCATTCATTTATTCGATTTAACTAAAAAGATCTCAAAAATAACAAATAGTAATAATAATTGAACCTTATGGTCAACGTTTACTTAACTTGCCACGCAGGTCTAAAGAAACAAATAAACTCTTGCAGCAGAACGGAACTCTTGAAATGACCAATCAACATACCCACAGCAATCGAGTGGAGAACGCATCCTAATCCGCAAAACCTTCATAGTCCTCCTTCTGAAAAAACTCTTGAACAACTTGGTATATATTCTTCAACTGATGAAAAAGTCATAAGCCGTGAGTACATAAAGTACTCAGTAAGCCGTAGAGAAATGTATACAAATAGTATTCATGCAAGGCTTACCAAAGGTTAGTTGTATGGGTTTTTGCAGAAAGCAGTATTTACGATAAATACAATAAATAGATTGAAATGTGTATTTGAAAAGTAAAATAAGTAAGTAAACAATTTCTTTGAAACAACCTATGAACTTCCCATCACTTCCCAACCGAACCAATGGTAAGTGAATCCTCAATTCACAAATCGACACAAATCACCAAGTGAATTATCCATTCACCGAACGAACATTATATTTGTCGAGTCAACTTCCCATTCACACTCCGATACATTTAATAAAGAAACTCTATCTCTCGTGTGAAATCCCCGAGCACGTCCATAATCGCGGACACGGCTATTCGAATAGCTTTACACTCTGTAGAGGTTGTACTGCTTGACCCACACGACACGACTTCTCTAGTTTGTTTGGTATCCATCGATACCACTGCCCACTACCTTAGGTAAGTATTCTAGAGCACGTGACAAAGCCTTTACAAAGCTCCTTCTTAATCTAGTTCTGCCCACTAAGGTTTCAACACTGAATGTCTAATCGACCAGACAGGGCCCCCCTCTTGCGCCATTGTGAGTACATCCCCCGCAACTCACACCTCCAAGACAGAACCAAAATTAAAACATTGCTAATTAATTAGTCAGGTCCCGCCCATACAGGATATGTGGTTGTACGGTTAAGGCCCAGTTCAATGGCGCAAAAGATTAAGTCCTTGACAAGTTACTCAGACGATCTTACCACAACTCACAACATGCTAACCACACCCTCAATCCACCATCCACTCGCCTGAGCAAAAACTATTTTGTTTAGCAAATGACATCCCTTGTCACGGTACTCAAATTTTAACAACAGTGGCTAACCACCAAAATTCCATGTATTATTAAATCAAGATTAATCATTATGATATATGTGATAATGAACCCATCGTAACTAAGCTTGACTAAGCATTAATACGATACCCATGTTGCTGATACAAATATGTCCAACTAAAATTATTCATGCTAGGGTGACAAATGTTTCATGGCATTCGAATAATCAAAGGAGCCATAATGACAACAGATGATAGCTAATCCCAAAACAGTTCATATAAAGATAGCATGAAATTGTATAAATTAATATATTTTTAAAGCATGGGTTCAATATGATCAAAGGACTACGGCTTGCTTTGAAATAGATCCTCGTACTGGTCTTGATCTTGATGTACTCCTCATTGCTCAAAATTACCCGAAGTAGCAACGTCTACTCGTAAACAAAACAAATAAACTAAATAAATATAAAATGGAGATAAAACCAACTCCAAAAATTAAATAAAAATTATATAAATAGAGCTCAAATTTAGATGAATTTAGATATTTGAATGGACTGAATCGAAGTTCGGATGCAAACGATATGAGCTTTGGAAGTTTGAAATCACATAAAATTATGAAAATCAGATTTTATGGATTTACTAAATTATCTTTATACTAAAAAATAAATTAATGACGTCAGCTGACATCAACAAAGATTTTCGGCTGAAAAAAAAGAGAGAAAGAAAATGAATTTCACAAGTGGGACCCACTTGCCATTCGGATGGTGCAAGATGGACTGGGTTCATGGACAATTGGCTTGGGTTGAGTTTTGGTGTACCACATGGCGGCTGACACAGCACCGACGAGGATGACACATCACAGAAAAGATGATGTGGCCGCTGATAAGGTGATGAAGTGGATTTCCACGCCGGCACAGAGAGCAAACGAGAGAGAGAACAGAGGAGCGTGCCAGCGGCTTGAGCTCGTCGGCGACGGCGAGCGGCGGTGAGGCAGCTCCGGGAAACTAGCAAAACGGAATGCCGAGGACACGGCGATGCTCTTGGAGGCGACGGCGCAGCAAGGGCGGCAGCGGTTCGTCGGTGATAGTGACATTGGCGGTGGGAAGCTTCAGCTTATGGTGAACTCGGCAATTGGATGGCGTCTGAAGGAGGATGAGATGAGCACCGGATCGGCGACGGCATGAGGATCACAGAGGGCACCTTGGAACGACCGGAGATCGACCACACCAGCGACAAGGAGATGATGACCGGAGACGGAGAAGATGATTGGCGGTAGCATTTCGGTGAAAGAGAAGCAATGAGAGGAGAGGGGATAGGATGTGAAAAGCATGGATCACAAGACGACGCACTCAAAAGGGCACGAGGCTCACCGGCAGCGTAGATCGGAACGACGGCGGCGATCGGATTTTGATGATGAAACCGACAACGGCGAAGCGGCGATCCTTGGGCGAAGATGATTGCGTCACGACGTAGAACACGAGCTTGCGAATCTAATGGATCGCAGCGGCGGCGGCGATCTATGATTGCGCCACGATGCGAATCTAATGGATCGACCAGGCGGCGGAGGAGATCGGATCGCGACGAATTTGGACGACGAAGAGCTTCGGCGGTCGGATCAGTTCTTCGGCGATGGTGGCGCAGCGATGACAAGACAGGGACGGCGCCTTAGGGTTTCGGAAGAGAGGGTTTGGCGAAGAGATTGACACGAGTAGGGCAGCTTCTATAGCAGAAGAAATCCTAACTGAAGCTGGCGGCGCTGCGCCCTGCTCGGATACAACTCGATGGAGTCCAGCACGGGAACGGAACGAAGAAGATGCTCACGTGGGAATCAAAACGGATCCACCCGGCAGTGAACATGGAAGGCAAGGGCTGCACGGCTGGGCCTCTCGCGTGCGCAAGAAAAAGGTGCAGCAGCCTGGTAGTTGGGCCAACGGAAAAGAAATGGAAATGGAAGGCTGGCTTCGGCGTTAACCTGGACCGGGCAAGAGGGAAACGAAAATAGGCCGAAAGGAGAGACAACTGGCCCAAGAGTTAGGGTTTCGGCCCAAAAGCAATTTCTGGGATTAATATTAGTTTTTCTCTTTAGAAAAATACTGTAAAGGCAAATAACAAATAGAAAATAGCAAATTAACTCATAAAAATTCTAGAAAAGGTTATAAAATATATCCAAGCATATAGAATCCAAATAAAATAATATTCAAAATATTTGTTGTTGAAATTAATCATATTAAATTATTTTTGAACTCTGAAAATTACAATTAAGATTTAACTTTAGCAGAAAAATCCAAATAGTTACTTTTCTTTTAAAATTTCAAAACAAACCAAATTTTTGGGATGTTACAGCTACGATAGCACAAATCAAAAATTCACCACGCAACCAAGGAACCTCCATTAGTAATAGATCATAAGATTACCACAAGACGCGACAGCTCGTAGCGGAAGTAGAGTCGATATAGTGAGTTGATGCAGTAGTAGTCGTACTCACCGCACATTTTCTCCTCTTGCTCCTGACATTGTCACAAGTTGCGGATCGTCCTAGTGCTGATGCTTCGCAACAACACCTCCAAGGTATCCACACATACGGGGCATGGATACAACGTGCTGGAGTGCTAGAGCTAGTGGCGTGGAATTGGATGAGGAAGGCGTGGTTATTATGGTTTTGGAAATTCTTCAAAAGAGTATATCTAAACCCCATGCCACTGCTCCTCTATATATAGGCATCCATGATGGGTCTTGAACTTGAAGCCCATTAGGAACTCGTGGCCTACAAGAATTCGGATCACCATCCAAATCATATCTCAGCCCTTTAAGTATGTGACCCTATAGGTTCATGTGTAATCGATTGTAACTCAGAAACTCTTTTCCGACCACGAGTCATTAGCGGTACCTAGCAGCACATACGATTCCTGAACACATAAAGAATATATTGAATGAACCTTAATGTAATATGATCTACGACCAGGCTCTTATCACTTATGACCAGCTCACATCTAGTCACAACCAGTCCATATTTAGTTACAACCAGTTCGTAACTCCTCATGAATACTTAGTACTTAATTACAACCATTTCGTAACTCCTTACGAGAAGTTAGTGATTATGTTTGACCAGTCTACGACCAGCTCGTATCTCCATACGACCAGCTTCAACCAGTCTACGACCAGCTCATATCTGGTCAAACTGAATTACCTGCTCGTGTATTCTCCCTTTGCCTCACGACATCTAGTTGAACTCCAGATGAGATAACTTGCCATCAATGGAATGTTCAATATTTTCTCGATCAAGTGTCGAATAACTTCATGTAGTCGGCACTTCAACCACTAGTGGTATGGCCATGTACTTTCTTTATCCGACCACAACGAGAGGCCTAGAGACATCTCTCCTATTATGTTAGGAGGGGTGAATCTCATATCTGACAAGTCATATTCCTCCGCATGTTCCATAACATACCTGAAATCTACCTTTATAACTAGCTAGTTAGGAGTAGCATTTGGCAACCCCTAAAAGTGTTATTACACATGTAGGATTCACCATGCTGATCTTAGGTCCAAGAATTATACATCATCATTGTTTGAGACCAACTTATGACATATGAAATCATGACAATCTCAACAGTGTCCCAAGGTGGATCAAACCAACATCATGTTCTCTAACATGTGTCCATATTATTGGTTTGATATATCCATATCTATGACCTGTGAAATATAGTCATCAACCAATACATATGCTAGTCTAGTCATATGTGTTCTCATATGTTTTCGACTAGGAAACGTTTAAAAATAATCATCGTAGAAATATATAGTTTCACAATCAAGTCACATACTTGATAGTAAAAATTAACGATATTATTCTAGGAACAATATAACATATTATCCAATATTATGAACATAACGAAATATAATCATTTCTATGATTGCCTCTAAGGCATATTTTCAATAGTCTCTCACTTGCACTAGAGTCAATTATTTAAGTATCTAATACCGATAGCTCTTGTGTGCACCTCATACTTAGGTTGTGTGAGAGACTTTGTCAATAGATCAACAACATTTAAATCTATGTGAATTTTGCATTTCTTAACGTCTCCTTCATCCACCAATTCTCGAATAAGATTATAACGACTGAGTATATGCTTAGACTTCTGATGTGATCTAGGCTCCTTAGCCTACGTGCAATGACTCCATTATTATCACAATAGAGATCCATTGGGCTCGAGGTACTTGGAACTATACCCAACTCAACAATGAAATTCCTTATCCAAACACCTTCCTTCGCAGCTTTAGAAGCCGCAATGTACTTGGTCTCCATCGTAGAATCAACAACCGTCTCTTGCTTAGAACTTTTTCAGCTCACTGCTCCTCCATTCAAAATGAATATAAAACCAGATTGCGAATGATAATCATCTTTGTCAGTTTGGAAGCTTGCATCGGTGTAACCATTTACAACGAGCTCTTCATCACTGCCATAAACCAGGAACACATCCTAAGTCTTTCTCAAGTACTTAAGAATATTTTTCATAGCTATCCAGTTACCTTCAATGAGATCAGCTTAGTATCTGCTCGTAACATTTAAAGCATATGATACATCTAGTCGAGTACATATCATGGCATACATGATAGATCCAATAGTTGAAATATATGGAATACCATTCATATGGTCTCGCTCATCAGTTGTCAAAGGACATTGACTCTTGCTAAGACTTATGCTATGTGACATAGGCAAGAACCCTTTCTTGGCATCCTACATACTGAACCGAATCAACACCTTTTTAATATAAGTACTTTGGCTCAATCCAATTAGTCTTCTCGATCTATCTCTATAGATCTTTATCCCTAAGATATATGCTACCTCCCCTAGGTCCTTCATAGAAAAACTATTTTTTAATGATTCCTTAACGGATTTCAGCATAGGAATGTCATTCTCAATCAATAATATGTCATCCACATATAAGATTAGAATAACAAGCGCACTCCCACTAACCTTCATGTAAACGCAAGGTTCTTCTTTGTTCTTAACGAAACAAAACCTTTTGATCTCCTCATCAAAACGTATATTCCAACTCCGAGATGCTTGCTTCAACCCATAAATGGACTTCTGAAGTTGGCACACTTTGCTAGCATTCTTTGGATCGACAAACCTTCAGGTTGTGTCATGTACACATCCTCACTTAGGCTTCCATTAAGGAAAACTGTTTTGACATCCATTTGTCATATATCATAGTTGAAATATAAAACAATAGCTAGAATGATCCGCACATATTTAAGCATCGCTACCGGTGAGAAAGTCTCATCGTAGTCAACCCTATGAACTTGTCGAAACCCTTTTGTGACTAGTCGAGCTTTATGAATGTGAACATTTCCAACCATGTCAATCTTTTTCCTATAGATCCATTTGCACTCAATGGTTTTAACACCATCAGGTGGATCGACTAGGTTCTAAGCCTGATTGTCTCCTATGGAGTCTATCTCGGATTTCACGGCTTCAAGCTATTTCTCAGAGTCTGGGTGCATCATCGCTTCCTCATAAGTCTTAGGCTCATCATTATTCAATAATAGTATGTCATGCCCATCTACGTAGGGCTGATGTCTCATTTGCAGGTTCAACAATATTTTGTTCATTCTGTAGAAGTTCTGTAGGAACTGAAACACTTTCAGATGTTTCTCGAATTTCTTCGAGTTGCAGCTTTCTCCCACACACACCTTTTGAAAGAAACTATTTCTCCAAAAAGACACCATTTTGGGTAATAAAAACTTTGCAATCTTCTCGGTTATAGAAGTAATATCCTTTTGTTTCCCTAGGATATCCTATAACGAAGTATTTATCTAACTTGGGCGTGATTTTACCGGACGTCAAACATTTAATATAGACATCACAACACTAAATCTTTAGAAAAAAAACAAACTAGGACTCTTCCTAATCCATATCTCATATGGTGTTTTATCTATTGATTTATATGGTACCCTATTTAAAGTGAAAGCGACTGTTTCTAAAGTGTAACCCCAAAAAGACAATGGAAGATCCGATTGGCTCATCGTCGATAGAACCATGTCCAACAAGGTCCGATTACGCCGCTCGGACACCCCATTCCACTGTGGAGTGCTCGATGGTGCAAGTTGTGGAACAATTCCACATTGCTTCAAATGATCACCAAATTCATGGCTCAAAAATTCACCTCCATGATCAGATCATAAAGATTTTATTATCTTGCCAAGTTGATTTTTTACCTCACTTTGGAACTCCTTGAACTTTTCAAAGGATTCCGACTTGTGCCTCATTAAATAGATATATCCATATCTACTAAAGTCACCAGTGAAAGTAATGATGTACTGAAAACCACCTCTAGCTGTCATGCTCATTGGTCCACACACATCAGTATGTATGAGTGCAAGCAAGTCAGACGCCCTCTCAGTTCAACCAGTGAAAGGCGCCTTGGTCATCTTTCCAAGTAGACAATATTCGCATGTTTCAAATGATTCCAAATGAAATGAGTTTAGAATTCCATCATCGTAGAGCTTCTTCATATGTTTCTCACTTATTTGACCCAAACGACAATGTCAAATAAAAGTGGAATTCATATCATTAGGCCGAAGCCTCTTCGCATTTGTGGATATCATGGGGATATGCTCCAGATCTTAGGATGATGTGACAATTGGCAATGGCATTAATGGTTTGTCATTTCACGTGTTTTTGATAAAGTTTCAGAACTGTCAGGTGACAGGCGGTGTGACCGGCCATAGCATGGCGGTCCGACCGGTCCCAAATCGGTCGGACCGGCCATGAGCGGCGGTCGAACCGGCTGTGACCAAATGTGTCAAAATGAGCTGTGCCAAAAATAGAGAGTGTAGGCAAGAGAGGGGATTCTATTGCTCTTGGTCCCATAATTTTTGGAGTCTCCAGTCAAAAGTTCTATTGATTTAAAGTTTCTAGTAGGTTTTGGATTTTCAGGGGTTGAAAATCGGATAAGTCCTTTCGGGCGGTCCGACCGGCCTATGGCTGGCGGTCCGATCGGCAAAGTCGGGCGGTTCGACCGCCCCGAGGCGGTCGGACCGATATCACTGAACATCGGTCTTGAGCGGCGTTGTTTGTTGGTTAGGTCAAAGTCATGAGTTTCAGTGCATATGTGTTGCATGATGCATGTTTTGACTAACGTGGGTCAAGTTGTGAAGAACTTATTCCCAGATTCGATTTGCTTGTCTATTGTTGTGCAGGTTGCTTGGTGGTCAACGACGGTCAGCGGCGAGGATGATCGGGACTAGGCTTGGAGAGCGAGGTCGAGCGATCGGCGATGCGGTTGAGTCAATGAACTCAAGTATGGTGTAGAATGGACAAGGATGACCGAAAGAGACGATTCGGGCGATTGGTTTGATCAAGCGGCGCGGAGTCGGTGCAAGTGACATGGTGGTTTCGGTGGGAGCTGGATGGGAGAGACTTGCCGACATGGAGAGAGCCGTTGATCAACCTAGGCAAATGTAATAAAAATGAGGAGAGTAGGTTCCGATTAGTGCATTTGGACACCAACACAAGTCTCCTTCATGAAAATGGACTCGGTCTTGAGGCAAGTCAAACATTAGAGAAGGATCTCCCGAGAAGGGCTATTGATTTGGTAATCTTACCAAATCGGACCATCATCCATTTTTGGTGACCTTTGCCAACGATAGAGGGTACCGCCTCGATCGGCCTCAACACGAGCCCCACCATTTTTCTTCCGTTGCTGTTCTTCCTTGCTCCTTTGGCACTCCCCGGTGGCTTCCTTAGCATCCTTTGAACACTCTTGAGCTCCAAAGACCATGTTAGTGCGTTGGCGATTCCTCACCTTCTTAGCCTCTCACCGAGTTTTAACAAAGATTCTCCTCGGTGCCTTCTTTGGGCTCGGTACCCCCTTATTAGTCCTTAGTTGTTTGGCGCGCCGCGGCGAGTCGCGGCGCGAGCCAATCTTCCCGCCAAATTTTGTCTGACGAAATCGTTGAAGTTGAACTTGAGTCGTTGCGGACCGTCGATCTTTGGATCTACGCCCAAGATTGCGCTTTAGATTTGAATTAATCACGCCTTAATCGGTGGACCGTTGGATCCAAGATCAACGGTCGGATCTGAATGAACGTTCGGACCGTCCGAAAGGTTCGATCCGCGTGGACCGTTGGATCCAAGATCAACGGCTCCTATGCGTGTGAACGCTCGGACCGCCCAACGCCCCGGTCCACGCGGAACCGTTGGATCCGGATCCAACGGTGAGCGCTTAGGAAGTGTGAATCGCGTAGCGTTAGCACCGAACGCGGCCGTCGGAAGACTTTAATTTAGAAATGTTTTCAAACTCAGCGCTAATGAATAGTAGCATTTTGATTTGTAAAAGCCGAGCAAAATGGTCTACTGTAAAAATTTGAGAGCTTTTTGTTGAAATTGACTGTTGGATCTTTTCGGTTTCTTTTGCCTTATTGGTTCTTTTTGGTTCTTTCGATAGGATCCGAAGAGCGCATTGATACCGAGAGTGATCCCCAAAGAACATCTTGACCCACAACAAGCGAGGCAAGCGGTTTGATCATGTTAATCCTATTATTTTACAAGTTTAATATTTTGAATTCAACTGTATGTATGCATTGCTACTTTGTGTTAAAATATGGTTAGTTGATCCTATAGTTGCATAATCTGTAGGATGTTGGTTATTCTCTACTACTTGAGCCTAGGTTATTTTTGCGATTAGAGTTCGATGGATGAACTCTTGTCACTTAGTAGAATACTGAATCTTTGTGCTTAGCCATGCCTAGTTCGGTAGCTTTGGGCGATCATCGACTTAGTTAGGTTAAGAGACTCTGTGCTTGGTTTGTGTTTTGTTTTTGCTTTGCTTCACCGTGACCGTCTGTTCTTTCTTTTCCTTCGATTCTCTGTGATGGACTTGTGAGTTTTTCTTTTCTTGTTGGTTCTTGCTAGTGAGCTGCAAAATGGATTGCTCTATGTTGGGATAGTGCCCCAAGATCATTTGATCGATTTTTCCAAGAGCTAATCTTGTTAAATCTCGATTTCACTTTTGGCATCCTCTGCTCTTCATTTCCTCTTCTAGGGTTTTGATGAAATTCTTGATTTCCTTGAGGATTTGGCCTAAGACTCATGCTAGCATGTCCTCGAGGTTATTACTAACCTTCTTGCAAAATCTCATGAGCCAAGGTTGAGAGATTGTGGAGCATTCGGTTTTGCCCGGCTTTGCATCCTTCTTCGCTCAAATGCAAGAAGATAGGAACTTTGGAATGGATCTCTGAAATATTTGTTTGGAATAGGTTCCTAGTGTCTTTAGGGAGGTGTGGTTCAAATCTCGTAGAGTTTGGCCAAGCGGTTCAAAAGTCGTCGATTTTCGCTTTGAAACCCGAGAGGTTTTGCTGCTCCAGACAATCGGATGAACCGGCTTAACACGTGGTTTATTGGACTGCGGTACAACCGCCATTTGCTGCGGTTATGCGGATGTGGTACAACCGCCGCTTACTCGTGGTTGTACCGATTGTCCGATTTCTTGGTTCTTCCTCGCTTTTGTTTGTCGAGCTTTGGGGTGAGAGTGGATTCAACATAAGACTTCCTCTGTGCTTAATCATTGATCTTCATAGCTCTCATAGCTATTGGAGTAATTTACAAGTTGAATCCATTCTTTGCGAAAAAGATTAGGTGCTCCTATTCACCCCTCTAGTCGCCTTCCGGTCCTTCAATTGGTATCGAGGCGGTTAGCTCTTTTCAATAGATCTTAACCGTCTCAAGAGCCGTGGCGATGGACAAGTACTCGACCAAGCCGCCTGTTTTCGATGGCATCGACACCCTTCCGAAGAGCCGAATGGAGACATACATCCGAGCCTGTGGGTATGCCATCCGCGAAGGTCAAGGTTCGATTCATTGCTCTCGCCGATGAGAACATCAATGCCGGAACATGGCGATGTTGAGGCAAATGCAAAGGCTAGGAACATCATCATCCGTGGTTTGAGTCGAGTGAGTTTGACCGCATATCTCACTGTCGTCCGCCTATGATATCCGGGTGACCCTCGGCGATACCATGAGGGCACCACCGGATCAAGACGGTTCGACAGACGGTTCAAACGAGAATACAACAAATTTGAGATGCTTCTTTGGAGAGTCCCTAGATGAGTGCTTCGACGCTTTCACAAGATCTTGAGCAACCTCCGGCGGTCGGTCTCACATACCCGACTCTCGGACAACGCTCGTCCGATACTTACGGCGACTCGATCTGCGTGTGTGGGAGATGAAAGTGACCACCATCAAAGACACGACAGACCTCTCGACCTTGACTCTTGATGCGGCTGTACTCACGCCTCAAGACTCACGAGATTGACGTTGTCTCGTAGAGGTCGAAGTCACGATCGATGGCCCCGTCACCGATCCGATTCAACTTCCGGTCTCTCTTACGAGTCCTCTTGCAATTTCTCCTTGCTGCTCTCGTGACATAGCGATGATCGCTAGAGCGAGCTGCGGATGAGCGACTTGCCCTCCTTGCTCGTGAGATTCTCCCACGCTTACAAAGGAGGAGGGGCGAAGAGAGGAGGACCCGTGATTTGCTTTGAGTGTGGTGGCCCCAACCACATCCGGAGCGGCCGCCCCAAGCCGGAGAAGGGCAAGAACGACTACACCGACAAGAACGCAACAAGAAGCCTCCACTGGACACCAAGAAGAAGAAGTTCCGCAACTTTGGCAAAGCCAAGAAGCTCTTCCACCGCGTCCTCACCGCTTCTCGACGACCTCGACCTCGCCGAGGTGGAGGGATGGAGCGACGATGACGGACGGGTGACCAAGAGCCCAAGGATGGCGGCGACGACTTCTCCAAGATGTGCTTCATGGCCCTCAAGGGCGAACTCGGTGACAATGAACAGATCTCGACACGGACGAGGTAGATCCCACCTACGAAGCTCAATCATGCTTTTCTTAAGCTAGGAGGTTTTCATGCTAAAGCTAAGGCTAGGTGTCTTTGAGTTAGAGAAGGAAATAGATAGTGTCACTAGAGATTATTGCTCTTACATCCGCTCCTTCTAGTGATGATTGTGATACATGCTCGCTTTCTTTGGTTGATATGGAGAAGTTAAGGACCTCACATGATAGTGTGTCCTCCAAACTTAATAGTGTTAAGGTGGAGAATGTTAGTCCGCTTTGAGTTAGAGTTGAGTAGAATGGTCATTACCCTACTTATTACCGATGAGACTACTTCTCCCACCTCATGTGAGGGTAAGGACATTCTTCGCTAGAGGATCTTATGCCATGCTCCTTGATCCGCCTCGAGTCTTGTGAAAATTGCAATAACTTGAAGATGAACTTAAAGCAGGCAGATCATAAAATTGTGAACTACAAGCTTCTTTACTTGAGCCGATTGTTTCATGCTTAAAGCGTCCTAAGTTAATCATGAACTTGAAGTCGTCTCCAAACAGTTTCAAGATATGATTGATCATGAAAGGAAGTTGGCTAAGTTTGCTTCTAAGGACCCTGTTAGCTCACCATGCATTACGTGTAACAAACTAAAATCTGACTTGATTGCTTTGGATGAGAAATGTGTGAAGCTAACTAAGGACCTTCTAGAGAAGCCACATTGTGTTTGCAATATGATTGTGGAGAAGGGGGAGAAGCCCCAGGGTAAGGATGAGACGCTTAGCAACGTGAACCAAGCTGCTAGCGATGGGACTGCCTTGAGTAGTGTACCGTGCTTGCACAAGCCATTCTTTCCTCTCTTTGGTTCTTCTTTGCTCCCTTACCTTCTGCTGTCTCTTCTTCCCCCTGCTCTTCTTGCACCTCTCTCTTTCGGGAGTGTCAGTACCTTATGAACACTCTCGAGAGATTTGTAGGAGGCAAGAAGAAGCTCAATCTTATTCTAGACCAATCTAAGATCTGCAGATTTAATCAGGGTCTAGGATATGACTTCTTTGAGGGCATGAGGAAGCATCCACCGCGTGCTCGCACTCCATAGCACCGTGTGTGATCGAGATTGAGCCGGGGACCGAGAAAGTCCATTTCAAGTCGCGGGCTATGTCCAAGGGATTTCTGACAGTAAGGTAATTTCACATGCTGCTTCTACCTCTCAGAAGGTGAAGTATCACTGCACCTTCTATCAGAAGGATGGACACACAGTCGATCGATGCTTCAGGCGCGCCAAGATCGTGCGTAGAGACCATGTTGAGTCTCTTAGGCGCATTCTGTGGTCGGCCCAGATCTTGAGTGCACCTAAGACCAACACGAGGTCTAGGCTTGTTTCTTCCGATGGGTTTGTGCGAAGATCGAGGACTTGGTTTTTCCGAGTTTTACGTTTTCGTCCTCATCTTTGCTTTCATCGTGACTTCCGCCGTCCGAGGTAGATCTCGCTTTCCCATCGAGATAGCTACTCGCGGCGTGTTCAAAGATGTTGCGGTGCTCGACTTCGCTCCTTCAGAGCGGACCGGACCCGGCAACACCTTCTGGTCTACTCTTAGACCTTCGCTTTGAGTTACTGAGAGCGTAGGGTAGATAGACGCGATCGTGCTTGACTACTTCATCCGCCGACGTGTTATTCAAGATTGGGTGCCAAAATCATTGTTGATTTATCCCAAGATCGAGACTTTACTCTCGCTTGACTCAGTTCACGGGTAGGGAAGGAGAAGGTTTGGCTTGTAGACTCGGTTGTTCTCGTCATATGACCGGAGACTCCGCTGGTTCTCCTCCTTGCCCGTGCTCCAGTGATGAGACGATCACCTTCGAGATGCTTCATCCGGGCGT
Source organism: Hsuehochloa calcarea (assembly GCA_036346395.1). NCBI lineage: Eukaryota > Viridiplantae > Streptophyta > Magnoliopsida > Poales > Poaceae > Hsuehochloa > Hsuehochloa calcarea. The sequence continues at coordinate 32,049,768 of CM070611.1, forward strand.
CATCGCCAAAGGTATCAGGGCGCATTAATGATTCTTTCATTTTGAAAGACGTTGCCTTGGTTAGTAAGTGCAGACAATTTGCTTTGTTTCTCGACTTATCGAAGACAGCTTTGAGGTGAGCTTCAAGAAAAATGCTTGTAAAATTCTTGATTCTTGGGTAGTTTGGTTTGCGGGATTTCGTTATGGGAGGATCTTTCGTGCTGATTTTTCTGAGTCTTGGCGATCCTCTCGTGTGTTTAGTTGCTTCGAGTCCCGCGACTGCCCTACTCGCATAGGAGACTTGGTCATATTGATTTGACCATTTGACCCGAAAGTTAGCGCCACGATCTCATTCGTGGTTTGCCAAACTCAAGATGGTCAAAGATCTTGTTTGCTCTCCATGCCAAGACACGGCAAGATGGTTGCCTTCTCATCCTCCGGTCCAGAGCATTATGACCGATGCAGACCGGACATTTGCTCCACATGGATACTGCTTGGACCGGCTCGAGTCTTGATCGGCAGGAGGGAAGTGGTATGTTCTTGTTGTGGTCGATGACTTCTCGAGGTACTCTTGGGTGTTTTTCTTAGCCTCAAGGGCGAGACATTTACACATTTCCGAGGTCTTTTTAGTAGGATGTCTGTTGAGCTCCGGGTGCCTTACGAGCGATCCGCAGATGACAATGGCACGGAGTTCAAGAATTCCTACTTTGAGAGTTTCTCGGTGAGACAGTGTAGAGCACGATTCTCTTCTCCATACGCCCTCAAAGAAATGGCGGAGACCGGACATACATTTCTACGTGTTTGTGTGCTCGTTTGTGCTTCTCCTCGCGTTTCTCACCGCCCAGTGGTGAAGCGCATCTTCGATACTGCGAGCTACCATTGACTATGGTATCCGTACTCTTCTTCATCTGTCTTTCCTTGAGAGCCTTCTCGGATGCGAACTTATTGGTCAGAGGATAGATAGGAAGAGCACTTCGGCACCGCCAATTTCTTGGCACTTCTCTTGTTTCTGGTCTTCGAGGAGCGGTCCGGTGTTACCTGACCCACCGCAGAGGCGAGTATATGTTGCGGCCGATTCTTGTTTGTAGCCAAGTGCTCGATGGCTTCGACCTGCGGGACTTTGGGTTAGTTATCGATAGTGTTCCACTCTTTTGTGATAACACCTGCGATTAACATTGCCAAGAACCCAAAGGCATTCGGACCAAGCACATCGATATCGGTTCCACTTCCTTAGAGACCATGTAGAGAAGGGCGATATAGTGCTTCATTTGTGGAGAGTGACCACCGGTTGGTGACATTTTACCAAGCCTTTGGATAGTTCGAGGTTTTCTCTGCGGGAGAGCTTGGGGTGGTTTGTCCTTATGGATCTGTGAGTGAGGGGAGCTTTGTGCTTTATCGCTTACTATTTTGATTATGCTTCTGTCTCATTTCGCGCATTGCATTTTATGTGCATTGGGGTTTAGTCCTTCTAGCATAAATTAGAGTGATCTTCTCGACTAGTGTTTAGACTCCTTGCTTTTTCTTGTGACCTAGGGTTCTCGCTGTTAGTCGCTTCTCTTCTCTCACTAGGTTGAGCCCACTCACCGCTTCAGTTCTAGCAAGGGCGGGCCGCCCTTGGGTAGACATGGTGCGTGTTTGCTCCTAGTAAGGTAGATTACCGGCCTAATAGTCCTAGTGTCATATGGGGTAGATGAGAGTCGGTCTAAGCCATAGTTGCCTCTATATCTTATCTATGCTTTAAGGACCGCCTACTTGCTTTTTTCTTTTCGACTTCTCGATCTTATTGCTTTGGTTGGGGAGTTCTTTTGGGAGCTTACGAGCTTAATATTGACTTAACTCAACTTGAACTAAAAGTTGCATCTCATGTTGAGGGGGAGTGGATTCTCTTGCATTCTAGCATTCGCATTGTAATATAACAACATTGAGCCTTGACTATTATCATATTATGACATGCTACAATGTTTTTACACCTTGCCATGACTTGTGCTTATTTGCTAGATTTATCATGACTTCATATGTGTAGCCTAGCTTTTGCCATGATAAGTTAATTAAAATTGCTCAACTTAAACTAAAACTTGTCGTGTTAGCACTCGAGATTAGTCTTTCTCGAGCTATCCTTTTATGATTCATGCCATGTCAAATAAATTTGGGTAGAGTGATGAATCTATATTGAGCCTTAGAAAGATTTGCTTTAGTCTCTTGATGATGCATGAGTTAGTACAACTTGTTAAAAAAATCTCTTTTGTGCGAAAAACCGATCTCACCAATTCTTTCTCATGAGACGGCTTGCCATTGCATGGCATGAACTCGGGGAGTTTTGGATGACCTAGACCACTCTTTTAAGCTTTTGTTGCTTGGGATGGTCGAGTGAGGCTTGAGATCTAGCACATGGCTAAAAATGCCATTTGTCAAAATTGGTTGAAGCTTAGGAAGAGGTTGTGGATGGCTCCTAGTCCAGACCTTCTTTACTAAGATAGACCTTTATCAACTTGAATATTCATTGCAAATGAAAAATAGTTGAAATTTGGGCTTTTGACAAAAGTTGAGCCAAATGATTCATTCTTGAGCTTATAGCACTCTATTCGGACTCAATGTTAGCTTCCTTGTTACGCTTAGCTTATTGACATGGCTGCATCATCCTTGGATATCTCTAGTTAGACTTTGCTCATTGATGACTTGACTTGCTCTCTAAATGCATTACATTTTTGATTGTCATCTATGTGCTCTAGGTGGCTTATATGTATGTTGTTATGATCTAGATAGCGTTTTATTGAGTTATGGCTTGGTGTATTACATGTTGGTCATTATGGATAATTCTCATGGCTCAAAATGTTTAAATAAACAAACTTGACCATTTTCATTCATTAACATGTCATATTCTCTCTATTGCATCTTGATGCGTTTATTGCCAAAAGGGGAGAATAGAGAAGAAAAGTCATTGGGAGCAGTTTAGAGCTTTGAGATCAATTTGCTCTTTCGCTTGTTGCTCTAGCTGCGTTTCCGTCGACATGGTCATTAGCTTCATTTCATTCCTTGGACCATGTTGGATTTTTTCAAACTCAAACTCTTCTTAAAGCTTTTCTCGAGTTTGTCAATATTCTCATCAAGGGGAGATTGAGAGACCTTGTGGTCGTGTTCCATGAGAGTGATGAGTATTTGACAAGGGTTTGATCGATCGAGTTTGGTTTGTGTGGTCGGACCATGTCGTTCTGCCAGTTCACGCGTTTCGTGAAGTCTTTCAATTCTTTGTCGGGATAATCGGATCGTCCGTGTTATGGGCGACGACCGCAGCGGTTGTACCGATTGGTAAATGGCGGTTGAAGAATTCAGAGAAGTTGTTTTTTGAGTTCGGCTTTCATTGGAAATCGGAACAACCGCAGTATTGAGCCAGACGACCGAGTGCGGTTGATCCATTGGTAACATGGCGGTTGTACCGATTATATTGTGAGGTTCGCCATTTTGGTGATTTGAGTTTTGGGATAGGTCATATCCATGTGTTCATGCATATGTGTTGCATATTGCATGTTTGAGCTAACGTTAGGTCAAGTTGTAAAGAACTTGTTCCGGTTTTGTGTTTCTTTGTGCGTGTGGTCGCAGGACATCGGGTGGAGTCGTGGCGAGACACGGTGGACCGGACTAGGTGCAGGTGGCACTGAGGTCAGAACGGTCGGGATGTGTCGAAGACGACGTGGACTCGAGGTGGTTGCGAGGCGTGCGAGACGAGGAGCGCGAAGCTTCCTGAAGGTGCGGGGGGCGAACGGGAATTTCGCAAGGTCGCATGCGGAGCGGGCTCGATTGGTTTTAGCGGCGAACGGGTGGAGACCCGTTAGCCATGGGCTATAAATAGGATGGAGGGGGTGCTGCTCAAACCTGAACACTCCAAGGGTTTTTAGGGTTTCCTTTAGTCAAAATAGGCTTTAGAGAGTTTGTTTTGCTTTAGGCTTTAGTTGTTGAGAGTTGTTCCCTGCTTGTCCCCTTCTTTTTCTTCAAGATGGCTGAGTGTTCTTGAGTTTTGAGAGTGGGAGAGGATGAGTTGAATGCTTGTAATCATTCCTCTTGTTTCAATCTTGTATCCCTCTTTCTTTAGATCAATATGAGATGATGTTTATTGATTTGGCTGTCCTTTTCTTTGGTGCGTGTGAGGTTTGATGCTGGACTCCTGTGCTTGGCTGTGTTTGCTGTTTTCGTTTGCTGTTCTCCACTGTGACCGATCTGTTCTTTCTTTTCCTTCGATTCTCTCTGTGATGGACTTGTGAGTTTTTCTTTTTCTTGTTGGTTCTTGCTAGTGAGCTGCAAAATGGATTGCTCTATGTTGGGATAGTGCCCCAAGATCATTTGATCGATTTTTCCAAGAGCTAATCTTGTTAAATCTCAGATTTCACTTTTTGGCATCCTCTGTTCTTCATTTCCTCTTCTAGGGTTTTTGATGAAATTCTTGATTTCCTTGAGGATTTGGCCTAAGACTCATGCTAGCATGTCCTGAGGTTATTACTAACCTTCTTGCAAAATCTCATGAGCCAAGGTTGAGAGATTGTGGAGCATTTCGGTTTTTTTGGTTTTGCATCCTTCTTCGTTCAAATGCAAGAAGATAGGAACTTTGGAATGGATCTCTGAAATATTTGTTTGGAATAGGTTCCTAGTGTCTTTAGGGAGGTGTGGTTCAAATCTCGTAGAGTTTGGCCAAGCGGTTCAAAAGTTACGTCGATTTTCGTTTTGAAACCCGAGAGGTTTTGCTCGCTCCAGACAATCGGATGAACCGGCTTAACTGCTGTGGTTGTCTGGGATCTGCGGTACAACCGCCATTTGCGGTGGGTTGTGCCGATGTGGTACAACCGCCGTTTTCGTGGTTGTACCGATTGTCCCGATTTCTTGGTTCTTCCTCGCTTTTGTTTCTTGAGCTTTGGGGTGAGGAGTGGATTCAACATAAGACTTCCTCTGTGCTTAATCATTGATCTTCATAGCTCTCATAGCTATTGGAGTAATTTACAAGTTGAATCCATTCTTTGCGAAAAAGATTAGGTGCTCCTATTCACCCCCCTCTAGTCGCCTTTCCGGTCCTTCAGTTTGTCGTTTCACGTGTTTTCGACAAAGTTTTGAACTATCGAGCTTTTCGGGCGGGCGGTCCAACCGGCCATGGCATGGCGGTCCGACCGGTCCCAAATCGGTCGGACCGACCATGGCATGGCGGTCCGACCGTCCCAAATCGGTCGGACCGGCCATGTGCGGTGGTCGGAACCTGGCCGTGACCAAAATGGTCGAGCAGTGGGCCAAAAATAGAGGGTGTAGGCAAGTGAGGGGATCCCAATGCACTTGGTCTCATGATTTTTGGAGTCTACAGTCAAAAGTTATTCGAGATATAAAATTCCAGTAGGGTCTGGGATTTGAGGGGCCAAAATTTGGCTAAGTCCCATTGGCGGTCCGACCGCTCAGAAGTGGAGGTCGACCGCCCGAGAAGGCGGCTCGACCGGTTGTCACTTGAACGTCGGCCGTCGTGGCGGCGTTGTTCGTTAGTTAGGTCAAAGTCATGAGTTTCAGTGCATATGTGTTGCATGACGCATGTCTTGACTAACGTGGGTCAAGTTGTGAAGAACTTGTTCCCGGATTCGATTTACTTGTCTATTGTTGTGCAGGTTGCTTGGTGGTCAACGACGGTCAACGGCGAGGATGATCGGGACTAGGCTTGGAGAGCTGAGGTCCAGAATGATCGACGATGCCGGTTGAGGTCAATGAACTCAATTATGGTGCAGAATGGACAAGGATTACCGAACGGACAGTTCGGTGCGACTGGTTTGATCAAGCGGCGCGGGAGTCGGTGCAAGTGCCATGGTGGTTTCGGTGAGAGCCCGATGGGAGAGACTTGCTGACATGGAGAGAGCCGTTGATCAACCTACACGGCGGAGTAGCGAGCGAAGTGCAAGAGATGGACTCGGTCTTGAAGAAGGACCGAGAAGGGTATTTTGGTAATCTTACCAAATACCACCTTGGTGACCTTTGCCAACCCACGGGCAAGACGAGCGCAAGAGAAGCGGTTTAGGTCAAGAGGTGTTAAGACGGCGCCTAAAATGTGTGCGTGTGTGACCCGCTTGTGTTGGGCCTTAACGGAGCCCATTTGAGTTAATCTTCTAGAAGGTCTAAGTCTCCACTATAAATAGAGGAGGAGGTGGTCGCACCCCTTCAACCCTTTTATCATTATTGAAACCCTAGTTTGGCTTAGGGAGAGGATTAGTGGAGGTTAGGGTTCTAGAGAGTTTTGATTTGATTTGTGCTCTTGGATTGAGCTTTGTCCTCCATTGATGGAGTGGCTGTAAACCCAAACCCTATCAAATCAATCCAAAGAAAGTTTGATGAAGGATGTGTCTCTTTGCCTTTCTTCTCTCTATTTGGTGATTTTGAGTCTTTCTTTGATTCGCATGTTGTTGATTGATTTATTTACATGATCTAGCTTGCTGTGACATGTGGGAACACATCTAGGATCATCTTGATCATCAATCAACCACGAGCAAGTTTTTGGATCTAGTTTTCGTTTTGACTCAGTTTTGAACCATCCACCTCTCAAACTGAAAAGGTCTTAACTTTTCCAAGGATCTTCACGATCTTCGATTGGAATAGGTTCCTGACATCCTAGAGAAGGTGTGTACCAAGTTTCATCAAGTTTGGAGTTGTAGATCAAAAGTTACATCTATTTGCAACTTCATTTTTCGGGCTGATTTTACTGTTCATCAGACTGGAGGTCAGACCGCCCTTGGTGACCGGTCTGACCGACCAAGGGATCGGTCCGACCACCATTAACACAGAGGTCAGACCGCCCAACACTTAGAATTTTAGCCCGTGTTGATTTCGGTTGTTTTGCTTCAGGGTTTAGATTGGATTCAATACTAGTCTTCCGCTGTACTGATATATTGATCTTCATAGCTTCCATAGCTATTGGAGTGAAATTTGGATTAAATCTGATCTTGGTTGAAAAAGTGAGTGTGCTCCTATTCACCCCCTCTAGTCGCCTTTTCGGTCCAATAGATTCAATACTAGTCTTCCGCTGCGCTGGTATATTGATCTTCATAGCTTCCATAGCTATTGGAGTAAAATTTGTATTGAATCTAATTTTGGTTGAAAAAGTGAGCGTGCTCCTATTCACCCTCCCCCCTCTAGTCACCTTTTCGGTACAACAGCATTAATATTATAGACGGGTGCATCATCAAGATTTAAAATAAACAACCCATTCGAAACAAGAGCATAGCCATAAAATATTTCATTCAAAAATATAGAACAACAATTGTCCACAATAATGAATTTATAACCCTCTGCCATCAAACATGAGGCAAAGATAATATTTCTACTCATGGCTGAAACGTAATAATAATTATTTAATTCCATAATAAATCATGAGGGCGGAAGTAATGGCAAAGCCCCGGCGGCCAATGCAGCAACCCTTGCTTTATTTCCGACGCGAAGATCCATCTCGCCTCTTGTAACTCTCCTACTCTTTGTTAGACTCGGCATCGAATTGCAATTATGAGCAACCGATCCGATATGAAATACCCAAGAGTTAACAGAAGAATCTACATGAAAAATACCTATAACATTAATATCTGAAGTGAAAAGTTTAGTCCCACCATTCTTTTTCAGATTAGCCAGGTATTTCTTGCAGCTCCTCTTCTAATGACCTAGCTCATTGCAGTAAAAGTATTAAGTCTCTTGAGTCGAGCCGGACTTAGTCTTGGGTTTGGGCTTGATAGTATGGATCTCATCCGAAGCTTTAGCATTGCCCTTTACTTTGACCCAAGTCTTAGCCTTCTTCTTGAAGCTTGTACTCTTTTACACCATCATCACATGACTGTTGCTTTTCTTAACGCTATTCTCTGCAGTCTTGAGCATCATATCCAACTCGGTGAGATTCTTGTCTAAGCCATTCATATGGAAGTTCATAATGAACTGCCCATAGCTTGCAGGAAGAGAAGCAGGAATCAAATCAGTAGCCAACTCTTGACTAAGTGGAAAACCAAGTTTTTCCAAGTTCTATGTGTAATCAACCATCTTGATCACATGTGGGCTCACCGAAATACCCTCAGCTAGCTTACTCCCAAATAATTTCTTTGAGATCTCATATCTCTCAGTTCTTGTGTGTGTCTCAAACATGCCTTTGAGCGCCACGATCGTATCGTAGGCCTATATATTCTCAAACTACTTCTGAAGGTCTGAGTTCATGGCAGCAAGCATGAGACAGCTAACATCAAGGGACTTATAACATGCCTTTCATAGGCGATTCTAAGTGTAGTAGTAGCATTTTCAGTAGGCACATTTGGAAATGGTTCATCTAGAATATGTTCCTTTTTATCTTGCCTAAGAACAATTCTTATGTTGCGGGACCAATCCGTAAAATTTGTTCCATTTGGTTTCTCCTTTCAAGTATCGAACGTAAAGCAAAACTGGATATAGGTACAACAATTGGTGCCATGATCTACCACATAAAATATGCAAAACTAAGATATATGTTCAAGAAAAGTAACTTTTATTAAATAATTTAATAAAGATACTCTCACTAAAAACCATATCCCTCTTATGACATTTAGTGGTTCAAGACCCACAATCAGTTAATCTACTAGTGAGCTTTGGCATCACCACTAGAAGTTTAGTGAAATTGGTAAGCAACCCTTCGCTAATAATACTCTATATGACTCCTGTTGTTGGGCAGCATCCCTATGCTCCGGCACCCAACCATATGACCCGAGTGTTGGGATATGAGTAGGCTACGCTAGTTGACAATTCATAAAATCTACCACGTAAACTAGGATGTCATGCAAGCAAGAGATCACAAATCATTACCACTAGACATGCAATGCAGCGGAAGAAGAGTTGGAGCAGCCTGGTCCAACAAAGAGCTCGTCGAAGTAGTAGTCGTAGTCGATTGTGTGACATAGTTGTCGCCGATTGTCTCTTCCAGCAACCGATCGCTTTCTTTGCAATATCGCGGAACGTCCTCTAGCGTAACAGCAATCGCAGTAGCGCCTCTACGGCATCACATGTCTAGGGCAGGAACACCGTACGCCGGTGTGCAAGCACCAAGTTGCACGGGAAAACTCTCTCAAGAAGATGGTGGCTGGGGTTTGGAGCAACTCACGTCAACTCTTATCGTGTGTCTACTATTTTACCTCTGTATCAACCCAACAGCCTCAAGCATCTCCTTAAATAGTGCCCGTGATGGATCCTATCCAAACACGTTTGACGAATCATATTTGTACTAGTTTGTTTCAATCCGTTAAGTGTGTGACTCTATAGGTTCATACGTAATCGGTTGTGACTCGGAAACTCCTTTCCGATCACGAGTCGTCAGCGGCACCTAGCAGGACATAACGATTCCCGAATACACACGAATTATATAGGACGAACCTTAATGCAATATGATCTACGACCAGGTCCTCATCACTTACGATCAACTTATATCTCTATACGACCAGTTCGTATTTAGTCATGACCAGTTCGTAACTCCTTATGACCAGGTTTCGACCACTCTGTGATTATGTTCGACCAGTCTATGACCAGCTTATATCTCCATACGACCAGTCAGTAACTGATCAAACTAAGCGACCTACTCGTGTATCCTCCCTTTACCTCAAAATATCTGGTTGAACTTCAAGTGAGATATTATGTCATCCTTGGACCGTTCAATCTTTCTCGATCGAGTGATAGATAACTTCATATGGTCGAACTCTTCGACCACCAGTGGCATGACCATGCACTTTCTTTATCCGACCACATCGAGGAGCCCATAGATATCTCTCCTGTTATGTTAGGAGGGCCAAATCTCATATCCGACCAGTCACATTCATCCCCATGTTTCACAGCATACTCGAAAGCTACCTTTATGACTACCCGATTATGGAGTAGCCTTTGGAAACCCCAAAGTGTACTCATACACATGTAAGAAACCATGCTGATCTCAGGTCTAAGAATTATGCATCATCATTGCTTGAGACCAACTGATGACACATAAAATCATAACAATCTCAACAGTGTATCAAGGTGGGTCAATCCAACACTATGTTCTCTAACATGTGTTCACATTATTGATTCGATGTTCCTATATCCAGGACCGGTGAAATATGGTCATCAATCAATACATGTGCTGGTCGATAGAGTCATTAGTGTCTCGACCAGTGACTTTCGACCAGGGATACATTTAGAATGACATCATATAAGTTAAAGGTATATAACCATTATGATGATCTTGTCAAGTTAAACCAATACTATGCGTGTAAGTGTCTGACACAAACTCATCTAGTCAAGGAAAGTTAATGACACTCTGCTTTAGAAAGATCTACTATTAAAATACATGACATTGGATGGTGCAACTAATTGGGAGGGCATCAATTTAACTTAATATTATGCGAGGGAATCTTATTTCTATCATGTTAAAAGCATTCTAAGCAACTAAATAACAAGCATAGAAATAAACTGTAATATAAAGGTATTCACAGACAATCACATTGCATCGTGATATAGTATCACCCTTCCACATGGTGATCTCCATCGCCGTGCTTCCTATTCGCCATTTCTCCAAGTGGCCAATACCTCTAAGTAGTCCCACGAAGTCATTACTCCTAATAGCACTAGTAATAAATTACAAGGAGTGAAGAAGCATCACAAGTCGACACGTAGGCCGTGTTACAAATATAGACGGCCTTGGGCTGCAATAAGCATGACACACAGGTCATGAACATTACACACATACATGCATCTTATACATCATGGGCCATACTATTCACAAAATCCTGCAAAAACAAGTTAGACATAGAATCACATTCCATCTAACGGATGGTGTGAACTAGAAATACCAAAAATCAAGTTAAGATCCTAGTCCACAGGGGTGGCAACCTGCACCAGAGGGCGATAGCCCTACGTAGATCCAATCTACAATTTTGTCCATGTAAATCACATTGGATTAATCACATTAAGACTTTTTGATCGCAACTCCAATACAATCAACCAGATTGATCTTCGCGTGCTCTATGGATTTACGAACATTGTCTGCACCGATGGCGAACACCGACTAGTAGAGGCAAGTTGTGATTCGACCATGAAAACACGATCATGGAATAACGATCATGAACCCATCTCGAGACCACCACGCATGGACGATCATATCGACCATCGCCAAAACAATCTATTAAGGAACGACCAACAGATAATAGAAATAGATCACATCTATGACTCCCACATATCACAATATGCATCTAATCTGTATCTAAAACTAGACGGGATGACTCTGATACCACTGAAGCATTATGGGTATGCTACGATAGCACAAAACAAAAAATTTACCGCGCAACCAAGGAACCTACGCTAGTGATAGATCACGAGATTACCACTAGACACACCGACTCGTAGCGGAAGTAGAGTCGATGTAGCGAGTTGATTTAGTAGTAGTCGTACTCGCCGCACGTCTTCTCGTCCTGCTCCTGAGATCGTCACGAGTTGTGGATCGTCCTAGTGCTGATGATTCACAACAACACCTCTAAGGTATCCACACATACGGGGTAGGGATACCACGCGCTGAAGTGCTAGTGGCGGCGGAGTGGTTTTGGATGAGGAAGGTATGGCTATTAGGGTTTTGGGAATTCTTTAAGAGTATATCCAAACCCCATATCACCGCCCCTCTATATATAGGCATCCATGATGAGTATCAAACTTGAGGCCCATTAGGAACTCGTGCCTACAAGAATTCGGATCACCATCCAAATCAAATCACAGCCCTTTAAGTGTGTGACCCTATAGGTTCATGTGTAATCTTTTCTAACCACGAGTCGTTAGCGGTACCTAGCAGCACATAATTATTCCCGAACACACGAATAATATATTGGACAAACCTTAATGTAATATGATCTACGACCAGATTCTTGTCACTTACGACCATCTCATATCTAGTCACGACCAGTCCATATTTAGTTACGACCAGTTCGTAACTCCTTACGACCAGTTAGTACTTAATTACAACCAGTCTGTAACTCCCCATGACCAGTTAGTGATTATGTTCGACCAGTCTACGACCAGCTCGTATCTCCATACGACCAGTCTACGACCAGCTTCGATCTGTCTGCGACCAGCTCGTATCTCCATACGACCAGTTTACAACCAGCTTCGACTAGTCTACGACAAGCTCATACACTACACCATGGCATAGTATTAAGGGCAATAATCTGCCGGGAAAGAATTGGATGAGAGGCAAATTATGTGCCGACAATGTTGAAAATATTACAGGTCCTATTATCTGCCGGCAATAACTATTATGTAGAACAACTTATCTACGGGTATATTTTTATTTTAGCTACAACATATCTGCCCTAGAAAAAGTAAACTAGGACAACATAACTACCGGGAAAAATATTGGGCAGGAGATGAAAAAAGTAGTTATGTAAACTAGGTCAACATAACTGCTGGGAAAAATATCTGGACAAAATAGTAACGCCAAATAAAAACATATCTGATGTTGGCTAAATGAAAAAAGCAACGCCAAATGAAACGTATCTACCGGCAAACGAAAAAACAGCACCAAATGAAAAGTATCTGCCGGCAAACCAACCCCCTCCCTAATCTAACTCGTGTCTCCGCCAAGAAACCACCCCCAATCTAACCCTCTCTCTCTCTCTCTCTCCTCTTCTTACGCGCAGCGCGCCTCTCTCCCTTATCCTCTCCCTCTCTGCCTTCACGCCTCCCCCGCCGACACTCTCGCCTCCCCCTCTCCTGCTGACTCCTTCGCGCCTCTCCTCTCCCTCGGAGATCTCGCCGCCATCGCCTCCAGCCACGGCTCCGCCTCTGGCTCCACTCCCAGCGCCTCCTCCGCCGCTCCGCTGACCTACTCCCCGCCTCCTTCTTCACCTGCGCGCCAAGGCAGCGCGCCTACGTCGCCTCTGTTGCCGGTGGTCGCTCGCTCACACGGCTGCGCCGGCGCCTCCCGCACCGACCTCTCTCCGCTCCACTCGGCGCGGCCCGCTACTACCCCCGGTGCCCTGGGCTACTCCTCCCGGCTCGCCGCCGCCTCTGCCCTCGGCTTGGCCCGGTCCGGCCCGGATCTGGTCTTCCCTCGGTGGATCCGGTCCCCTACCCCGGCTCGGCCCAAAGCTCGGTATGCCACCTCCTGGCTCAGCTCCCTGCCGCCGCCGGCCGTTCTTGCTCCCAGCGCGGCCGGATGGCCCTGCGCCGCTGCCTCCACCGACTCGACCCGGCTCACCCCAGCGCCTCCCTCTACCGCGCCTCCTCCCTTCGGTCGGCCCTCACGACACCCCCAGTCCGACGTGCTCTCCTCCCTCACCCAGAGGCTTCGGCTGCTAGGGGTAAGTATACACCCAAGTAATACTACTCCCTAACCCTACTACTCTGGAATGGAATGAATTGAGGGATACCTACTGAAGCTATTGCGATCTGGTGGTGGTGTGGGTGATGTGCATGGTGTGCAGTTTCTGGTGAGTTTTTCTTTGCATTGTTTCTTACCGTTAGTCTCCTATGCACACATTTTAATTTTTAAGGAGGTGAATGTATACCATTTTTTAGAAATACTTTGGTCCATATGACCATGCATCTTAATTTGAACATGTGATGCAAGAATAACTTATACTGATTAGAACAGCTGTGGACACTTATCAATTGATGATTTAGTGTCCCAAAGATGCTGTCACAAAAGAACAAGTGAGATGGATCATATGGACATATAGAGAGAGGCTTGTGTGCTTTGGTGGGAAGGAAATGGGCTTGAGGTGCTGACTTGCTGGCTTTGAGCTGCCTTTACAGAGGGAATGCACTTGAATGGGGGGAATGCATATAGCTGGGGGGAAATGCACTGACTAGGGATGCTTCAACTGGTGGGATGCATTGACTGGGGAAATGTATTTGGCTGCCTTATCCTTCTGGCTGGGGAATGCATCCGACTGGGGGAATGCATTGACTTGGGAAGGGGCACTCGGTTGCTCTTATCTCCAAGATGTGTGATGCCTTTTACCTTGCTCCTATTCATCTTCATTTTTACCATGATCCTATCCTTGCACTCTATGAAGTGAGGAGCTTAAATGGGGGAGGTGCATTCGGCCGCCCTTATCATTTGCCTGTGCCTTGCTCCAGGTGGTGGCTTGGTTCTGTGAATGAAGCTTGTGTATTGTTTTGTGGGGAGGATGGCTTAGGGGAAATGTATTTGCTGGGGGAGATGCATTGACTGGAGAATGCACTTGGTTGCCCTTATCCAATGTATCTCGAGGCTGGCTTATCTCTACACTGTGTTTTCCCCTTCTTACCATGGTCCTGTTCCTTTTTACCATGCTCCTATCCAGATTGCCCTTTTCATGATATTCTTTGGTTGCTTTGGTTGTCTTGCTCTTGGTTTCCTTCAATGGTGTCCTGGATGGTGCTTGGCTTGAATGGGGGATGCACTCGGCTGGGGGATGAATCTGGCTGCCTTGCCTTTGTGGTTCATTTGGGACTCTTATGCCCTTGTGCTAACCGAATGGCTCTCACCAGATATTTTTGGGTTGAGGGCATTTTGGCCAATTGGCTGGTAATTCGCTATGCGAGGGATTCTCTGCAGTCTAGGCAAATTGGTATACGTAGGTGTTGGATTCTATAGCGCCGAGTGATGAAACCTATGGAAATAAGACGGCACAGATTTACTTTGGTTAGTCTAGGTATCGAGGGTATCCAGATGTCGACTGATTTGGGTTAGCCTAGGTATCTTGAGAATCAAGGTGCCGGTTAACCTAGGTTGGTGTGGGTAGTCTCGATACTCAAGGTGTCGACTGATCTAGGTCGATCTGGAAGCCGTGATGATTCCTACGGTATTCTAACGGCAATCCACTTTATTACAACTCTATCTTATTATTTTTGAACTACTAATGGTCTTATGGTTGATTGGAGGACGATGAAGTTGGGAATGGTGTTTCGTATTTGGTCGAGGAAGACGGTTTGACTGGACGGCTATGGACTGATGAGATTTCAAGGAAGGCTCCGGCGGCATGCAATGCAAGTTTTTATTTTAATATCTTTGTAATGTACTCAAAGTTGTAAAACATGATCTGATTTGATGCAATTAATTCTTGTGTTCCTTGTGTTTAGAAAATTTTTATTTACTGCTAATTAGTGATTAATGTTAATTAGATTAGTCTGATTTTTCGGGCTCTCACAATATGTGAAATATGCAGTCGTATTTGTGTAGATTGTATTCATGGATGCTTGAAAGAGTAGTCAAAGATTCTTATATTATTGTTGTGTATGCTTGAAAGAGTATGGATGGCTAGGTGCAGCTAGCATTTGATATTGTTGTTAAGTGCTTGATGAGCCATGGAGCTGCTTATGGTTAAATGGTGCAAAAGACAATTGATGGTAGTTTAACTGCCGACAATGCGTCTAACTGTCGAGAAAAATTGAAATCGAGGGCAGTTTAACTGCCGGGGAAAAAACTTATCTAGGGCACTTAACTGCCGGAAAAAACTTATCAAGGGCACTTAACTACCGGGAAAAAAAACTTATCTAGGGCACTTAACTGCCGGGAAAAACATGCAATCGAGGGCAAGTTAACTGCCGGCAATACATATAACTGCCGGGAAAACTCTAACTGCCGGGGAAACTCTAAATGCCGGGGAAAAATGACTTTTCTAGGCGCTTAATCGCCGAATACACATATCTCGCCGAAATATTTTTCCCGCAAAGACTTTTACCGGCAGCAATAAGTGCCAGGAATACACATTCCCGGCAGATAAATTACCAGAAAAAGCAATTTTTTTGGCAGTTGCATTGCCCTTAATACTATGCCATGGTGTAGTGATATCTGGTCGAACTGAAAAACCTGCTTGTGTATTCCCCCTTTGCCTCACGACATCTAGTTGAACTCCAGGTGAGATAATTCATTATCCATGGAATGTTCAATACTTTCTCGATCAAGTGTCGAATAACTTCATGTGGTCGTCACTTCGACCACTACTG
The DNA here is from genome assembly GCA_036346395.1 of Hsuehochloa calcarea. Classification (NCBI taxonomy): domain Eukaryota; kingdom Viridiplantae; phylum Streptophyta; class Magnoliopsida; order Poales; family Poaceae; genus Hsuehochloa; species Hsuehochloa calcarea. The sequence continues at coordinate 32,065,704 of CM070611.1, forward strand.
GTATGGTCAAGCACTTTTTTTATCCAACCACAATGAGGGGCCCAGAGACCTCGCTCATGTTATGTTAGGATGGTCAAGCACGTATGTTTCATATCCAACCTTTATAACAATGATGGGCACTTTTTATCCAACCACAATGAGGGGCCCAGAGACCTCGCTCATGTTATGTTAGGAGGGGAAAATCTCATATCCGACCAGTTACATTCCTCCGTATGTTTCATAGCATACCCGAAAGCTACCTTTATAACTACGCAGTTACGAGTAGCGTTTGGCAACCCCTAAGAGTGCTATCACACATGTAGAAAACTATGTTGATCTCAGGTCTAAGGATTATACATCATCATTGCTTGAGACCAACTGATGACATATGAAATCATAACAATCTCAACAGTGTCTCAAGGTGGGTCAAACCAACACCATGTTCTCTAACATGTGTCCATATTATTGGTTTGATATCTCCATATCTATGACCTGTGAAACATAATCATCAACCAATACATATGCTAGTCTATTCATATGTGTTCTCATATGTTTCCGACTAGAGAACGTTTAAGAATAATCATCGCAGAAATATAGAGTTTCACAATCAAGCCACATACTCGATAATAAATATTAACGATATTATTCTAGGAATAAGATAACAAATTATCCAATATTATGAAGATAAAAAAATATAATCATCTCTATGATTGCCTGTAGGGCATATTTCCAACAGTGAGGGCTCCAATAGGGGGGAGAGAATATTCATAGGAATATTCTGCATCGGTTACCTAGATGGGAGAGATCACCCGGTTAGGTAGGACTATCTGATCCATCTTTGGATCACGAATTGCCCGACTACTGGGAACTAATGGCAATGGATGATAGCTAGAGTATATAAGGTGTTGTTTGGTGTTTAAGTTACTACCACCCACTTGGGAACATCTCATCACTGCTCACACATGGCGCCTAATTGATCTAATGGTTTCATTAGTTATTACTTCCTATTTATCGAGGAAGTTCCACGATAGTCAGGTGAGACCTATGTATAGGTTCAGGGTTCGCATAAGGTAGACATAAGTCTCACCGACACATGGGGTATAGTTCACTTAATGATTTCTTTTATGACTTGCCATTTATCAAGGAAGCTCCATGAGCCTTCGCTGGAACTTTCAAGTATTGGCTAGACACCAGCCTTACATCTTTAGTGGTGTCTATGGGTTGGCTTTCATCTGTTAGGTGATTCTTACTAAGTCTCATTACTTGCGTGACTTGGCATACTCTAAAGTAAATCTATCATACTAGGTTGATCCTTAGCTACAGCATATGCTAACAACTACTTCTGGCTAAGTGCATAACTACCTTACAAGGATCTATGACTCTGCCTACTAGCCTTCGCTTAGCGATCGACCCTATTGTCTTGATTCCTATCACTAGCACGTAGCTAGTTCATAGCTACCACTAACCTTTTTAGGGTTTATCACTACTACATCTTACTTGGCTATTTATTCTAAATGTCGACGTCACACTCAGCCGCCTAATCAACTACTAGCATGGTTCATATGTCAATTGTCATAAATGTCTATACACATACTTTTATTCCCTTGCTTATTCTATGTCCTAAGTATATGTGGGCTTATGTCATTATGATTACCAGTTACTACCTAGGTCTCTGGTGTCTTTGACACGATCACAAAACCTAGTTATGTGTGAGGCATACTCATCATATCATGTTTTCATTGAACTAGGCCTTGTTGAATGTGCTACCTCTCAACGTAGTCATTGTTAATAACCTAGGGTTATTAGCCACCTAAACATTCCTTACTATTTATATGACTACTCCTTATCAAGGTGCCAATTCGATGGTTCGACACCATCTTACTCAGAGGTCCTAGTTTACTTTAGTTATTCATGTTATATTAACTAGTTTCAACTAATATCTTTTACCATTACACTTTACTTAGCAACATAAGGTAGTTAACCTTATGTTAGGGGATACTAGGGTTATCGCCTAGGGTTCAAATACACATGAAAGAATGCAAATTTAGGAACAAGAATTGTTCGGTTTGGATTTAAAACGAGAGATAACGGATTCTCTGAAGTTTTAAATCCAAATAAATCCCTGAAATGTATAGAGGGGGAGGATACTCTCCCTAACAAGTGGGACCCTCGGGATTTTGTTTTTGTTTTTTTTTATTTTCTATTTGGAAAATGGCCTAAAGGATGAGAGGTAGGCCCTAGCATTTTTCATTTCCTTTTTATTTATTATCTTTATAGAAATCCTAGTTACTAACAAAAGGGGCATGGCTACCATGGACCCGGTTCATGGAAATAGTGCATGGACAATGGTCCATGGGGTCTACACTGTGCACTTAAGGGTGGTAGGGTCCGCCTATCATAGACATAGCTCCTAATTTCTTTCCTAACCATTTTTACTTAACTACTAGGGCCCACATGTAATACTAATTTAACCCCTAACTAGCCTATCTTCATCCTACTACTAAACGCTAATGACCAAGCTCAGTGCATCTTCTCTATTTTGCCCGGAGCAGAGGAGGCACAAGGTGCTCTCGGGCCATGCTTGCCGCTAGCGAGCGGGGCCACGGGGGCGCCTCAGACCACCCAAAATGGAATCCTAGGGGGCGGGCGATCATATTGGTGCCGGCGGCGAGGGCTGGGATGACTTGTAGTGGCGGTGCAACGAGTTCTTGTGTTAACAGCGACCTAAGAGGAGGGAGGTGCTATTAATCGGCGGGATAGCTCAAGGAGCGTGAGGAGATGGTAAGAGGAGAAGGAATTGGGCCAGCACTTACCGCAGGAGGTGCGGCAGCGGGAATGGCGGCTTTGGTCAGGGGCGGGGAAGAAGGGGACGTCGGCACGTTCCTATGGACAAATGGGACAATCAATAGGGGGGAAGGTGCTCGTGTTCTGGAACACATGGTGACGCAGGAAGCGAGGTGGGGAGCTCACCAGAGCGGCAACGGTGGCGTGGGCGCTTGAGCTCTTTTTCGTGCGCACGCTCGGTGTAGAAGAAGAGGGGGAAGGAGAATGGCTGGGAAGGGTGAAGAGAGCCTTGGGCAGCTATTTATAGACAAGGGGGTGGGGAATGCATGGCCAGTGGCGGATTGGTACCGACGTGTCATCGGGGTGGCATGGGAGCAGCAACACTAAGTGATGGGAGTGGGCGGCTGAGCAACGACCATGGTGATGGGAATGACGTGGGCAAAAGGGGGAAAGCGTACTTGCGGCATGGTGGCCAGGAGGGGGCAGGTGTGGTGGTGGGAGAGGGAGGACGGGGTAGGTGGGATGCGCGTGCGGCTCTGGCGCAGTGGGCGCAGAGAAGAAAGCGAGGGTTGGCGCTGGGCCAGGTGCGGGCTGAAGCCAAGGAGAAAGAGGGAGCAGAAGATGGGCCGGGAAGGAACAAGGCAAAAGGAAGAGAAGAGAGAAAAAGAAGAAGAAAAGGAAAAACGAGAAGGAGACGTCGGGTTGGGCCAGGTAACTTTTGGCCCAGACCGCCTTTTTGAGGTCTCATTTTTTTCTTTTCTTTTTAAACTCATATTTGAATTTAATTTCTTGATTTGCCTATTAGATTCAGATATTAAATTTCTACTTATTTTTAGGTTTTATTGATTTAAATTAGATTTGTATTTCACTAACTGGTCTCTTGAAACTCATAACTCGATGGATATCTCCAAAACAAAATTCAATAACTCAAATATCAACAAGACGTATCAAAAAGTTTTACAATTTTCATATTTTTACACATTTGAACTAAAAGAAATTTTTGGGGTGTTACACTGTTGCAACAACGTGAATGATCAAATACAACATACCGGGGACTTGCCTTTTCTTCTCCATCAGCCAAACCGGTAGCACTTGCAGAGGCTACACGGTGGTGGCTGTGCTCGTCGGCCTCGTGGGAGCTGGAGTAGGATGCGGCCATCAGCAACTAAGCTAGGTTTGGCCCAGCGATGGGGGAGCTTGCAGAGGTGAGCGTGGAGCTTTCCTGACCCCTTCGGAGCTCGCGGAGGCCACGCCTAATAGCGGCTAAGCACGGCTAACCCCAACAATAGACGAGCTCGTAGAGGACCTATTGCCAACATGCTTGGGAGTAATTGTGGCATGGCAGGTCTGGCACTTTGGTAAAGGTTGGCTAGCCACGATGACGCGTCCTAGCATGAGCGACGGTTGCATCACGATAGCACGAGGGAGGGTGGATCTCGCGGGTGGGGAAGAGGGAGGGAAATGTGTGTGCAGGCGTGAGCCCCAAACCGTCTTTGACGAGGGGCATCAATGGTGGAGGTCCGGAAAATAATTTTTTCGGGGGGAGAATAAGAACTAGAGATGTGGGACCGAGAGGATGAGGTTTGTGTGGCAGTTGTTGGGATGCGTGGGATGCAAGTGTCCAATTGTTTTGTGTTGTATTGGACGACACATGGAGGGTAATGTTCTCCTGTTTACTAATGGAATATATCATATTCGATTAAGAACTTTCCTAGGTGTAATGGTGGGCACACAAGTTTGTGAACACATCCATCCAAATTTAACTCTCACTTCTACCTTAAACTTAAAGTGTTGGAAAATAAGTCTTATACCGTCACACCTCGAAATATCGTATTTTGTTACCTCAGACATATTCGGTGTTGCACTGGACGTAAGGATACTTTTTGCAAAAAAAAAAACATAGAGAGAAAAGATCTTCAAACATGTTCAAGTGGGCCAATCTCGCTACCTACTAGGCTCACTGGACTTGTTGAGCCTTGGGCTAAACATTCTAAATTCCCAAAGCCTTTCTATTGCTTATGCGCATGTTGTACTGGGTTGGGCTAGCAATTCTCTCCTATGATTTACTACGCATTAACAGAGATCATCAACAATCTACTTTTTGCTATTGTAATCATCGGGAATCATGATATCGTTGCAAGATTCAGTCTCGGTGAGGAAAATAAAATAAGTACAACTCATTCATTTGAGCTCGATGATAACATGTAAGTTAATTTAGAATATTAAATGTGAAAAGTTGGATACTTGTGTGCTGCTCTACTCGTGATATAAATCAAAGGATCTTAATTACTAAAAATAACAACTATAACTGAATAACTACATGATTCACAATATAACACTAACTGTGAGACCGATATGTGGATCCATTATCCATATATCAGTGGAACACCAATGATACATTATAAAGATCCAAAGTTATTCGATGATATACAACAAATTGCCCATTTTCTCAAAACAAATAGCTGCTTCCTTGCCATAATTGCACAGCGGAGCATTGCCAAACTGACAGACGGAGCTTGAAGCAGAAAACGTAGGAGCGGCCAATCTAAGAAGACGCACTAGTTTGCCGTAGGAAATTGTAGTCGACAAGACAGCCGTGAACCCGTGAGTTACGCTTTTGCCCCCAAGGAAGCTCCCCAAAGTTGGCCAGCCAGCTACGGATTCAGGGGAGGACCCGGCATGCACGGACGCCTTAAAAAGATTAAATTTATGTATATATTCGTAGTAGCTATAGTTCTAATTGAATTTGAACTTCGTTGCAATTTGATAATACTTAAAAGGAATTATCTACACATTGTATGTTGTGTTCATGTCCTTTGTAGAACAGTTTTTTTACCTATGTGTATGGCACTATGTAAATGGTAAAAAATATTTTATTTTATTTTGCTCATAAAAATTTATTTAGTTTCTAACTAAAACTGAAGTGTTTGATTCTTTATCTATTCGTGCTGTTGTGACCATCAGAGCCATGTGGCATACTAATAAAAAATTATAGAATAGCTATACATTTTTAATAATATGGTCACACATATTTAATTTTTATTTATCAATGCTAGTAGTTATTATCATTATCAATCCATAAAATAAGTTGCTTTCACAACTAATTATGTAAAGTAGCCAATTAATTGTAAAGAAAACTCAACTAATTATAGGAACGTTAGTTACCATACTATTACAATATTCATGATGCATGATTTACACAGCGCTAACATTCGATGAGCCGCTAATCACTTAGATGAGCCGCTAATCACTTAACAATCATCCTTTTACCCTGTCTTTACATATCAATGATGCACTCCACCGTAAATTTCCTAACTCCGCCACTGAAATTCAATTGGCGTAGCTAGACACCACCTGCAGATGCTCTACATCACCTGCATATATCGATAGGGAAGAAAAAGGACATGGATGCATCTTCGCGGCAATTTGGCATGCAGCTTCTCTTCTCGTATGTCTTCGCCTTTGCATGCACGCTTGTCGTGGTTGGTGGTTGGTGTAGTGCGCTCGCTTTTCTAATTTTATGTGTGGCCACGCATGCAAAAAGGAAGCAACATTTTGCATTTCGTCGTGTGATCCATCTTTGATTTGGCGATTTTTCCGTTCGTCACTAATACTCATGTCACAATTAATATAGTGATGAATTTTCATTCCCCACAAATAACCATGCTCTCATTAGTGACGGTAGGAAGTACCATTGATATATAGTTAGCACGTTAGAGACCATATATGTCATCGCAAATAGGTTTAAAATATAGTGACCATGTTTCGTCACTTATGATGCTTGTAGTGACAGTGAAATTTCCCATATTTCATGAACATCTGTGTTACCATTAAATTGTCACAATTATATTATGCAAAAGTGACGAAATAAATAGTCACAAGATCATGGCAACGAACCTTGAACAGATTCAAGCTGGGTTCACCATCCCTTACTAAGTCATTGCAGACTTACTAGTTGAATATATGCCCGTGTATTGGTACGAAAATATATAGAAACGTTATAGTAGAAAACAATTTGCTAGATGAGGGATCAATTATTAACACTTCTATACTAAGGCATTAAAAACACAAACATAATAATCAAATATGGTATCCAGATAACCATGAGGAAACAAAATCATTTCAGATAACATGTCATACACTCACGAGACCGCACAAAAAAAAAAACACAACGCCACATGGAGAAGAACACGGTGGAGCACAGGTTGGTGGTGCCACCATTAGTTTTAGATAATGAAATAAAAACATCTCCCTTCCTATGTATCCGAGGATATACATAGCCTAAATTTTATCACAAATACCGAAGAATTCTTAATTAGACGAAACAGTAGCCCTATAAACCATAATGATGGGGCAAAAAAAACGACGTAAAAACATAAAACCAACGGCAAAACAAAAACCGTAAAAACAGTAAACATCCTTCTGAAGAGAAACAATGACATAAAATTATTTCAAACATCTCGAAGTCTATTACATAGCTTCCACCCATTCTTGTTGAAGATTCCCTTGTAATAACATCCAATACTTTACTCCCAGCTACCAAGGCCTCCCTTCTTCCTTGGAATTGCAAAGTTGGCTAAGAGTATATCCAATTGATGCATTTGAATATAACCTATAGTGGATGGTGCTCAATAATTTTCTTGTTAAAAACGACATCATTACGACATAACTATATAGACCAGCAAAATGCCGCCGCCCCTACCAAAATAGTTGCTTTTGAATCAATTAAGACCTAATAAACAGTTCCCAAATATATTGTGAATAGTATTAGGTCTATTAAGATTAAAAGCAATTTGGACTATGCACCAAGCAAAACGGACAATGCAAAAATCAAAAAATAAATGTTGTATGGTCTATTTTTTATCACAAAAATAGCAATTTGTGTCACCTCTCCAGTTCCGTTTTAATAAATTATCCTTAGTCAAAGTAAGTCCTCTACAAAGATATCAAAAGAAATTTTTTATCTTAAAGGGTACTTTAACTTTTCATAACTTTTGACATCGAAAACGACAATTGGTATCACTCAAAACATCATTCATAGATTTGACGGAAAATTGTTCATTCCTATGCAAATTCCAACGAATTATATCCTTATCCATGTTAAGATGAGCATTGGCTATTCTCACCATAAGATTATTAAAAGCAAGCAAAAATTTGATCCTGTAATCGCTCTCCTAAAACTCAATCCTTCATCAATCCTTCATCCATGGGAATATCTAGATTTACTCTCAACTTGAGATACAGACTTATCATTCAAATATTTATTTTTAACCAATTGCTGCCAAACTCCTTCCCCATTCAAAAGTTTAAAAATTATTTATCCAAAAGACACTTATTTTTTATCTCGAGATGTTGAATTCCCAAACCACCTTGTTCTTTAGGCCTACAAAGAATATTCAATTTAGCCAACTTATACTTTAAACCGTGCTACCATTGTATTAACCTTTTCTATCTTTTGTTTTGTCATTTATGGGTATCCAGATACCCACGAGGAAACAAAATCAATTCAGATTACATGGCATACACTCACGTGGCCGCACACACAAAAAAAAAAAAAAAAAACAACAACAACAACAACAACGCGACGTGCAGAAGAACACGGTGTAACACAGGTTGGCGGTGCTACAATTCTATCGACCTTTTCTATCTTTTGTCCGGTTATTTATGCAAGTGTGTACAGCTAATAATACATAAGCAAAGTCTCAACTAACTCCGGGATCTATGCCATACTGCACGTCCATCTAACTATGCGCTGGATGCGCTACGGTCCATCACTGATTTTGCAACACATCGTACACATCCATCGCGGTATGTCTTTTGCAACTGGAAAAACCAGAGGTGGGGCCAATTAGGTCAGCCCAGTGTTACAGGACATCTGAGTCTTAATATATATATATATATATATATATATATATATTATGTGTGTACTCTTTTGCCTAAAAATCAATCTCCGATCTTTTACAGTTAAAATTACTATTTAATATAGTGCTACTTAAAAATTATATATATTATTATATGTATTATGAAGTAATGAATCTCGATTTTTTTTTTTTGGTTGAAGTTCCGCCTCCAGAAAAACACATACGAAGTACACCAAGATCAATCATCGCGGTATGGACAGCGGGAGGTGGTGTGGCAAGCTAGTACGTAAGTGTGGAAGGTGTCATTGGACCATGGGTCCATGCCATGGTCTGTACGTATATGCACATGGATATGCATGTGTATATGAACAGCGACGAACCTTGCACAGACCCAAGCTAGGTTCACCATCCTACGAACAATAGCATAGACGAATTAAAGTCAGTTTTTATAATAGACTATCTTTTTATACATCTCTATATACAACTTCTCCATGTAGAATAAAAAAAATTCTATATGGACATGAGGCCCTTCCCCCATAGCCACACATCATCCCCTCCCCCCTGAATCCAACGGCCCAGGGGAGGGGTCCTCCTCGGGGAATTTCCTTCCCGTAGAATGTGTCTTATTTCTTATATTACAGTCGATTACTGTACAAAAGACGATCCAATTTTTCGTACTCTCTCTCTCTCTCATGCACTCCACCTCGTATTTTAGATGGCAAAATTTACAGATAACTCACGTTACACTGTTGTATACGCGTACCAGGTCACCGTAGGATTGTCATTGGCTTGTTATTGTAGGCTTACATATTGCACCGTGACTTACCTTAACACGAGCATAAACGCCAGGGGTCGGCAGCTGCTGGGCCTGGCCCATGATGGTACGCCCACTGTAAGTGCCTCATGCTAGCAATAAACCCGGCCGTTTGTTTGCCGCCTCAACGGATCTGCCGTGTGATTGGACCGAGCATTGTGGCGGCACATTACATTTCTTAAAGAGTGAGAATAATAATACAGGCACATGGTCCTCCTAAAACTCGCAACCCACGTGGATTGAATACGGAAATCGTAACAGAAAATTCTCATAAGTAATCCATCTAACATGTAGTCATTGAAAACTGAACTCTTGACGATCAGCTAGGGAATCGAACGGTCTTTTTAAGGCAACTAGTCATGAATAATACAAAAGTTAATTACATGTTCGCACACCATTTGACAGACCTTGAGGATAAAAAGGTATGACAATATATATATATATATATAGCCCACAGATCTCCGTGAATGAAGGTGGCCCATCATTAGGGAAATGGATCTACATATAGTACCACACATTAAAACTGGTCTTCTGGTATCGAAATGCAAAAGTTCATATCAATCGCTAAACCATTTCACTAAGGGTGTATTTGGTTGCCCGCAAGGACTTGGCTTGCACCACCGGATGCAATATTTCAAGTGTTTGGTTGCCTACATGCTATGTCGGACCAGACTCAGCTCGTGTAAATTTCCCTCCCAGACTTGGCCCGAGGGAAACGCATAAAACGAACTTCGTTGCCGAGCCAGTTGAGCGGAGGTAGACGCTCGCAGCTCTGAGGCACTGATGATGCACCCGCGTGTGCATGACCCTAGTATTAGTGTTACAACTGACCACCCTCACTCCATCTGCGTCGCACTCCTCATCCTCGTTGCTCTCCTCGCTTCGGTGGAGCTCACACTACTACAAAAAAAGGTCATCACATACGGTTTCTGAACCATCTGGATTTGTGTGTCTGTGGTAACAGGCGGTTATCACAGACGATTTTTGAACCGTCTGCGAAAAAAGCTATCACAGACGGTTCTAAATAGTCTATTTTCACAGATGGTTCTTGTTCAGAACCGTCTGTGATAGTTTTTCCTATTGCAAAAAAAAATCAGATTTTGAGTCAAACCAATCAATTGCTGGACAGTAGTTTTCATATACAACCTCTAGCAAAATAATTAAAATCCAATTAAAATTTTGATGATAAACACATTATAGAAAAGGGAAACCAAATGATTTCACATCGTCCCCTCCGAATGAGAAAAAAAGAATAAAGTTACAGAGTTAAACTAGCTAGAAACCATCTGTGCCTCCAACCTCATGAAGAACTCATCGGCTTCTTAGATTGGTCTTGTAAGCTCATCTCTGTACCTCACCAACATATCACAAACTGTTCTTGCATGTCATCCGAGTTCAACTCAAGCTCGTTGGCAAGGAGACATGATCAAAAACCTCCAACAACGCTCCGACCTTAGGTAACACAAAATTAAGATCAAATTTTTACAACAAACAACCAACAAATTGTGTATGTTTTGGGCGGCAGTCTACCTCCTGCGGCAGACAAGGAGCTCCTCCGCATCCCTCCTCCTCCACGTCGTCGGTTGTGTCTCCTCTCCGAACCACGACGGGGAATCGAGGGTGTTCGCAAAGCTCAGCGTGGGGGCAAAGGAGAGACTGATGGAAGACAAGGTTGGGGTGGCTATAATATATAAGGACAACACCAAATTTTTTGGCCTACTGTGCACGTGTTCAAAAAGTTTCGCCCTCCCGCACTGCGAATCACATACGATTTCATACAAAAACCGTCTGTGATGACCGTAATACTTCACATATGGTTTCATACAAATGCCAAGCTATGGTACAACCGCGGAGTAAAGAAAATACCAAGCCATGGTAAAATCAGAAAATAAGAAAAATTCCAAGTCATGGTAAAATCAAAGAGTAAAGAAAATTCTAAGACATAATAAAATGGCAGAGTAACAAAAATTTCAAGTCACAGACAATTTTTCATACAAACCGTATGTGATGAGATACTTATCATAGACAGTTCATGATATGAACCGCCTGTGATATGTCGTCATATGTCACGAACCGTCTGTGATATTTCATAGACGGATCTTAATACGAATCGTCTGTGATATTAGCTCATCACAGACGGTTCTTAGCACATCTAGTAATAGAGACGATCGCACTGGTAAAATCATCTGTGATTACAATTAACACTAACGGTTTTGAAAAATCGTTTTTGATGAGGCATCCAGTATTAACCTTTTGTTAGTAGTGTCATCAGATCGACCTTGCTCTCGCCTCCCCCTCATCGCTCGCTCCACTCCCTTGCTCCTCTTCCTCCTCTCGTCTTCCTCATCATCTTCTCTACCTCATTCCCCTCTCCAAAGCTTGATTTGAGCCCACGACGGCCGCCACACACACCTCGTCGTTTGAGTCAATCAATGAGCTCCACCCACTCTCTTGCACGTCACGTCGTGTTCCCAACCGTATATTGTATATAGTCATGCATCCACTCTCCTGATGTAGCCAACCAAACGATATCTAAAGTCACCTTAAAGTTTTAATCCACTATTGCATCCAGTCATTTCGGTCTGGATAACCCGTAAAGATCATACTAGAGAGATGTAGACAACCAAACACACCTTAAAGTTTTTTTTTTTTTGCTACAATGAATGTACGCTATTCCCGACGTGTTTTGACATTACTGTTCACCCACGCAGATCTTGCGAAGGATCCGGATCGCTTCGTTAGATGGTTCTTTTTACGGAGTAGGACGGGAAACAGCGCAAATGCGTGTCATCACTCTACTCGAACTCGAAGACAGCAGACCATGTGATGTACATTTACTACTCCATTCCATTCATTTCACACGTACGTACGTACGTGTACCTGTGCAGCTTGCTTGCAGCTCAGTCTATCCGACGGACGCTGCAACCCTGCGGGGCACAGCCTGTCTGTGCCCAAAGATAATGCAGTCATATCAGTCAATCTGACGGCCCCCATGCCCTAGTCACTAAGTCCAAGTATAATATTACATTTTCACTATCACATCGCACTAATCTTTAGCACTCATTTTCTTTTCAAAATGGGGCCCACAATTTTTCTCCTACCACATTCTCTCTCCCTCTTTGATTTCACTAACAGGTGGGCCCATAATAATCTTTTTTGAGTTAGCACACTACCTTGTACATAGCCTAATACACTACTGCTCTTGCTGTGAAATTAGAAGAAGAAAAAAATTAGTGCTCTGGTACAGTCACTGCCGGCGGTCCCACGTGATGTGGGGTCCGTGTGTCATGAGGAGAGAGCGGTCAGGACCGAGGCCAGCACGAAAAGACGTGAGAGATGCCCTCTGCTCCCATCGGATTCTCTGTGGAATCGCTTTTAACTGCCCATCACCGTACGGCCCGCATCGTCTCTTCTCATCTCTTCTCTCCAGTCCATTCTTCTCCCTTCTCGGGGTGAGAGAAATATGCGCCACTCGCTCGTTCGTTCCCGCTTCCCGGGTTGTGAAGGCGGCAAACAGTCTGGTCGGTGTGCTTGTGAAGTCGTGCTCATTCGTCCGAGGAAAGTCTCGAGAGGAGCTATTTTACGGCCTGATAAAATTACTCAGATCAGTTGGAATTTACGGAGTTGGAGCAACCAGAAGTGGAGCAACCCTCTAGTAAAAAAATTTTGGGAGCAGATAAAATATTTCTCCAAGTAGGGAGCTGTGGACCAATAAATGAAAATACCCTGGAAGTTGAGAGAAATTTTCTGTAAAATGCACCTCAACTACCCTTCATAGCCCTCTCGCTTTGCACCCCTTCATAGCCCCCTCCCTTCCCACATAAAACCCCAGATTAGATAGACAGCGGAGGCCGGGGCGGCGGCGACCTCTTCTTCCCCGGCCCGATCCTCTGCGACCTCTTCTTCCCCAACCCGGCGTCGGCATCTTCTGTTGGAAATGTGAACAACATTTTAATTTCATATTTGATTATAAGGCAAAGATCACAAACTAGATATATCAATAACACACAACTCATTGCACTTCTAAACATATTCAACAATATTATTATAGTAGAAAAACTGATCGTACGACTGACTTACAGTCGTGCTTGATAAAGAACAGGTAGCAGCGCAGACTCGAAGTAGTGGTCAAAACAATGTAGATCGTAGATGATGCATCGCAGACTCGAAGCAGTGGTCGAAGTAGTGCAAATCATAGATGATGCAGCGCAGCGAGCAATCGTGCAGATGCGCTACTCATAAACCTTATCGCCGCCCTGTGCAGGTGAACTCTGCGATAATAGTTTGGAGATACCCGCTCACTCTCCTTCCCAGTGCACACCGAAGAGAAGTGACGGCTTGGTTCAAACAGCATAACCCTCCAGCCAGAAGTGCAGAGAGAAAGATTTAGGAACAATGGAAGTGAATTGATCAAAATTGCATGTTTGGACGTCTCTAGATGATTTTAAGGTCGAGACAATTACTCTCTAGTAACTGCAAACTTAAACCACTTGTAACTGCCAATTCAAAACCAAATAATGGTCATTAAGTAGTGTTTATTGATCCTGATTGTACATTGGTCTACAGCTTCGACCACTGGTATACAACTTCGACAAATGTATTATGAGCACGCTGGTCTAAGGATCCAACCACTATTTTTTGACTACCACATTATTTCAACCATACTAGTCTATGTCTTTGATCACATTGGTCTAAAACTTTGACCACACTAGTTTATGCCTTCGATCACACTGGTCTAAGGCTTCGACTGTTAATAATTAAGTTTGACCAGATATGGACTAGTCATATAGTGATACGACCCGATCTAGACTAGTCGTATAGTGATACGATCAGATCCAGTCTAGTCCAGACTAGTCGTATGGTGATACGACTTGATCCACACTAGTTGTATAGAGATACGAGCTGGTCGTAGACTGGTCGAACACGACCACTAATATGAGTGTCTACTAGAAGATCTTTTATAAACATAGTGCTGAATCTTTGTATATATTTATGTTGTAGATCATACCACCTACTACTTCTTCAGCACCTACCTTTAATTTGCCATCTGTTCTTGAGAAAGAAAAGTTGAATGGAACCAACTTTATTGACTGGTTTTGAAATTTGAGAATTATTCTTAAATATGAAAAGAAAGAATATGTTCTAGAGGGAAAGGGCAAAGGAAAAACTCAAGATAAGATCGAGAGTCTCAAAGCTAATCTTAAGAAGCTCAAGCTGGGTCCTTAGCCTGAATCAGAATGTTATCATTGTCATGAGATTGGGCATTGGAAGAGAAACTACAAGAAGTACTTAGTAGAGATGAAAAGGAACAAAGAAAATAAGACTTCCAATTCATGTATAAATGCTATAGAAATTAATCTTATCACTTCTCCAACCAATTCTAGGGTATTTGATACCAGGTCGGTTGCTCATATTTGAAATTCGATGCAAAGACTGATAAGGAGTAGAAGCTTGGCAAGAGGAGATGTTGATCTTCGTGTGGGTAATGGAGCAAGAGTTGTTGCATTAGCTATTGACACTTTACCATTAGTTTTACCCTCATAATTAGTTATGGAACTAAATAATTATTATTATGTTCCAGCCTTAAACAAAAATATTATTTCTACTTCTTGTTTAGGAACAAAAGGTTATGGGTTCAGAATAAATAACAATTATTGTTCAATTTATTTTGAAGATATAATTTATGACCATGCTCTATTTCTAAATGGATTGTATGTTTTGAATCTTGAGGATGAGCCCATCTATAAAGCCCATCTATAACATTAATGCTAAGAGACTTTGACATAATGATTTGAATCCCACTTTTATTTGGCATTGTCGTCTAGGTCATATAAATGAGAAGTTCATGATGAAACTCCATAAAGATGGTCTTCTAAACTCATTTGATTTTGAATCATTTGAAACATGTGAATCTTGTTTACTTGGCAAGATGACAAATGCGCCTTTCACGACTAGAGGTGAGAGGGTAAGTGACTTATTGGCCCTTGTACATACAGATATATGTGGACCAATGAGCACTTCGGTTAGAGGTGGTTTTCAATACTTCATAACTTTTACTTATGATTTCAATAGATATGGCTATGTCTATTTGATGAGGCATAAATCGAAATCCTTTGAAAAGTTCAAAAAATTTCAGAATGAAGTGCAGAATCAACTTGGCAAGATAATCAATTATCTACGATCTGATGGTGGAGTTGAATATTTGAACCATGAGTTTGGTGATCATCCAAAGAAGTGTGGAGTTATTCCACAACATACTCCGCTGGGGACGCCACAATGGAATGGGGTGTTTGAACGATGGAACCGAATATTGTTGGACATGGTTCGATCAATGATGAGCCAATCTGATCTTCCATTGTAATTCTAGGGATACACTCTAGAAACAACGGCTTTCACTTTAAATAGGGTTCCATCAAAAACTGAAGAGAAGACACCATATGAGATATGGACCGGAAAGAGTTCTGGATTGTTTTTTCTCAAGGTATGGGGTTGTGAGGTATGGGGAAGAGTCCAAAACGGCCAAAAACTCTGGTTAGGTTTGATTTATATTACTATCGTATACTACTAATAGAAATGTGCTTAGCACTAGCTTTAGATCCTAGTAATTCAAATGGAACAAGGTTAAAATAAATTGTTTCGACTTTCACAAGATATATCTAATTAATTAATTAGCCTTATATACAAATGGTGTTAAAAAAATAACAAACACAAAGCATTGATTTCCCAACTCCAGAGTTCGGAACTAGTTCGGGGATCACTACTGTTTCCTATGAAATTCTATGTTCCAAACAGCCCCCGCCCCCTGGTTTGAGTTTCAGGACTACGTTACGAGACGTTTGGAATATTAAGATTTTTCACGTGAATTTAATACAGAACAAGATAATTTCGCTATAGATCAATTGAATTCCTACACCGCAAACGAACCTTAATCTTGACAAAAGGAAAGGATACAATCAGGTCTAGATTTTTTTGGAGAGGGGCTAGTGATAAATTTAAATATCACATGGTGAATTGGGGGACTGTTTGTAGACCCAAAAAATTTGGGGGCCTAGGGGTTCTAAACACAAGAGTGATGAATGATTGCTTGTTGGCCAAATGGATTTGGAAGATCCATACTGCTAATAATGAACTTTGGTTCAAGATCCTTAAGGCCAAGTATTTTCCTGGGGGTTGCTTCAAAGATGCTAATCCTTTGAAAGGTTCTCAATTTTGAAAATTTTTGCAAAAAGTTAAGCACTTGTTTTATTAGGAGGGTCAGGTTTCAGATTGGGGATGGCCATAATACTTCTTTTTGGAAGGATGTGTGGATCGGAGACTGTCCTTTTAAGATCCAGTTTGATAAACTTTATAAAATATGTCAAGATCCTGATGTCAATGTGGCTAATTGCCTTTCTGGAAATGGCTGGAAGATTAACTTCCTTACAAACATTGGTGAGGATGAGTTTACTCAATGGAGTCTTTTGAAAACATATATCACAGATATTGATCTGAATGGGGGAAATGATAAAGCCCTTTGGTACCTGTAGAAAACATGAATGTTTTCAGTCAAGTCCCTTTATAAGCAGTTAGTTTTTTTGGGGGTCATTTGCAGGAAGTTGTAGAAGTTATGGAAAAGTAAAATCCTTTTAAAAGTTAAAATCTTTTTGTGGCAATCTTATCTTAACAGGGTCTAAACAGCTGATCAGCTGAAGCATAAGGGGTGGAAGGGTGAGGTGAATTGTATCCTCTGTGGTGGTGTTGAAAATATTGATCACATTATGTTTTCTTATGTGTTAGCAAAATTTGTCTAGTTTTGTGTGAAAGAGGTGATGAGTTAGGAGAGAATTCCCACTTCCCTAGATGATTTTCAGCTTAACTGGCTAGATAGGAAAGGGGCTAATACTTATAATATCACTATGTTTAGTTTTTGCAGCATTCGCTTGGAGTCTCTGGAAAAATAGGAACGAAATGATGATTGAAAAGGATTTTTCTAAGCGGCGTATGGATTTGATTTTCAACTTTCTATCTTGTTTGCAGCACTGGAGGGTCCTCATCAAAGGGGGTGAGAGATGTGTTCTGGATGACTTTTTGTCAGACTTTGAAAACTGGGTTAAGATTGCCGGTTCGAATGTAGATGTTTGATATTTTTGGTTGTTTAGGCTCCTGTAATGGTTCTGTTGGAGGATTATGCGGTTTTCTGTTTCTAGTTTGTAAGTTGGTATTCCTAGTAAGTTGTCTCTTTTGCTTGTAAGAATATTATTATTTGCTTTCTATAAAAGGCGTGCTTGCCTTTTGTCCAAAAAAAAAACAAGAGTAAAGGATAGGGAAGTCTTCCTTGTCATCTGTTTCGTTAGAAAAAGAATATAGATACAACAGAATTTGTCAAATGCGAAAGGTTATCCCCCGCTCACAAACATCCACCCTGACCTTAAATATTTTCTTTGTGTGATACCTACTCTGGTACCATCAGCCGTCTCATAGAATAGTGTTGTTTTAGACATCGACACGTCCCAAAATACAATTCTAACCATGAATTTTTCAACTGTACTGTATTTATAAAACATAATAAAATTACAATCTTGCGAATGTATACTTTTCGAGCCAAATCCACACGAGCCAAATTTTACATAGTTTAACGGCATATATCCAAAACCGTCACTCCTGTGTATCTGGATAGTAGGTGTTTTTTTTTTTTTGTAAAAAAAGAGTGGTCGCTGCTTGTCATACGTGAAAAATGGTTACTGCTAGAACTTGAAGCCAAGGCAGCAGCACCGACCAAACAAAGGACTGCATTGAAGCTAAAAAATACAGAGAATATACGGTAATCAGCGTTAGTGGTCTGAAATAAATGGTCTAGATTGCGTGCCGCTGCAATAAAAGAGCAGTAAAATCGCTACATTATATAAACATACACGATTTCTGCGGTGAGTTACTACAGTATGACTGCTCAAATAATTGGTTAAATATTGAAATAAGTTAATTTTAAATGAAATTAGATTTTACTTTGATTTTACAAAAAAAAAACTATAAATAAAATAGTATCGAATTAAACTATTTCGGGAAACAATTCAGTCCTGACTCGATATCCAACCCCGACCTCGAGCCACGCCAAGAAGCGTAAACAAACAAGGAGTGCAGCGCAGGCAGCGGATTAAGAAAAGCCTCTTAAGAAACCTGGAGTTGATCAACAGTGGATCTACATGTAGAAAAGCCTCTAGCTAACTAGATTACAACAGCAACAACAGATTAAAACCCACCGTGATGAAAATGTTACAATGCGAGTAATTCCCCAAATCCTAATTCTAATTCTAACAACCCCCCAACCAGTTAATCTTTCCCTTTCCCAATTTTACCGGCGGGGGGATAAATCTCAATTGCGGCCGCCACTACCGCAGCAGCAAATGGGGCAAGAGGATCGCGAATGGCGCCCCCGCGACCAGTCGGCCTAATGATGCTGCTGCGAGTGGGGCTGCCGACACGTCGCCGGTGGCCATGTTGGCGAGCCAAGAATCGCTGCTACCGCCGAGGATCACGCCTTCGCCTTGCCCACCGCCGCCGCCCATCGGCATCGGCATGTTGTCCGGGGTGGCGTCGGTGAACGTCGTCCCCGGCATCATCGTCGTCGCGGGAATCGTGGTCGTTCCAGGCATCGTCGTCGGCGTCGCGCCAGGCACTGCCGTCCCCGGCATCATCGTCGGCGTCGGCGTCGTCCCGGGCATCGTCGTCGACTTCTGGCTGCTCACGTGACATGACAGAACAAGCAAGCGCACATGGTCAGCTCACGAGCTCTGCTCCCAAAATTAATTAATGGCTCCAACAGTAAACAAATGGGAAAAAAAAAGCATTCCACAAGAAAGCTTGTCTTTGGCACTTTTCTTTACATCCAATCTGCTGCTAATTAACTAAAGATAAAAGATCATGCCAAGATCTCATCATCTTGCAACATGCATGTCGTTTATCTGCTTATCTCCTCCTAAGCCTTTCCCTTTTTAAGCACACAAGATACTAGCTATAGTGGAGTGTATAATGCCATAAGTGATATAATTCTCACACAAAAAGTCACTAATCTCTGACAAGAGTTTGCTAAAGGACAGGAGAGAGAAAGCAGCAGTGTGTGAGCCTCCTCTCATGGTCATGGTCATGGTATGGCTATGTACGCAGACAGCAGTAAAAAGAGCAACAGATCAACCCCCCTTCACAAACCAAGAACCAATCAAAGATCCAGACTAGATTGGTACTGCAACAATGACAAATCTACAACCCTCTCTCTCTCTAAAGAGCCAAGAATTTGCTTGCAATGTGCATGGACAGTTTGGGCGATGGAGCATACCTTGGGGAGGCACCGCCGGGGCAGAAGGTGACGGTGTAGTCGGGGCCGCCGGAGCAGGTGAAGGTGGAGGTAGGGTCGTCGAAGGCGTAGCTGTAGGAGCGCGGGCACGCCGTCTTGAACATCTGCGAGTAGGCCGTCGGCCGGCACGTCGCCGGGTTCGCGTACGCGCCGCTGCAGCAGTACTCGGGACGCCCGAACGCGTCGCACGCGCTCCGGCACGCCGCGCCACTGCCCAAGCGGAGCTCGGCCGGGCACATCGCGTTCAGGTCCGCCGCGCAGCCGGCGGCCGCGCACGTGGCGGCCCCTGACGACGACGCGTCGCCGCCGGAGGAGGACGACGGCTCCACCAGCACCGGCAGGTTGTATCCGTCCACGAGGCTGACGTCGTAGAAGTCGAGCCCGCCGCTGCCATCGAGCGTGAACTCGGCCAGCGTCGTCGGCGGGGCCGCGCCGGCGCCGGCGCACTCGGCCGTGCCAGAGCCGCAGTCCCCTGTGGCGCAGACGAGCCGCCCCGTGGCGCCGTCCTGGACGCAGCTGGTGCGCGCCCAGAGGCGGCCGGACCAGCCCGACGGCGCCGGCACCGCGCGCGCCGCACCCGGCGGCAGCTCGAACCCCGTGGTGCCCAGCCGCGCGCTGCCGGCGTTGGACAGGACGCCCGGCCACACCGTGTCCGCGCACCGGTTCACGAACGTGAACGTCGCCGCCTCCCCCTCTGCAACACACCACCAAAAACACAGTCCTCAGCTCGCCTGCCCGCCCGCCCGGCCGCCATTACTAACCTCACAAGAACTCAACTCCAACAAAAAAAAGAAGCATGAATTCACCACAGATTACTTACCTCTCCACAAGATCGAGAAGAGCACGAGAAGGGCGACAGATCTTGGCAACCCCATCGATGCTTCTCGAAGCAATGCAGTGGTGAGTGGTTGCTACAGCTACAAGCACGAGCAAGAAACGTGCAATGTCAGAGCAGTGCAGTGCAGTTACTCACTCCCCTGTAATAATGGTGTGGTAGCGTGACCGAGGAGTTGGAGAAGAGAGAGATGAGAGGGCAAATGCCAGTAGCCACCACCACAAGAATTTGGGTGGTGAAGTGGTCGAGATCGAGAGAGAGAGAGGAGACGGGAATCTTTGGGGTGGCTACAAGGCTGGACTTATAGCAGAGAGTGGGGCTACTATTTAGCAGCAATTTACTTTACCATGCTTTTGCCTTTGTTTTGGTCCTGTTTCCTTGGTAAAAGAGAAAGCTTGGGGTTGGGGATGGGTGGGTCTTGATGGTTCTTGATTCATAGGCCTTTTTCTCCTGCATTTTTTTTGGCATGCCAAGGGAATGGGGGCATTTGTTTGTGCAGTTTTTGTTTTTTACAGTGATGAGGTTTAGACTGTTCAGCGAGGGGAGAGTGGTATATTTTAACGAGCTTTGTCACAGTTCCGAATGTGCTCCTGTTTATGAACGCCTCTATGGTCATATACAATGAGATTATATCAGTTGTTTATAGTATCTATCATGTATGATTTAAGTTGGTGTGGATGGAAAAGAATAAAAAGAGAGAAATATATTATCTACGATTCTATACCCGACTGTATCACTACAATTAAGAAGGAAATATATTTAGTCCATGAAAGCACTAAAAGAATGTATCGTCTATAAAGATAAGTAAAAGATAAACTATTGTATAAATTATCTATAGTGCTATCTACAAATAACATAAAAAGTTACTATATACAAAAATTATCTGAAATGCTTCACGACATCTTTTCAACTTACGTACTACTGTGTTAGCACTTCCACATCCCAACCATTGGTAGTCTCGATATGAGAATGCAGGGTGGCTTCCAACATCTTATGCGGTGCAGCTTATGTAATCCGGGGATCGCAGCACAGTCAAGTAATTAGTATCTCAGTTGTTATCGAGGGGGATGGCATATCTGTTTAGAACACCGGGTTTTCAGCCTAACAGCTGAGAGTGGAGAAAAGGAATATCACAGAATACACTTGTACCTTTACATCTCCTAAGATGGAGGATCCTTCCTTTCATTGCAACATGTTCTAGGTTGCTTTAGCCTAGATCTAGTTGGATAAGTGCAGTTTTGCAGTTGATACTTGGAATTAGGGTGTGTGTTGCTGGTTGCTCTTGCTCTTGTTCCTAAAGGCAGTAACAAAGGTTTTGAAAGTGGGGAAAGTCATAAATCATACTAATTGATGGTTGGTCTTGGTCCTATTATTCTAAAGGCAGTAATGGAGGCGTTGAAAGGTCAAAAAAGGAAAAGGGGAAGAATGTTGATGGTAAATGGAGACAATCAGCTACATAATAGAAATGTGCTGTCCTAGGATGATTTGATTTGATGCCTAGAGTGTAGATGCAATTGTATACCCCAGAACATTTTATACAAAAAAGAATTATTTTATCGAAAAGGTCGACAAAAATAAGAAAATAAATCTAGCTACCGTCTAATGAACATGGATGTTTTTTTGGGTGTGGGCAGTGGGAGCTAGGCCTTGAGTCTGCCAGGCAATGATCCGAGGTTCAGCGAAAAATATCAAATAAAAATCAAAATAAAAACATAAATTAGTCAGCTACAATATCAATTTAGGCCGAAACGCACTGGGACCGCGCTGGCTCCGCCCCTGGGTTGGGGCTCAAACACTGAAGCTTGTTTTAAAAAGAAGTAGTTTGCGGGTAAAAGACAGAAAAAAAGAACTTACTCCTTTCCTGGTACGGTATAAGAGGTTACTTAGGCTCCATTTGCGGTTACTGTGGATTATGATAATCTCGTTTGGTTGGACGGCTTTTAGGTATTGATGTGTTTCACTAGCTTCTTTTTCTTCTTAATCTAAGATGCAAACAAATATATTATTGTGTTTGAAAACATACCAGATGAAATGTGAGTGAGAATCAATGGATGATAGAATTTATCTAACTAATATGATTTGCCAAACAAGGCGAAAGACTTTTCACTACTTCATTTTTAAGTTTTTGGCTCTTTGGTTTGTTTTGGTGATAAAATAATAAATCTAGTCCCCTCCCTGCGGAATTGGCAAAAAAATGGCACCGCGGTTGGGTAGGCGGACGATGATTTTTTTAAAAAAAATAATTATTATTTTATTTTGAAATACATTAATATATCTATTTTTTTACTTTACATAAATAATACTCCATCGCTCCCTCGTTGGGCGACTAGTCCAAGTCGCCCAACCGTCGAGCGAGACGTGGCCTTATCACCCAACCATCGAGCGACTTGGACCTAGTCACTCAATAGCTAGGCGACAATGCATATGTCGCTCAACCGTTGGACGATTTTAATTAACAATATTATTTTATTAATTCACTGGAAATAATTGTGTGGGAATAAATGTAAATTTTTGTAGGTAATACATTTAGAAAATGTTGTTTTGTAGGTTGTTGACAAGTTTGGTTGGTCTGTTTGTGATTTCGTAGAATCTCAAGGGTACGAAATTTGTCAGACTCGCGATAACATTTTGTGATCGTCGTACGTTGTTGTAGTGCGGTAAATTTTTGAAGAATTTTGTGAGGACGATAGAGGTAGCAATGAGTCGTAAGTACGAAGGTAAGTGATTCTTGCGATGCGCTAGGGAATTCATACACGATGAAGAACTTTGAAGAAATTGTGCAACGATAACAACAAGACGGTTGATCCGACAAGGGGGTTATATGGCACACAAGTTAACGAACCAAGAACGGTACACGCATGCCTTTAGGGAATTATAAATACATGAGACATATGGACGAAGAGGATCGAACTACTGCATGGAACGTGGTCATTTTCCCTTGTAGCCCAGCTCGGCGTTGTACTCCTCACCTTGATCCTTAGCTTTCGCCACGATGGCTCTCTTTCCTGCCCTCTCGGCCTCGCGTCGCCGGGCGTGCTCGCGCTCTTGCTCCTCGTGCAACCTCTCCCGCCTCTTCTTCTCGTCCATCTCAGCCTGCAGCTCTTCGAGGCGCCTTTCACGGCCCTCGCAGTCCTCTCTGGCCCATCTCTTCCATGTCAGCAGCATCCACATGTCGTAGGGGTGGATCTTGTTGTTGATCCACTCGCTGAAGTCACATAGGTGCAACGGAGGTTGCGGTGGGAAGAGAGATATGGTTATATCATAACAAGAAGCAAAATAGTTGTGTGCACTGAAATACGATTTATTTATCAATTGCATGTGGCTCAGCGTGTCAAACAGTCTGCGCAGAAGTTTGGGCGACACCAATAGTACGCTTCAATGGTCCACTAGTCGGTTGATTTGACACACTTGCAAGAGTCCCAACACCAGCAAAGGGGGTGCCACCCCCTGCGGGGGCCCTTCCGAAGAGCATTCAGCAGGCATAGGAGGGAGGGCATTGCTCGACCCAGAATCGTTAGGCGTACTGCGAGGTAGCCTCCTTAGATCGACGACCTCCGGGGGCGGATGGTGAGTGTAAGGTTGCTGACTAAATATCCTATGGTGAGCATCGGTCTCTTGGGAAGACACCCAGTCCTTCAAAAGCCCGCGGATGTTCTCCCATTCCTTCTCCTTGTCCATGTTATGTAGGTAGTGTTGTTGGTGTGGAGCTCCCGGTCGAGTAGCGCTCTATTTATAGCAGGAGCGGACGCAGCTATAGCGGCTCTATAATGGCCGAAGTGCAATCCGGTCGAAGCAAATTCGCGTATATGAGGAGGAATCATGTTGCAGCGTTGGGTCAAGTCACCGCGCAAAGCTACCTCGTTGGGTCTTGTAACATCCCAAATATGGATTTGTGTTTCAAATGTAAGAAAATACAAAGATATTAAAATTTTTCTTGCATCTTGAAGCCCTTGGTCATTTTTGTAATTCTTTTAAAAAGAATTAGGGAAAATCAAATTCAAATCCTCATTTGACTCTAATCAAAAACCTCCTTGTCATAGATCTTGTGCCAAACCCTGGGAAATCTTTTCCCTGAGTTCTAGGGAGGCTTGGCAACACCTTTGAATTATCTCATGATTTTTAGAAATTATTTGATAATTTTTGGAGGCAAGTCAAAATTGGTCCAACCCTATTTCCCCTCTTCTGGAATTTCTGGAGAAAAATTCAGTGCCTGAAAATCTCTCAATTTTTTTTGAGAGGTTCCTCCTGCTGTCAAAAAGCTCCAGTTAAAATTTCATAAATTTTGGAGTTTATTTGCTACCTCAAATAATTCCTCAAAAATCAGATGTTTAGGATTCAAATTCTAACTGGTTTGCACTGTTCCTCGGGTTCGAACCGGACTCGGGCTCGAGCCACTGGACTCGGTCCAGTCAACTAATCGCACCGGCGCGGTCGATCGGGTGTGCGGGTTGTGAGCCGTTGGATCGGCATCGAACGGTCCTCGACCAGCCGAACGATGGAATAGTTTTAATCCACCCGATCTAACTCAGCTGTTGGATCGGCATCGAACGGTCCTCGACCAGCTGAACGATGGAATCGTTTTAATCCACCCGATCTAACTTAGACGTTGGATCGGCATCGAACGGTCCTCGACCAGCCGGACGATGGAATCGTTTAATCCACCCGATCTAACTCAGCCGTTCGATTTCAATCCGACGGTCGACACGTCGTCTCCTTCCTCCGTCAGCGCGCGCGTGAGCCCAGCCATGGCGTGCGTAGAGGAGAAACGCCGCGCGTCCACTCCACTCCTCGGTCGCCTTTAAACGGCTATCTCTGCGCGCATTTAATGCCCGTCGTGCTCCTCCCTCAGACGTCCACTCTCCAACTGCTCCCGTCGCTCTCTCGCGCTCAAATGGCCAGGTTGACCCGAGCGGGATATCGCCGTTGCTCTCGGCCATCCTCGGCTATTTTAAGCTCCATTGTTTCTCCCTTAGCTTCCTTTAGCACCTCCGCAACTCTAGCTAGCACTCACAAGTCCGCTGGAGATGCAGATCCTCGGTAATCCCTCGGCCGCCATTGTCGGTTTTGGAGCTTCGGTGGAGTCGGTGCAGAAGGGGTTTTCTTCTTCGGGTCTTTGCTCCCTCTGCTCCCACTTTACCCTCTGAAGCTTAACCTCACTCAATTCGGTTCAATTTGCTCGGGCTTGGTGGTCGGATTCCCAATTTCAAAAATCGGCACTCTTCTTCGCATGGCGGCCGGATCTCCTCGGTGCATCCTTTGCGCTCAGGTAACTTCTCTTTAGTCCCTAGTGGCCTGGCATCTGCTCCCTTGAACCGCGGTGGCGCATTTGCGTTTCGTTTTACGTCACTTTGCGGCCACCGGTTCTCTCCGGCTTGCGGCGTTACGGACCACGCGGCCAAATCCATTGGTACCATTAGGTGCGCAATGAGGTTTGGAACCCATTTTGGGCACTTGCTTGCCGCACGGCTAGAGCCGCCGCGGCCGCAAATCCTTCCCGTCGTTTTTGGGGAAAAGCGGACGCGTGTTTTGAACTTGAGTCGATCGCGACCGTCGATCCTAAGATCTACGGCTCGGGATCGCGCTGAAATTTGAATTCGTCGCGCGTCTCGGTCGTGACCCGTTGGATCGAATCCAACGGTTGGCGAATAGGGTCTCTCGGCGCCAGCGCTTCGGATCCACGTGACCCGTTGGATCCAGATCCAACGGTTGACGTGTAGGGTTTCTCGGCCGCGCGCGCGCGCGTCAGCGCAGGGTCGCGGACCGTTGGATCCAAGATCAACGCTCCACGATCGTCCACGTCATTTCAAATTTCTGATTTTCCCGAAAGGACTTATTTATCAACTGAAAAATGTGATAACTTGTAAAATGCATAACTAATTCATTTTAATTCCTTTTTGGGAGATAAAAATTTGGTGGGTTATGTTTTCAACTGAACTTTAATCTAAAAATGTTTTTCGACGCCAGTATAGCTCCAGAAAATTTTGCTAATGAATAGTAGCATTTTTTATTTATAAAAGCTGAGCAAAATTGATTTGGTCATATCTTTGGCATTGAGAATCCAAATCAATTGGTTCTTGTTGCTAAATTCTTTATAAATCAGTACCTTGCTACTGTAAAAATTTCAGAATTTTTGGATAAAGTTTACTGTTGGGTCTTTATGTTTTCTTCGTTCTTATCGGTTGTTTTTCGCTTTCTCGTTAGGATCCGAAGAGCACGTTGATAATATAATTGATCCTCAGCAACATCTTGACCCACAGCAAACAGGCAAGTAGTTTGATCATGTTAATCCCATTATTTTTCAAGTCTAATATATTGATTTCAACTTGTATGTATGCATTGCTATTTTGTTGTTAAATTATGGTTAGTATCCTATAGTTGCATAATCTGTAGGAATTGATTATCCTCTACTACCATGAGCCTAGGTTATTTGCTGTGATTTGAGTTCGATGGATGAGCTCTTGTCACTTAGTAGAGTACGAATTGAAATTGCTTAGAAATGCTTAGTTTCGGTAGTAATGGGCGATCATCGATTTTAGTTGATGATCTTGATCACACATATAAATATTACTCCATTATGTCCAGCACTTGTGCTTTGTTATTTTGTAAATTCAAAATCTGAAAATGAAACATTGTTTTAGACTTGGGCAAGTGGTTGGCTGGTGGGTTATTGGGTTTGTGGATGTCTTGCCTAAGTCAACAAGGACCGAATATCTTGTGTCACACTCTCCAGGCATTTTTGCGTGCTAACCACGCGAGAGGGATATGAGACCTCTCTTGACTTAGTACTTTGGCGTGTGTCATCTCCGAGTCGCAGGAGGGGGTTGTGTGTGTTGTGTGAAAAAGGATATGTGTTCTTGTGTTGGGTGTGCGGTGGTGGAGATTCTGGGTAGGCTCTCCACCTCGAGGAGCATTGTAGTTGTCCAAGGCTTTACCTGGGACGGGTAGTTGACCGAGGCTTTACAATGACTCCGACGCAACGTATGGGTTTCTATCCATACGGGCGGCTCGTGGGTAATACACAATATTGGAAATATCTCGTAGGACTTAGCCGTGCCGGCATACCTAAGGAAGTGTGATTAATAGCTTGGCAAAAGGCGGTCTGGCGTGTGGGTACATTGGTACACCCCTGCAGGGTATAAAACTATTCGAATAGCCTCGTCCTAGGTTATGGACACGCTTGGTTAGGTTTTGCAAGAGTTAGACTGCAACCTTTTAAATGAAATTTGACATGGGTGGTATGAATGGGTAATTCATGCTATTGTTGTGGTGACTAATGGTTTAGTCACTTCCAGGATTGTTGTTGTCATCTATCTACTGTTATATTATTGTCATTTACCGTTATTTGAATATTAAAAACAGATTTGTCAACTTGCTTTTAAATATACTACTTTATTGCAAATAAAGATTGCTTTGTGCTGAAAATGAAACATACAGCCTCCACTTAAATAAGCCTGTATGTAGCATATGTATAGGCCTGTTACTCTACACGTAAGTCTTGCGGAGTACAATTTTTATACTCATTTGCTTTGCTTAACTATTTGTTGCAGAGGAGGAAGGTGAGCCCCAAGGGTCTCACTTTTGTGAAATGTGCTGTGGATTCGACGACTAGCTTGGCGGTCCGGTCGGTTGCCTTGTGGGTTAAAGACACACTGATTGGCTCTTTTGGTTTATGGCCATCTTATGGCACTTTTGCTTCCGCTGTTTGATTTCTATATGTATATGTCATTTGGCCGGTCGGCCTCTCTTTTGTAATAACTATCCTTTATGTATGTTATCTTCTGGTTGTTGCTTTGCTTCGGTTCTATGTGAATGAATGGAATTGATGCATGAATTTTGTAAAGAGGTGTGTATCTTTGCTTTTAGGAAGTATACATGTCTCAAGACACAGTTATTTCGTTTGTGATGCTAGGGTCAATTGGTGACTAAGCATTACAAGCCCAATAATCCGGGGTCCTCACAGAGTTTGGTATCAGAGCCGTACTGACCGTAGTAACCCAAGCTTGGTCGTCTTTAGGATATTTTGGAAAATATTATTTTCAAAGTATCAAATGGTTTATGAAAGCTTAAGGAATTCTCAGATTTTATTCCTTACCTATCTTAGCTTTCTCCTCTCATCTTACTCTAATTTGAGTTTTGAAAATTGATTTCCTCTCCTTTCTTCAAAGATAGTCGTTATCGTTTAATTGGGTTTTGGGAACTAATGAGCTTAGCAAATTGAAGTGGTGGTTGCCCTCTACGAGGTTTTGAAGTTTCTGGAATGGCTAAATTTCGACCAGTAGCTTGGATGCAAAACCTGGACAGCGGTCTTTCAATTTCCGGACAGCAAGCTCAAAGGTTCTAAATGGGGTAGAAAATGAGAGGTTAATCAACTAAAACTTGTGGGAATAGAAGGGTAAGATGTGATACTAGTTAGCTATGTATCTAACACTAAGTTCGCTGATTTAACCTTGCTCTTTAGTGGTACTAGATCTTACGTTATATTCTGATTTTTATCTTCTCAGACAATTACTCGTTCATTCAATACGGGTTAGTTGCATTGGGAAGTTGAGCTTTGGTTTGGTGATTCCTTGCTGTTTTTGGAGTCTTTTAATAAGCATGTTTAAGTTTATACACTTGCTGCTTTGGCCTTCGATTAGGGTGATATTCCATTCCCCTAGTCGTTAGCTTTTCGCTTTCTTCGGCTTTATTTTCGGGTCTAGCTTTTAACCCAAGTTTCTTGTAACAGGATGGCGGGACTTTTCGTAGCGGCCAAGGCGGTCCACCGTCCGGACGAGGATCTTCCTCCTCCTCCGGCCATGGCCGAGGTCCTTCTTCAGATTGAGCGCAACCGTGCAGAGGACCGGAGGGTTCTTCTGGACGTCATTACGCGTAACACTTCCGCCCTTACCGGTGCTTCAGGATCCGGGCAAGGGAGTGGACACCAGCCGCGTGGGGGACTCGCGGAGTTTCTTCGCACCCGGCCCCACGTTCTCAGTCGAGGACCGCTGAGCCTTGAGCGGTAGCCGTCGGTTGGCGGAAGCCGTATAGCGCAGCGATGCGGAGAGCACGAAGGCGCTGTCGCATCGCACCGATTAGAGGGTGCGGCTTTGTCTTGGTGGGAGAGCTTTCGCCATGCGACTGGCAGCCACAGTCACACAGGAGTAGTTCCGCACCGCCTTCCGTCAGTCACATTCCTTCCGGCTGATGAGGTGAAGAAGAAGGAGTTCTTGTCGCTCGACAAGGGCGCTTTCGATTCTGAGTACTGTAAGAGTTTAACCATTTAGCTCGTTATGCTCGGAAGAGGTGGCCACCGATGAGGCCAAGCAAGAGAAGTTCAAGGATGGTTTGTCCGAGGAGCTTGGGACAAGCTATCGTCGTCGACTTCGGATTTTCGGGCCTTGGTGGACAAGGCCATCGTCGCCGAGCACTCGGGGAGAGCGCTTGTGGATTCCATAGCGTAAGTGGAGGCCCACAAGTCCTCTAGGGCCGGCTATCCCGCTTGATCGGTCTCGGGGTCACGTCGTGAGCAGCTTCAAGACACCCGAGGCCGTCGACTGTTCTTCGTCCTTTGCGGGCCGTGCCCGATCACGTGCACTGCGAGTCGGCCAGGTGGCCCGCAACTCTTCGGCTGCCGGAGTCACTTGCTTCGCCTGCAACCAGAAGGGGCATTATGCGAACCAATGCCCCAAGAAGACAGGAGCAGCCCCTCGTCCTAATGGAGGACGCGGGCGAGGAGGTGGTTCTTCTCAGGACCTGAAGATAGTCCCTGCTATCCAAGGCGTGGGTAGTGGTCGCGTCAACCTCATCTCCGCAGAGGAGGCACAGGAGGCACCCGACGTCGTGCTGGGTACACTTTCTGTTAACTCTCATTCTGCTACTATTTTGTTTGATTCAGGAGCATCTCATTCTTTTATTTCTGAGTCTTTTGCTGCTATTAGTGAGCTCCTTTTTATTCCATTGTTGGTCCCGTTGCTCATTCGCTCTCCCGGTTCGGAGTTGAGGGCTGAATCTGAGTGTAGGGATGTTCCAATTGAAATTGAGGGAGTAAGATTCTTAGCGAATCTCATCCTTCTACATTCAGCAAGTCTAGATGTAATTCTTGGTATGGATTGGTTGTCTCAGCATAAGGGACAAATCGATTGTGCCAAGAAGTGTGTCTCTCTATCTAGTCTTTCCGTGGCGGGTTAAGCTTTTCGCCGAAGCTGCTAGGTCCGCATCTCTTCGCGCTTGAAGCGAGGTCCGCTCTAGATATTAGTGAAGTCCCTACAGTTCGTGACTTCATTGATGTCTTTCCTGAAGATCTTCCCGGGATGCCACCAGTTCGAGACCTCGAGTTTGTCATTGAGTTGGTTCCTGTGCGCCGATTTCTAAGAGGCATTATCGGATGCCACCGAACGAGTTGGTGGAATTGAAGAAGCAACTTAGTGAGCTGCAAGAAAAAGGTTTCATCCGCCCTAGCTCATCTCCGTGGGGTTGTCCTGCAATCTTCGTGAAGAAGAAGGACAATACTTTGCGCATGTGCGTTGATTACCGTCCGCTTAATGAGGTAACTGTAAAGAACAAGTATCCATTGCCCCGCATTGATGATCTCTTTGATCAATTAACTGGAGCTCGAGTATTCTCCAAGATTGATTTGAGAGTGGGATATCATCAAGTTCGGATACGACCTGAAGATATTCCAAAGACGGCTTTCTCTACTCGCTACGGCTTGTATGAGTACACCGTCATGTCATTTGGCTTAACCAATGCTCCTGCCTTGTTCATGAACCTCATGAATTTGGTATTCATGGAGTATTTGGATAAGTTTATCGTGGTCTTCATCGATGATATTCTCATATATTCCAAGGACGATGAGGAACATGATGAGCATATGAGGCTTGTGTTAGGCAAGCTTCGTGAGCACCAGCTGTATGCGAAGTTCTACAAGTGCGCATTCTGGTTGAAGGAAGTGGCCTTCTTGGGTCATGTTCTTTCAGCAGGAGGCGTAGCCGTTGATCCTGGCGAGATCAGCGACGTTCTCTCGTGGTGTCAGCCTACTTCGGTAACCGAAGTGCGGAGTTTTCTTGGTTTAGCGGGATATTATCGCCGTTTCATCGAGAATTTCTCCAAGATCGCGAAGCCGATGACGGAGTTGCTCAAGAAGGACAAGAAGTTCTTGTGGTCCGATGCTTGTGAGGAAAGCTTCCAAGTACTTAAGAAGCGTTTGACCACCGCTCCCGTCCTCGTTCTTCCCGATATCCATCAAAGCTTCGATATCTTTTGCGATGCGTCTCGCCGAGGACTCGGTTGTGTCCTTATGCAAGAAGGCAAGGTAGTGGCCTATGCATCAAGGCAATTGAGACCTCATGAACTCAACTATCCTACCCATGACTTGGAATTGGCGGCCGTGATTCATGCACTTAAGATTTGGCGACATTACCTAATCGGTAATCGTTGTGAAGTGTATTCGGATCACAAAAGCCTAAAGTATTTGTTCACCCAACCAGATCTGAACCTCAGGCAAAAGAGATGGTTGGAGTTGATCAAGGACTACGACATGGGTATTCACTATCATCCGGGCAAGGCTAATGTCGTTGCCGATGCGCTCAGTCGCAAGGCGCATTGCAATGTCTTGTTGCTCCAAGAAAGCCAACCCACCCTTCTGGAGGAGTTTCAGCGTCTTAACTTAGGTTTGGTTGAGCATGGTTCCCTCGCTGCCTTGGTTGTGCAACCAACCTTGGCGGATCGGATTAAGATCGCTCAGCAATCGGATGCTGGGGTGAGCCGCATAAAGGAAAATGTCAAGAACGAACGACCAAGTGCTTCTCGAGGATGAGCATGGTGTTGTAAGGTTCGAACGCCTTGTGGTTCCAAAGGACATGGAATTGCGAATTTGATTCTCATGAAGCCCATGATTCGCCTTTGTCTATTCATCCGGGGCCACGAAGATGTATCAAGATCTCCGTCGGGGATTTTGGTGGACCCGAATGAAGAGAGATTGCGGTTCGTTCTCGAGGAGTGCGACGTGTGTCGTCGTGTCAAGGCTGAGCATCAGCGTCCAGCAGGACTGCTTCAGCCTTTGCCTATTCCTGAATGGAAGTGGGATTCGATCGGGATGGATTTTATCACTGGTTTGCCTCGTACCTCCAAGGGCAAGGATTCCATCTGGGTTGTCATCGATCGATTGACGAAAGTAGCCCATTTTCTGCCAGTATGGACAAACCTTAGTGTGAGTCTACTCGCGGACCTCTATATTTCCCGTATCGTCTGCTTGCATGGTGTACCAAAGACGATCGTTTCGGATCGCGGTGCACTTTTCACCGCCTGGTTTTGGAACTGTTTGCAAGAGCCTATGGGAACCCGTCTCACCTTTAGCACAACATATCACCCCCAAACTGATGGTCAGACCGAAAGGGGTCAACCAAGTGTTGGAGGACATGCTCCGTGCTTGTGTTCTCTCATATGGAAAGAATTGGGAGAAGTGCTTGCCGTTTGCCGAATTTTCCTACAACAACAGTTTTCAAGCCAGTCTCGGCATGTCACCTTTCGAGGCCTTATACGGGAGAAAGTGCAGAACCCCGTTGAATTGGTCTGAGACCGGCGAAAGACCTTTCTTTGGTCCGGACTCAATCAATGAGGCCGAGAGCCAAGTCCAGCTCATTCGTGATCGTTTGCGCACAGCTCAATCCAGGCAAAAGAGCTATGCGAATCGCCGTCGTCGTGAATTGAGCTTCGAGCCTGATGACTTTGTTTATCTCAAAGTCTCTCCTTTGAAGGTCCATCAGCGTTTCGGTGTCAAGGGCAAGTTAGCTCCTCGATATGTCGGTCCTTACCATGTTATCGAGAAGAAAGGAGCTGTTGCCTATAAGTTGGAATTGCCAGCTGCACTCGAGGGGGTACATGATATTTTCCATGTGTCCCAACTAAAGAAGTGCCTCCGTGTTCCAACTGAGGAAGCTCCGTTGAAAACCCTCGATGTCCAAGAGGATTTGACCTATCGCGAGCATCCTGTTCGCATACTCGATGAGGCTGAACGAAGAACGAGGAATAAAACCATCAGATTCCTCAAAGTTCAGTGGTCGAACCATTCTGAGGATGAGGCTACTTGGGAAAGGGAAGATCGTCTCCGTGCAGACTATCCATCTTTCTTTACCGAGTGAGCCAAATCTCGGGACGAGATTTTTGTAAGGGGAGGAGGTTTTGTAACATCCCAAATATGGATTTGTGTTTCAAATGTAAGAAAATACAAAGAAATTAAAAATTTTCTTGCATTTGAAGCCCTTGGTCATTTTTGTAATTCTTTTAAAAAGAATTAGGGAAAATCAAATTCAAATCCTCATTTGACTCTAATCAAAAAACTCCTTGTCATAGATCTTGTGCCAAACCCTGGGAAATCTTTTCCCTAAGTTCTAGGGAGGCTTGGCAACACCTTTGAATTATCTCATGATTTTTAGAAATTATTTGATAATTTTTGGAGGCAAGTCAAAATTGGTCAAACCCTATTTCCCCTCTTCTGGAATTTATGGAGAAAAATTCAGTGCCTGAAAATCTCTAAAATTTTTGTGAGAGGTTCCTCCTGCTGTCAGCAAGCTCCAGTTAAAATTTCATAAATTTTGGAGTTTGTTTGCTATCTCAAATAATTCCTCAAAAATCAGATGTTTAGGATTCAAATTTAACTGGTTTGCAATGTTCCTCGGGTTCGAACCGGACTCGGGCTCGAGCCACTGGACTCGGTCCAGTCAACTAATCGCACCGGTGCGGTCGATCGGGTGTGCGGGTTGTGAGCCGTTGGATCGGCATCGAACGGTCCTCGACCAGCCGAACGATGGAATCGTTTTAATCCACCCGATTTAACTCAGCCGTTGGATCGGCATCGAACGGTCCTCGACCAGCCGGACGATGGAATCGTTTAATCCACCCGATCTAACTCAGTCGTTCGATTTCAATCCGACGGTCGACACGTCGTCTCCTTCCTCCGTCAGCGCGCGCGTGAGCCCAGCCATGGCGTGCGCAGAGGAGAAATGCCGCGCATCCAGTCCACTCCTCGGTCGCCTTTAAACGGCTATCTCTGCGCGCATTTAATGCCCGTCGCACTCCTCCCTCAGACGTCCACTCTCCAACTGCTCCTGTCGCCCTCTCACGCTCAAATGGCCAGGTTGACCCGAGCGGGATATCGCCGTTGCTCTCGGCCATCCTCGGCTATTTAAGCTCCATTGTTTCTCCCTTAGCTTCCTTTAGCACCTCCGCAACTCTAGCTAGCACTCACAAGTCCGCTGGAGCTGCAGATCCTCGGTAATCCCTCGGCCGCCATTGTCGGTTTTGGAGCTTCGGTGGAGTCGGTGCAGCAGGGGTTTTCTTCTTCGGGTCTTTGCTCCCTCTGCTCCCCCTTTACCGTCTGAAGCTTAACCCTCACTCAATTCGGTTCAATTTGCTTAGGGCTTGGCTGAATTCGGATTCCCCCAATTTCAGCCGAAATTGGCACTCTTCTTCGCCCGGGCAGCTTCGGATCTCCTCGGTGCATCCTTTGCGCTCAGGTAACTCCTCTTTAGTCCCTAGTGGCCTGGCACCTGCTCCCTTGAACCGCAGCTGAGCGCATTTGCCGTTTTCGTTTTCGTCACTTTGCGGCCACTTCGGTTCTCTCCGGCTTGCCGGCGTTCTGGACCACCGCAACCAAATCCATTGGTACCATTAGGTGCGCAATGAGGTTTGGAACCCATTTTGGGCACTTGCTCGCACCGCCGCGGCCAGAGCCGCCGGCGTGGCAAATCCTTCCGTCGTTTTCTGGGGACAAAACAGGCGGGTGTTTTGAACTTGAGTCGATGCGGACCGTCGATCCTAAGATCTACGGCTCGGGATTGCGCTGAAATTTGAATTCGTCGCGCGTCTCGGTCGTGACCCGTTGGATCCAGATCCAACGGTTTGCGAGTAGGGTCTCTCGGCCGCCCGCGCGGTCAGATCCACGTGACCCGTCGGATCCATATCCAACGGTTGACGAGTAGGGTTTCTCGGCCGCGCGCGCGCGCGTCAGCGCAGGGTCGCGGACCGTTGGATCCAAGATCAACGCTCCACGATCGTCCACATCATTTCAAATTTCAGATTTTCCCGAAAGGATTTATTTATCAACTGAAAAATATGATAACTTGTAAAATGCATAACTAATTCATGTTAATTCTTTTTTGGGTGATTCAAATTTGGTGGGTTATGTTTTCAACTGAACTTTAATCTAAAAATGTTTTTCGACGCCAGTATAGCTCCATAAAATTTTGCTAATGAATAGTAGCATTTTTTATTTATAAAAACTGAGCAAAATTGATTTGGTCATATCTTTGGCATTAAGAATCCAAATCAATTGGTTCT
Source organism: Hsuehochloa calcarea (assembly GCA_036346395.1). Lineage (NCBI taxonomy): Eukaryota > Viridiplantae > Streptophyta > Magnoliopsida > Poales > Poaceae > Hsuehochloa > Hsuehochloa calcarea. Next base: position 32,101,619 of record CM070611.1, read on the forward strand.
TATTGCTAAATTCTTTATAAATCAGTACCTTGCTACCGTAAAAATTTCAGAATTTTTGGAGAAAGTTTACTGTTGGGTCTTTGTGTTTTCTTCGTTCTTATCGGTTGTTTTTCGCCTTCTCGTTAGGATCCGAAGAGCACATTGACAATATAATTGATCCTCAGCAACATCTTGACCACGACAAGCAGGCAAGCGGTTTGATCATGTTAATCCCATTATTTTCAAGTCTAATATATTGATTTCAACTTGTATGTATGCATTGCTATTTTGTTGTTAAATTATGGTTAGTATCCTATAGTTGCATAATCTGAGGAATTGATTATCCTCTACTACCATGAGCACAGGTTATTTCTTTGTGATTTGAGTTCGATGGATGAGCTCTAGTCACTTAGTAGAGTACGAATTAAAATTGCTTAGAAATGCTTAGTTTCGGTAGTAATGGGCGATCATCGATTTTAGTCGATGATCTTGATCACACATCTAAATATTACTCCATTATGTCCAGCACTTGTGCTTTGTTATTTTGTAAATTCAAAATCTGAAAATAAAATATTGTTTTAGACTTGGGCAAGTGGTTGGCTGGTGGGTTATTGGGTTTGTGGATGTCTTGCCTAAGTCAACAAGGACCGAACATCTTGTGTCACACTCTCCAGGCATTTTTGCGTGCTAACCACGCGAGAGGGATATGGGACCTCTCTTGACTTAGTACTTTGGCGTGTGTCATCTCCGAGTCGCAGGAGGGGGTTGCGTGTGTTGTGTGAAAAAGGATATGTGTTCTTGTGTTGGGTGTGCGGTGGTGGAGATTCCGGGTAGGCTCTCCACCTCGAGGAGCATTGTAGTTGTCCAAGGCTTTATCTGGGACGGGTAGTTGACCGAGGCTTTACAATGACTCCAACACAACGTATGAGTTTCTATCCATACGGGCGGCTCGTGGGTAATACACAATATTGGAAATGTCTCGTAGGACTTAGCCGTGCCGGCATACCTAAGGAAGTGTGCTTAATAGCTTGGCAAAAAGGCGGTCTGGCGTGTGGGTACATTGGTACACTCCTGCAGGGTATAAAACTATTCGAATAGCCTCGTCCTAGGTTATGGACACGCTTGGTTAGGTTTTGCAAGAGTTAGACTGCAACCTTTTAAATTAAAATTTGACATGGGTGGTATGAATGGGTAATTCATGCTATTGTTGTGGTGACTAATTGTTTAGTCACTTCCAGGATTGTTGTTGTCATCTATCTACTGTTATATTATTGTCATTTATCGTTATTTGAACATTAAAAACAGATTTATCAACTTGCTTTTAAATATACTACTTTATTGCAAATAAAGATTGCTTTGTGCTGAAAATAAAACATACATCCTCCACTTAAATAAGCTTGCATGTAGCATATGTATAGGCCTGTTACTCTACACGTAACTCTTGCGGAGTACAATTTTTGTACTCATTTGCTTTGCTTAACTATTTGTTGCAGAGGAGGAAGGTGAGCCCCAAGGGCCTCACTTTTGTGAAATGTGCTGTGTATTCGACGACTAGCTTGGCGGTCCGGTCGGTTGCCTTGTGGGTTAAAGGCACACTGATTGGCTCTTTTGGTTTATGGCCATCTTATGGCACTTTTGCTTCCGCTGTTTGATTTCTATATGTATATGTCATTTGGCCGGTCGGCCTCTCTTTTGTAATAACTATCCTTTATGTATGTTATCTTCTGGTTGTTGCTTTGCTTCGGTTCTATGTGAATGAATGGAATTGATGCATGAATTTTGTAAAGAGGTGTGTATACTGCTTTTCTGGGAAGTATACATGTCTCGAAGACACGGGTTATTTTGTTTGTGATGCTAGGGTCAATTGGTGACTAAGCATTACAAGCCCAATAATCCGGGGTCCTCACAGGTCTCATCGCTACGCAAAGCTGCCCCGTTGGATCATGTCCTGCTTTGCAGAGAGTGGTCACGTGAGTGTGCCTTTCTATACAGCCGTCTAGCCACTTAACCGTTGGACGACTAGCAAGTACTGACCCAATAGTTCAACGAAACAGGGTGATGAGGACATGAACCCTATGGATACAACCATATTTGCTATGATTGTTATTCAAATTACAAGAACTCGTACGCTTCACTTAAATTATCAGGTGAGCTCGTTTTTAGGAGCGTCTTTATATTATATGAACTATATGCTGCTACCTAATGATGAAAATATATATTTTTATAGCACCACATCACTTTTTGTCCAAGCCAAGCAAGAGTTCGAGCTGGTCACATTTTGGAATCCAATTCGGCCTCTAGAGACAATACTGACTTCAAACGTGCATAACTTTCACATACGGAGTCCGTTGGAGCTCTACGAGTACTTGATAGAAATCTTATCTCGTCCACTTTCCAACGGATCTAACCTCACCTCCAAATTCCTTCTGAGCTTGCCGGAATCCCAAAAGAGTCAGACGATGATTTTGATTCCGAGAGCAAAAGTGTTACGCCACCTCCACTTAGGTCCATAGGCCTTGTAACCCTAGGACTATACTATTTATATGAATAGTGCCACCACCCATCCCTTACCCTCTCCCCCCTTCATATAGTGGCCGCCACCCTTAGGGTTTGGTGGATTTTGTTTAGTTAAAAGTTAGCTACATTGCAACTTCGTGTATTGGCTTGTGTCTATTAGACCAACTATAGTACCTATTTGAATCCTAATTTATCGAGTATTTCAATCCTATTTGCAATTTCAGATTGCTTATTATATTGTTCTTGTTTGTTCTTCGATTACATGCAGGAATAGACCTTCGTAGTCAGGTTGATGTGCTTCTAGCAAGGCCGATAACTATCACATAGTTAGTTCAGCGATTGCAGGCATATTGGTCATGTGCGATTGGTAGCAAATTGTGAGAATCGTCTCCACCAAATCAAATTATCCATCTCGTTAAAAGATCGAGACACCTATTGTCGCATCACGGGGACTATACTTGTTGTCAAATCGCATAGTGGTTGAGCAACTTGGATCTAGTCGCTCAACCATTGGGCGACTGCACGTCGGACCACTACTTCGTCCAATGGTTGAGCGATTGGTAAGTACTACGGTAAATTATATCACAATGCACGAGGGAATACATACACAACCATGCCATAGTAACTACGAAGTAAAATACGCACGCAACGAATACAAGTACACAAAGAACACCGAAGACCCCTTACTGGCCACCTGTTGCACCACCCGCAGCACTTCCTCCGTTGTCGCCACATCCCACCCCCGGTCCGTGCCTGCCCATACACCCTGCTTGGGCTTCCTCAGTGCGGGGTGTTGGGGCCAGGGCCCCGACAGGGAGAGGCAGTTAGGAGACCTACTGACCTGTGGTCCTAAGGGGGGGTCGACTCCACCTGGGCCTATGTGCACACTGGGGTACTGCTGAGCTGCGACCCAGAAAGCACATCGATGGGTGCAGCCTCAAATGCTCCCCTGAACTCCCCCTAGTAGTCCGAGAAGAAGCAGTCCACGTCCTGTGGGGGGTCCTCGTGCGGGGAGAGCTCTAATCCTGGATGGGGTGCGAAACCTACAAGACAAATATTGTTTATTTGTGCAATATATTGACGCGAACAAACCTGAAGAGGGGAAATGTACCCTCGGCGTGGGCCATGGCACCCATCCAAGTGTCGTAGCTGCTGTACTCGCCCTGCCCGAATAGGTCGAAGGGGTCTCACGATGGTGGTGGCGGTGCGTTGCCACGTGCCCACCCTGACCCTCTGGCCTGGCCTAGCGGCGATGGGCGTCCGCCCACTCTACCAGCCACGACACCATCTTCGTCCCCTAGCTTGTCTTGCTGCCACCCCTACTATGCCTACGAAACATACCACTGCATTTAGAATCCATCTTAGCATAATTGGGAAAAAAATATAGGGACGTGTTGTCTGTAACTCACGCGTGGACCGAGTCAGGTACCCGACGCCCAACGGGGACTGGAACATCCTGGCGGAGGCCGAACTGGCACATCACCCTGTGCACCGTATAGTCCTCGATGAACACGTCGAGGACCAGCTTCTTTCGTGTCATCGATGCGCTGGTCACACCGGCCTGGTGAGGATAGCCTAAGCGGGAGCCTGATACACTAACTCTGGCGAGTATGGATCGGCTGCGTCGTCAATGGTGAGGCGGTCGAGCTGCTCGACGAAGTGCTCGTACACACGTGTGACTTGCACATGCACAAACTGTGCCTGCGAGCCAGAATAGTGGTTACATAGGATGAAGGCTAAAGTAAAATGACTAAAGTAAAGAAACAGGAGAGTACGTACCCATCTACAGCACCAAAGGGACCCTACGGTTGGCCAGTCTATGACACCCTCGTGGTACATGTCTGCGCCGTATAGACTTGTGTCGAGCAGCGTGACCCGTCTAAGGGGGAAGCGCTCGAACAACCACAATTGCAGCAGGAGGGGAAGCCTATGAGGATAGAGGTTGGCCTCGTCCTCCAGCACGCCTCGCACATGCCGCGGTAGGTCGTGACAAGTACGGCTGACCCCCAGCTGATCTGCACCTCCTCCCCGTCGGCGATGGCCTTTGCGTACCCCACGAAGCGGGCGTCGTTAGATTCACCGTGGCTACTGGTAAACAGTACCCAGCCGAACAGCCACAACAAGTACACCTCGAGGTGCTGCAACACCTGGTACTAGGTGGGCTCTGGGACCATCCGCTCGACATGTGCACAAACGCCTCATTAGTAAGCCCGTCATATGATGAGGATATTACATCGCTACACATGGGAAATAGATCGCATACGTACCCGAAATTGCAAAAGCCACCGCAGGAGCGGCCCATGCCTCTATCACGTCGGAAATCGTAGTACACTGCCGCGACCTAGGCAGGAAGAACCCCCTCAAACCGGCCCAACAAGTCATCGCGCTAGTTGGCAGGCACGTTCGGTGGGGAGGCAGCGGATCCCGCGATAGCAGGCCGAGCAACACCGCGACATCCTCTAGTGTGGGGGCTATCTCCCCGAATGGGAGGGGAAGGTGTGTGTCTCGGGCCGCTACCGGTCCACTAGAGCTGTCAGCCGTGACCAGTCGAATGGGAACCGTCATGACCGCTTCAGGCCGGCCTGGACCTCCTCATTGTCCTCGACCGGAGTGCCGTCTTGGTCGGTGGCCTCCACCATCCGCGCAAGAGTTAGAAGGCTGGCATCGCTCAGCCTGCAAAGCACCAAGAAGTATGTACATAGCATATACATATGATAAAAAGAAGTGCCACAGTTTGCAGATAAACCTGTCTATCCATCGTGGGTCCAATGCCCAAGCCCATCGGGGTGTCCGCGTACGGACCACCCCCAACGCAGTCGCCTCATCCCCACCCTCAGGATGCGGGACACGACAACTGGCGCGGTGCTGCGCGTCGATGCGCCAGTCCAATGGGCCGAAAGGCCAGTCGGAACCACCAAAGTCACGAGCCATACCTGCAAGTAATTTGTAAGTTAGCAATTACGATACAATTAGTGGTTTAATTATTTATAGTGTAGCTCTGAAAATTCCAAAAATTTAGTTGAATTCTTGCATAAACCACATAATCATCAACATATATCACCATAGCCGCATTTCGGTTTTAGGGTTTATAATTTTTGGGTTTAGGGGTTAGGGTTAGTGTATGGGGTTAAGATGTTAGGGTTCGAATTAGGGTATATTTACAGCCGCATTACGACTATTAACAACTAAATTTGCGTTAATTCTACGACTGCAATATTTACAACTTTTAAAATATGTGTTGTACCAACCGTCATTTTAGTTGCTAACCTACTGTGGTTTTAGTTGCTAACCTACGATTACACTATTTTCTCTTATTAACAAAATAGCACTACACATCTAATGATTTTACTTGCTAACCTACAATAATTTAAGTTGCTGACCTGTACTATTTACAACTATACTATTTATGACTATACACTATTTACAACTACACTATTTATGACTATACACTATTTATGTATGCTAACCTATTTACGACTACGCTATATACTAACCTATTTACGACCACTCTATTTGCTAGCCTACCATGTTTTTGAAAACAAATATACAAAAATATCCAAAAAAAAACTCACCGTCGTAGATTCACATATCTTTTCTCGAAACCTGGACACTTCTAGCCATATAGATCAATAAAATTCCAAATATAGCCTTCATAACACGAAAATTCCAAATCTAGCCTCTGGGCCAGGCTTGCTGCGGCTTGGGGACATGAGAAGGCCACTGCTGCCGTTAGGGGCCAGCGTGATGAAATGCTACCATCGGGGCTGCTGGTGGTGGCTCTCTTTGAGGTCCCTACAGCAGCAACACTTTTTTTTAAAAAAAAATCATTTAATAATATTTTTTATAGAAATTTGTAAATATAGCAAATGAGCTCAGAAAATTATAATTGTTTTTGTGGAGCCTCCCGGCATTGTGTACTTATTTGTGTAATTTTTTCACAATTTTATCCATTCTAATTTTTTCGCAAAAATTCATTTAAGTGTACAGTTTGTAGGAATTTTATAATATGGAAAATTAGGTCCAAACATTATGAATTTTTTCCCAGGCCCCTTACACAGTGGACTTGATTGTGTAATTTTTACAGAATTTTATATTCTCTAAAATTATCTCGACAAATTAAGGGTTTAGGTCTTGAAAATTAGAACGTAAGGTTTCTGAAATTAGGGTTTCATGATTTCATGTGATGAAATGTGGAAAGTTTAGTACCACATGACTACTCTAGGTAAGAGACACTCCCTTCTCCGCACATCTGTCGCCCCGTCGCTGCTGTCCCCCTTTACCCGCAGTATGATCCATATTACATACTAACAGATATTTTGCATGTAGAGGAGAAAAAGTTACAGAAGTCTAATGAAATACGACATCCTCCATTATCTAATCAATAGAATGGCATAAAGCGTGACATGGAAGATGAACAACAACCAATAAAGGTATGGTAACTTTAGCAAATCTTAAAAAAGATTCGTTTTTTGTTAACCAAGCAGATCGGCTGCAACATTATGCCTTCATGTCTACTTGTTGTATATTTTAGCCATGCCTTAATGTGTGCCATTGCTCATGAATTTGGTTTACATTGTACCTAAATGATTAATTATTTGTGCTTGTCCAGGATCCTGCAAACAAAGATGCTTGTTAACATTGACCAATCTTTTTAGCGTCAACAAGAAGAGTATAACTAGGCAAATTTAGTTTCAAGTTCGTTGTTGAAATGAATACGTCCTTTGGTTTTCTTCATTCCATTTTTCAGCAGTTATATTGCAACAAAATATTCTCGGCTACTGACAAACCAGATGTTTGCTTCTCATGAGTGTGCGTATGTGAGCTTTAGTTGTTTATTTTGCTCTGATAGCTTGTTTCGGGACCAAGCGGCCAGAGCAAGTTGTTTTCACGGGTTTTCAAATGTTGGGAAACTCATCAAATAGACAACATAGTCAGTGTATCTACTTGGAATGTTGTTGATACTCTACTCTAAATTTTGGGCAATCTACTTGAAATATTGTTGATATTCTACTCTAAAATTTGGACAATAAAATTGCTTGTGTTGGACCAATGAGCATAGCAGTGTAATACACCTACCTAATTTCTAGTATAATAATAAGCGTTTACTCTTCCTGGCTTCACTTGAGATAGTGTGGATATCATGGGGATATGCTCTAGATCTTAGGATGATGTGACAATTGGCAATGGTGTTAACGGTTTGTCGTTTCACGGGTTTTCGACAAAGTTTGAGCTATTCGGGCATTACGGGCGAGGCGGTCCGACCGGCCATGGCATGGCGGTCCGACCGGTCCCAAATCGGTCGGACCGGCCATGTGAGGCGGTCAGACCGACCTTGACCAAAAATGGTCGGAACAGGCTGGGCCAAAAATAGAGGGTGTAGGCAAGTGAGGGGATCCCATTACTCTTGGTCCTATAATTTTTGGAGTCTCCAGTCAAAAGTTCTATTGGTTTAAAGTTTCGATAGGTTTGGATTTTGGGGTTGAAAATCGGCTAAGTCCTTCGAGGCGGTTGGACCGGCCTATGGTCGGGTGGTCCGGCCGGCAAGGCGGCAGTGAGACCGCCACGAGGGGCGATCGGCCATTTATCCTTAAACGTCGGCCTTCGTGGCGGCGTTGTTCGTTGGTTAGGTCAAAGTCATGAGTTTCAGTGCATATGTGTTGCATGATGTATGTTTTGACTAACGTGGGTCAAGTTGTGAATAACTTGTTCCCGGATTCGATTTGCTTGTCTTGTGCAGGTTGCTTGGTGGTCAACGACGGTCAACGGCGAGGATGATCGGGACGAGGCTTGGAGAGCTGAGGTCCAGAACGATCGACCATGCCGGGTGAGGTCAATGAAATCAAGTATGGTGCAGAATGGACAAGGATGACCGAACGGACAGTTCGGTGCGACTGGTTTGATCAAGCGGTGCGGGAGTCGGTGCAAGTGCCATGGTGGTTTCGGTGGGAGCCGGATGGGAGAGACTTGCCGACATGGAGAGAGCCGTTGATCAACCTACACGTGGCGGAGCATGCGAAGTGCTTTGCGCAGATGGACTCGATCTTCGGAGAAGGACCGAGAAGGGGTATTTTGGTAATCTTACCAAATACTACCCAGGTGACCTTCTGCCTACCCGCGGCGCAAGACGACGCAAAGAGAGGCGGTTTAGGTCAAGAGGTGTTGAAGACGGCGCTTTAAAATGCGTGCGTGTGTGACCCGTTTGTGTTGGGCCTTAACGGGAGCCCATTTGAGTTAATCTTCTAGAAGGTCTAAGTCTCCACTATAAATAGAGGAGGGAGGTGGCTGCACCCCCTTCAACCCTTTTATCATTGTTGAAACCCTAGTTTTGGCTTAGGGAGAGGATTAGTGGAGGTTAGGGTTCTAGAGAGTTTTGATTTGATTTTGTGCTCTTGGATTGAGCTTTGTCCTCCATTGATGGAGTGGCTGTAAACCCAAACCCTATCAAATCAATCCAAAGAAAGCTTTGATCAAAGATGTGTCTCTTTACCTTTCTTCTCTCTATTTGGTGATTTTGAGTCTTTCTTTGATTCGCATGTTTTTGATTGATTTCTTTACATGATCTAGCTTGCTGTGACATGTGGGAACACATTTAAGATCATCTTGATCATCAATCACCCACGAGCAAGTTTTTGGATCTAGTTTTCGTTTTGACTCGGTTTTGAACCATTCATCTCTCAAACTAAAAAAGGTCATAACTTTTCCATGGATCTCCATGATCTTCGATTGGAATAGGTTCCTGACATCCTAGAGAAGGTGTGTTCCAAGTTTCATGATGTTTGGAGTTGTAGATCAAAAGTTAGACCTATTTGCAACCGTTTTTGGTGATTTCACTTTGTTCATCAGTGGAGGTCGACCGCCCTACGGAGGTCGGACCGCCCATGGACCGGTCGGACCGCCATTGAGTAGAGTCGGACCACCCTACACTTAGGAAATTAAGTTTCGGTTGATTTTGGTTGTTTTGCTTCGGGGTTTTGATTGGATTCAATCCTAGTCTTCCGCTGTACTGGTATATCGATCTTCATAGCTTCTATAGCTATTGGAGTGAAATTTGTATGGAATCTAATCTTGTTTGATCAAGTGAGCGTGCTCCTATTCACCCCCCTCTAGTCGCCTTTTCGGTCCAACAAGTGGTATCGAGCCGGTTAGTTCAATCTTGATCTTAGCAGGTCCTTTGAACTGGCGATGGATAAGTACTCCACCAAGCCGCATATCTTGATGGACACGACTATGCCTATTGGAAGAATCGCATGCGAGTCTTCCTTGAGAGCGAAGGACAAGCTATATGGGAGGTTGTTCGAGCCCAGCTCGTTCTTCTGAAGTTGTTCGGCCGGCAATGACCCTCTTGGCTAACAACAATAAGGCAAAGAACCTCTTATATGGTGGGCTTGGTAGGCGGGAGTATGATCGAATTTGCAATCTTGAGGCTGCACGAGATTTGGAACACCCTCGAAACCTACCATGAGGTTCGTCCCAAATCAAGAAAATACGCGGACAATCTATAAGCGTGAATACAACAAATTCGAGATGCGTCCTAGAGAGAGCATCGATGACATTTTCAGTCGCTTTAATAAAGTGATTAATCGGATGAAAGTATGTTGGAATTGAATATTCTCAATCTGAAAATGCCACCCACCTCTTGGCCGCAATCAACACCAAGGAGTGGGAGATAAAGGCTACCGCCATTGAGGAGAACGTCAACCTCTCGATCGACTTTGGAGCTGCTCTATACCAAGCTCAAGACTCATGAGATCAAGAGGATTGATCATCCCAAGAAGGAAAACATGGCCTTGGTAGCGGACGCTCAAGAGAGCTTCGATGGGTCTTCGAGTCTTCTTACGGATTTTAAACTTCTTGGTTTATCGCAATCCATGAAGAGGAGTTTGAGAGTCTTCCGAGGCCGAGTTAGCCCTCATAGTCGAGAAAAGCCACACGGGCCTACAACAATATGAGAAACAAAAGAGAGGAGGTCCGTGACTTGCTATGAGTGTGGTGAGCTTAATCACATCAGACAAAGCGCCCCAAGTTGAAAGGAAAGAGTAACCACAAGGAAGGAAAGCCACTTGGAAGAAGCCTCAATGGAACAAATCAAGATTTGATCTTGCCAAGTGACAAAGCGACTCAGGGTTCTTGCCGCTTTTGGGAACAATCCTTAAGCGATGTGGACTCGGGGCGAGGATGACAAGGAGGAGGAGATCCTCAAGACAAGAAGAAGGGAAGGCCAAGGACTTCACGGCGTTTGCTTCATGGCCGACTCGACGGCGTCGGCGACGATGAGGTACCTCTCTCCTATGATGTCCTTTACGATAGATGCGAAACTATCTTTGAGCAACTCATGAGCGAGATAAGGCGTTAGAGTATATCATGGCTAGAAACAAAGACTTAGAGTCTCAAGTAGATAATTTGACTTTAGAACTTGCAAATACTAAGACTCTTGAATCTGATAAATGTTCTTCCTGCCATGCTCTACATTCAGAATTTGCTAAACTGCAATCTGCTCATGATATTGCTTTGCAACAACTTGAAAATGCTAGGACTGAGCTAGTTGAGGTTAAATCTGCTCCTTGTGAAAAATGTTTAAATTCTAGCAAGTTGGTTGCTTCTGGTGCTGTTGATTCTAGCCTTTGCCCTTTTTGCATTGAACGCGAACATGAAGTTAAAGATATCTTAGAAGCAGTTAGAGCTAAATATACCAAGCTTAAGGACAGTATTGAGTCTTCTACATGTGCGTCATGTCCTGCTCTTAAACTTGAAATTGCTTTATATAAGGAAAAATATGCTAGAGTTATTAAAGGCAAAACTTGTGAGTCATGTGTTAATCTTGAAAAAGAAAATGCTTATCTTAAGGATACCTTAGAAAATTTTTCTAAAGGTAAGAAACAATTAAACATGATTCTGGACAAATCAAAGACTCCTTATAAGAAGCAAGGATTAGGATACAACTCTGTCCAAGATAATTCTAAGCTCAAAGTAACTCAAGTCTTGGAAAATGGGTTAGTTGAATTTAAAACCCAACCTGCAAAAACTATTTTTAAATCTGCGGGTTTTGCCCAAACCTCTGTTAAGTCAAAGGGTGCTTCTCCCAGTGGTATCAAGTATCATTGCACCTATTGCAAGAAGAATGGGCATTTGGTTGAGTTCTGTTGGCGTAGGTTGAAAAATGATAAGAAAAATTTTGCTAGAATTTCTCTCAATCAACCTAGAGCTTTTACGAGACATGGTAATGTAGAAAAGAAGAAACCTGGTTTAGGATTTGTGTCACATGCTCATCATCATGTTCCTAGAAAGGATAACTCTTATGTTAAAGTAACCATTGCTCATAACAGAACTTCAAACTTAATCAAGGATAGCATACGCTTTGCATACTACTCATGACGTGTGTCTCGATCTTTGGGTTCCCAAGTCTTGTTTAACTAACTTGATGTTGAGACACATCGTTCTTCTGTGCCTTGATTTTCAGGATTACCGTGGAAAGAGGAAGGACACGTGGTTCGTCGACTCCGGCTGTTCACACCACATGACCGGAGACTCAAGATGGTTCACTTCCTTCACGCGGTCGACGGGTGATGAATTCATCACCTTTGGAGATGATAGGCAAGGGCGGATTGAAGGAACGGGATCGATCAGGGTGAACGATAAGTTCATCCTCAAGGACGTCGCCCTTGTGGATAAGCTAAGGTTTAACTTACTTTCTGTCTCTCAACTTCTTGACGATGGCTATGAGACTAGATTTAAGAAAAATGCTTGTCGAGTGCTTGATTCAACTGGTGAGCTTGTTTTTGGGATTACCAGAGTTGCTAGGATCTTTGGAGTGATTTTTCGAATCTCTTCTTTGGTTCTCTCAAGTGCTTGATTTCATCTTCTTCTTCTGAGTTTTGGCTTTGGCATCGTCGTTTGGGGCACATTGGTTTTGATCATCTGACGCGAGTTAACAACCTTGAGCTCATGAGAGGTTTGCCCAAACTCAAAGCCGTCAAGGATGCTGTATGTGCGCCCTGTAGGCATGGCAAGCAAGTTGCTGCCTCACACCCATCAGTGACTATGGTCATGACTAACGGACCGGGACAGTTGCTTCATATGGATACTGTTGGTCCCGCTAGGGTTCGGTCAGTCGGTGAAAAATGGTACATTCTTGTCATAGTCGATGATTTTTCTAGATACACTTGGGTGTTCTTTCTTGCTTCGAAGGATGAAGCTTTTGATCATTATCATGATCTTGTTCTTCGTTTGGCTTCTGAACTTCCGAGTGCCTTGAGAGCGTCCGCATGATGACAATGCACGGAGTTCAAGAATGCCTCTTTGCTTCCTTTTGTCTTTGGCGTGGAATTGAGCATCAATTCTCCTCTCCACACGTCCCTCAACAAAATGGCGTTGTGGAAAGGAATAACAGGACCCTAGTTGAGATGGCTAGGACGATGCTAGATGAGTATAGCACTCCGAGGAGGTTTTGGGCCGAAGCTATTTCTACTGCTTGCCATATTGCAAATCGTGTCTTTTTGAGACCGTCTTTGGGCAAGACTCCTTATGAGCTTCGGTTTTGTAGAAAACCCTCTGTCTCGCACTTTCGAGTCTTTGGATCCAAGTGTTTTATTCTCAAGACAGGAAACCTAGATAAATTTGAGTCAAGAACTTTTGATGGTTTATTTCTGGGTTATCCTGCGCATTCAAGGGTTTCGAGTTTTAATCTTGAAACTAACTTGGTTCGGAGACATGCAATGTCACTTTTGATGAGACTAGCCACAGGCTAGATCGGATATTTAAGTGATACACGGTGTGAGAGAGCATATTTGTAGAGGAAGATGATGATGGACTCGATGATGCTCTTCCACCTGCTGCTGTTAACATTCCTATTCCTGCACAAGAACCTGCCGTGACTACTTCACCTTGGTTGAGGCACTCTTTGCATCTTCATCATCAGTGATACTGCGGAGGTCGAAGAGGTACTTTCCTCTCCGGGTGCGCCACTTCACATTCAAAAGCAGCATCCGTCGGATCAGATGATAGGTAATCTCCATGAGCGAGTCACTCGCTCCAGGTATCATGATCCAAACCTCTATTCTCATTACCTTTTGTAGCTTCTTTTGAACCCCGTGATATATCACATTCTTTATCTGATTCTAGTTGGGTCAATACCATGCATGAGGAGTTAGAGAATTTTGAGAGGAATAAGGTCTGGAACCTAGTAGAACCTCCTAGTGGTCATAATGTTATAGGAACCCGCTGGGTTTTCAAAAATAAACAAAATGAGGATGGTTCTGTGATTAGAAACAAGGCTAGGTTGGTAGCTCAGGGTTTTAGCCAAGTTGAGGGGTTAGATTTTGATGAGACCTTTGCTCCTGTTGCTAGACTAGAAGCTATTCGTATTCTACTTGTATTTGCTGCTTCTAAGGGCTTTAGATTATATCAGATGGATGTTAAGAGTGCCTTTCTGAATGGTTTCAAAGAGGAGGAGGTTTATGTTAGGCAACCCCCAGGCTTTGAAAATCCCAAGAACCCACATTATGTCTTCAAGCTGTCCAAAGCCTTGTATGGTCTTAAACAAGCCCCTAGAGCACAGTATGATAGGCTTAAGACCTTCTTGCTTAAGAATGATTTTGAGATGGGTAAGGTAGACAAGACCTTGTTCATTCTTAGGCGTGGTAATGACTTCTTACTTGCTCAGATTTACGTTGATGATATTATCTTTGGTGGTTCTTCTCATGCTCTTGTTTCCGGCTTTTACGAGACTATGTCCGAGGAATTTGAGATGAGCATGATGGGAGAGCTCAATTACTTTACGGGGCTTCAAATCAAGCAATGTAAGGAAGGATCTACATCCATCGACGAAGTATACTAAGGATCTGCTCAAGCGCCCGACATGGGTGATTGCAAGCCGATCGCCACTCCCATGGCGACTTCGATTGCTGGATCGGATGAGGAAGGAGAAGCCGTGGATCAACGCGAGTACCGTAGCATGATCGGCTCCCTCCACATACTGACCGCCTCAAGGCCGGACATCCACTTCACGATCCGCCTCTGCGAGTTTGAGCGTCTCGAGAACTTCCATCGCCAAGCGATTAAGCGCATATTCGGTATTTACACTCTACCCTCCAGTATGGCATTTGGTACTCCTGCTCTTCTTCTTTGTCCATTCGGGGGTTTTCTGATTCTGATTTTGCGGGCTGTCGGCTTGATAGGAAGAGTACCTCGGGCACTTGTCACTTCCTAGGCACTTCTCTTGTTTCTTGGTCTTTTAGGAAGCATTCCTCTGTTGCACAATCTACTGCTGAGGCTAAATATGTAGCCGCTGCTAGTTGCTGTAGTCAGATTTTGTGGATGGTATCCACTCTTAAGGACTATGGGTTAAATTTTGCTAGTGTTCCTCTTTTCTGTGATAACACTTCTGCTATTAACATTGCTAAGAACCCTGTGCAACACTCTAAGACCAATCACATAGACATTCGCTATCACTTTCTTAGAGATCATGTCGAGAAGGGTGATATTGTGCTGCACTTCGTGGAGTCCGAGGCTCAACTGGCTGATATCCTCACCAAGCCTTTAGACCCAACTAGGTTTGCCACCTTGAGAAGCGAGTTAGGGGTAATTTATCCCTATGGGTTGGTTTGAGGGGGAGTTCGATCTTTTCTGATCTTACCTTGTTCTTTTGATCTTTTATTGTTCTTTTTTTGAACTTATTGATCTTTTTGAACTTTTTAGGTTTTTAGGCTTTTTATTTGCATCTCATTATATCATATTGCATTCATATGAAAAATACAACAAGTGGTATGAAAAATCCAAAAAGATGCATTGTAATATGAGATTTTCTGCTTATCTTTTAAAATTGATGAAGCTTTGCCTATTACCCTTTGGAGCTTTAGTATTTCAATTCTTGCTTAATGCCATGTCTAGTTCTTTGACTTGCTAGAATTATCATGCTTTTACATGTGTAGCTAAGTCTTTGCTATATGAGCTAGAACTTTAAAACAACTCGAACTAAAAATTACAATTTGTGGATGTTTTAGCGAGTTGCGCAATTAGTGTTCCTTTTGTGACATTGGCCCTGTCAGAATTGTTTTGTTAGCTCTTGAATCTAAAATTGACCATTACTTGAGCATTTTGTGTTCTTGAGATTCTAAAACTGCTCTTGTGAAAAATGAAAAATCAAGATTGTCTTACGCTTAAAATGTGCCAAACTACTCTTACGAGACTGCTTGTCAAAGACATGAACTTGGAGATAGTTTGATGATCGAACGATCTCATGGGGATTGCTTGTCGAAATGACATGAACCTCAAGATTTGTCATACAGTAGAAGCTTAGAAAGAGTTTGTGGATGGCTCCTAGTCCAGGATCTCCTTTACTAAGATATACCTTTAATCAACTTCTGATCGAAGCTTAGGATGAGTTTGTGGATGGCTCCTAGTCCAGGATCTTGTCACTAAGTTAGATCATTAGTCAACTTCAATATTCAATGCATATGTGAAAACTGTTGACAAATGGGCTTTTGAGAAATACTGAGCAAAATGATTCAATACAGGACCTGATTGACTCTTATTGTGGTCTTTGTTAGATTTTTGATCTCACTTTGACATTTTTACATGGCCAATTTCATTTTAGGATCCCTGTTGATGAACTTCTTTGAATTTGAAGCTTTGCTTAAATTGATCAAATCTATTGCTTTACTTTTGAGCCTTTGTGCTTAGCTTTGATATATATGTCTTACCATGATCTTGCTAGCCTTTATCGGGCTTGTTATGTTATTTGTGCAATATTAGAAATGCTGGCTAGTTCTTTTGGGTAATCTCCAAAGCTTCTTGTAATCAAAAATTGAAAAATACAAAAATGAAGCTACTCCATTGCACTTCATGCATACTTCTTCTTTTTGCTTCTTTCTTCATTCTGCAATTGTTATCTCTGGATGAGAGGAATGCGTGATTCCTTGATGACTCCATTGTCAAAGGGGGAGAAGATATTTCAATGTTGGGGAGAAGTTTATACAAAGGGGAGAAAGTTGGGTAATTTGAAATTTTCTGAAATCCGAGGATCATAGTGAGGGGGAGTTTTTGAATTGCATTCTTATTGTCTTATTGACTCTTCTGAACTTGAATTTCATTTATTACTCCTCACAATGATCAAAGGTCAATTGAACAATTGTTCTTTCATATGGACCATAAGTGAGATTTTTTTGACTTTTTTCTGGAAATCAAAGTTTTTATGCCTTCTTTTGCCTTATCTCACATGCCTATACTATTCTCATGCTAGCTTGGTCATTTCCATTGCTTTCTCTTGCTTATGGACCAAGTTGTGCCTTTGTGCGAAAATGAAAGTAGTTTACTTTTCAAACCTCCAAATTACATTTTCTGGATTATTGCCAATGTGTTCATCAAGGGGAAGATTGTGGATATCATGGAGATATGCTCCACATCTTAGGATGATGTGACAATTGGCAATGGCGTTAACGGTTTGTCGTTTCACGGGTTTTCGACAAAGTTTGAGCTATTCGGGCATTACGGGCGAGGCGGTCCGGCCGCCATGGCATGGCGATCGGCCGGTCCCAAATCGGTCGGACCGGCCATGTGCGTGATCGGACGGCCTTGACAAAAATGGTCGAGCAATTTGGGCCAAAAATAGAGGTGTAGGCAAGTGAGGGATCCCATTGCTCTTGGTCCTATAATTTTGGAGTCTTGATCAAAAGTTCTATTGGTTTAAAGTTTCGATGGGTTTGGATTTTGGGGTTGAAAATCGGCTAAGTCCTTCGAGTGGTCGGACCGACCTATGGTGGCGGTTTGGCCGGCAGGCGGCGGATCGAGCCAAACCCGAGGGGCGATCGGCCGGTATCATGAACGTCGGCCTTCGTGGCGGCGTTGTTCGTTGGTTAGGTCAAAGTCATGAGTTTGATGCATATGTGTTGCATGATGCATGTTTTGACTAACGTGGGTCAAGTTGTGAAGAACTTGTTCCGGATTCGATTTGCTTGTCTATTGTTGTGCGGGTTGCTTGGTGGTCAACGGCGGTCAGGCGAGGATGATCGGACGAGGCTTGGAGAGCCGAGGTCGAGCGATCGGCGATGCGGGTGAGTCAATGAAATCAAGTATGGTGCAGAATGGACAAGGATGACCGAACAGACGATTCGGTCGGCTGGTTTGATCAAGCGGTAGCGGAGTCGGTGCAAGTGCCATGGTGGTTTCGGTGGGGCCGGATGGGAGAACTTGCGACATGGAGAGAGCCGTTGATCAACCTACGTGGCGGAGCATGCGAAGTGCCAGCGAGATGGACTCGGTCTTCGGAGAAGGACCGAGAAGGGTTATTTTGGTAATATTGCCAAATACCACCCAGGTGACCTTTTGCCTACCCACGGCGCAAGACGACGCAAAGAGAGGCGGTTTAGGTCAAGAGGTGTTGAAGACGGCGCTTTGAAATGCGTGCGTGTGTGACCCGTTTGTGTTGGGCCTTAACGGGAGCCCATTTGAGTTAATCTTCTAGAAGGTCTAAGTCTCCACTATAAATAGAGGAGGGAGGTGGCTGCACCCCCTTCAACCCTTTTATCATTGTTGAAACCCTAGTTTTGGCTTAGGGAGAGGATTAGTGGAGGTTAGGGTTCTAGAGAGTTTTGATTTGATTTTGTGCTATTGGATTGAGCTTTGTCCTCCATTGATGGAGTGGCTGTAAACCCAAACCCTATCAAATCAATCCAAAGAAAGCTTTGATCAAAGATGTGTCTCTTTACCTTTCTTCTCTCTATTTGGTGATTTTGAGTCTTTCTTTGATTCGCATGTTTTTGATTGATTTCTTTACATGATCTAGCTTGCTGTGACATGTGGGAACACATTTAAGATCATCTTGATCATCAATCACCCACGAGCAAGTTTTTGGATCTAGTTTTCGTTTTGATTCGGTTTTGAACCATTCATCTCTCAAACTGAAAAAGGTCGTAACTTTTCCATGGATCTCCATGATCTTCGATTGGAATAGGTTCCTGACATCCTAGAGAAGGTGTGTTCCAAGTTTCATGAAGTTTGGAGTTGTAGATCAAAAGTTAGACCTATTTGCAACTTCATTTTTGGTGATTTCCTTTGTTCATCGGTGAAGGTCGACCGCCCTACGGAGGTCAGACCGTCCATGGACCGGTCAGACCGCCATTGAGTAGAGGTCAGACCGCGCTACACTTAGGAAATTAAGTTTCGGTTGATTTTGGTTGTTTTGCTTCGGGGTTTTGATTGGATTCAATCTTAGTCTTCCGCTGTACTGGTATATCGATCTTCATAGCTTCTATAGCTATTGGAGTGAAATTTGTGTTGAATCTAATCTTGTTTGATCAAGTGAGCGTGCTCCTATTCACCCCCCCCTCTAGTCGCTTTTTCGGTCCAACAGATAGTGTTTTTCTTTGTTAGTTTTACTTTTTCATACTTTAGATTTTGATTTTACTGAAACCAACATGCCATTTACCAACAATTCTTTTATTTGTTGCCAGAGAGACTTGCCTTCACGTCCTGTGCTTGGTGCTTCCCGCCATCTTCTACAAGTTTAGTATGATCCATATTGCATACTGCGGGTAAAGGGGGACAGCAGTGATGAGGCGATAGATGTGTGGAGGAGGGAGTGTCTCTTACCTAGAGTAGTCATGTGGTACTAAACTTTCCACATTTCATCACATGAAATCATGAAATCCTAATTTCGGAAACCTTACGTCCTAATTTTCGAGACCTAAATCCTTAATTTGTTGAGACAATTTCAGAGCATATAAAATTTTGTAAAAATTACACAATTAAGTTCACTGTGTAAGGAGCCTGGGAAAAAATTCATAATGTTTAGACCTCATTTTCCATATTAGAAAATTCCTATAAACAGTATAGTTAAATGAATTTTTGAGAAAAATCAGAATGGATAAAATTATGAAAAAAATTACACAAATAAGTACATTGTGCCGGGAGGCTCCACAAAATTTATATAATTTTCTGAGCTCATTTGCTATATTTAAAAATTTCTCCAAAAAATATTATTAAATGAATTTTTTTTAAAAGTCTTTCTTCTTGTGTGGGACATGCCAGGCCACTCTTCAGTCCCCAAGCCTTGGGAGTCGGTCGAGGATAGATTTGGAATTTTCGTGTTATGGGGTCTATATTTGGAATTTTGTTGATCTATATGGCTAGAATTGTCCAGATTTCTCTTTTCTCCTCTCTTCCCCTCTCTCTCCTCCTCTTTCTCTCTCTTCTCCTCACCTTCCTCTCTTCTTTTCTTTTCCTCCTCCTACTTCTGCTCCCGCCCGAGTGAGAAATGGTGCAGCAATGCGCACGCCCGCGGATATAACCCCTAGTTGCCGAACTGTTGAGCCACTAGGGGCAATATGTTGCTAAACGCTTGAGCAACTTGCAGCCAAAGTGACAATTGCTCTATGGTTGGGCGACAAGGCCACATGTCGCTCCCCTGTTGGGTGACTTGGACTAGTCGTTCAACTCTTGAGCGACTAGGTTAAAGTTGCCAACGGGGGAGCGACAGAGTATTATTTGTGTAAAATAAAAAAATAGGTATATTTCTGTATTCCAGAATAAAATAATAATTATTTTTTAAAAAAATTCGGTGAACGACATATGTCCCCTATCGGTCTCAGTTCGCGGTAGGTGGCTTTCCGCGGCGATTTCGCACGATACATCGCTCTTCGCAGTGGTTTTTCATAGTAGGTATGCCATTTTTGCTATTTCGTTCACACATGGGGCTAATTTTGCTATTTTTCGATTTAAAAAGAGACTAAATGAGCCAAAAAATCCTTTGTTTTCACATGAACTTTATAAATAAGCTTAGCACAACAACTGTAAACTGAGTTTATAAATATAGCATTTGGGGGTTCAGGGGATAAACTCTCTTGCACGTTTCGTTCATTGATTTTTTTTTTATTTCACGTTTCTATTCATATCACAATTTTTTTTTCTTAGGCTGGCAGAACAAAGTGTCATGAGAAACTGCCAAGGACTGAATTTGGTATGTTTGCCACTTCCATTTGGAACCTCTCGATTGTCGACCGCGGTAGCTGGGAAAAATGTACATAGCACCCTGGGAAAAAAATCGGATGGGGGAGGGGCTCATGTGAGGTCCAGCACCCCAAGTCCCCCTTCTCAAGGGCTAAGGCCCTATCTTGGATGTTGCCACCTGTTGAAGTACGAATCTTGAAGCGAACTCAATCTTCTTCCAATCCTTCCCCACCACCGCATCTCCTCCATACCGAGCCATAGCACTCGCCTAGTCGACTGCCACGCTACGCCGTCGCCTCCACGCTTCCCAGTCCACTCGCCCTGCCGTAGCACGGTCGCCGGATTATGCCGATCTCGGTCGGCAGCCGCCGCCTCTTCAAGCTCGCCAGCCTAGGGAGCCGGACCCCATGTGAATAGTTGTGGTTGGGCAGAGTCGCAGAGAGTAGGTGTGGTTGGGAGGAGGCGGAGAGGGACATGGATTATTTACTTGGATTGCTTTAAGATTGGTGTTTCGTTCCAGGTGGCGCGAATCCAGGATAGGACAGGTCCTTGGGAGGGGGACTTGGGGTTTTCCCCCCGAGAGTTTGGTGATATCATTTCCACGTGACAAATCCAAACACGTTTGTCTATATTAAAGGTCAAAGTTATAAACGGTTGGCTACACACATTCTAAAACGACGTCTAAAAATGAACGGAGGGGCGCAATTTGTAAGGTGGAACAATTAAAAACTAGAATACATAAGTTTTAATTTGGATTCGTTTCCGAACTATCCGATTGAGTTATGATGTTTTGAGCCCCATTAACTTCTGATGGCGCAGAACGTAAACTCAGTGCAATACTTGCATGGCCAGCTAAGAGCATGTATAATAGTGTGATATTAGCTGTCTGTAAGTTTTGCTACGTATGACACAATATGATGTAGATGTGAAAGGGAAAACATAGAGAATTGGGCGTCTCTAATGCGTAATCGACTGTAACACAAGAAACAAAATACATTGTACATGGAGTAGCTGTCCATAAAGATATGTAAAAAGAGAGCCTATTATAGGAGCTGTTTTTAGATGATATGAAAGTGTAATATAGATAATAGCTGTCTATACTATTTGTGAATGCTCTGATGCCCGTTTGGCTTCTTTTTCTTGTTCAATTAATACCCATCGCTTACAGAAGTTAGAATCTACTGGTCCTATTAGCATGTGAGTTAAAACCGTCAGTCTCATAGGTGATATGGTATTAAACGAAACAAAATCATTTACCAAAGGAAAAGAGCCGCGTCTTCCAGCCTGCACAAGATTCCAGCCTGCACAAGATGTCATTTGGGCCCAATAGGCAAGATTTTGCTAAATCGAGTTCATCCATAATTCATGAGTTAGATTGCCACCGATTTCAGTACATTCATTAATTTATTCACATTTCCCCCTTGGATACTGTTCTATATATATCACGAAATAAATACATTTTCCATTCAAAAGTTTACAACATTTTTAATTTCATACCGAGGGAAGCTGAGTAGTGGATTAGTGATTCTAGGCACAAAATTCATAATTCCTTGTCCTCATGTATTTTGGTCTATCTGGAAACTAAGAAATGATCTACATTGTCAGAAAATCAAATGGACTAAAAATGCCGGTTTTATGGCGAAGGGCACAAATGTTGGAGAACTAGCGATGGCTGTGCCCGTGCATGTCAGAATGCCTGATCTTCGTTACTGCCACTTTCATGGCCCTGGACAAAAAAAGAACAAACTATGTTTTGGTTTCACTTGTGTTTCGGAGACATCGAAGTGATCTCCAATATATATAACATTCTAGTCTAAAATCTACTCATAGGCCAGCAAACCATGGGGCGAGCCCACGTATGAATAGTACATCACTTACACTTTTGTTATCACTTTGTGTAAAAGGGTTAATCCAGATGTTATTCTGGTGCAATATTGGACAATAAGCGTCATAATTCCATAACTATTTTTCTGCAGCACGAAAAATTGCAAACCATACCACTTCTGAAAAATATCTACATCTTTCTGGTTATCATCGTAATTTAATTTGAACATGTACTGTCCTTCATATGCAACACAAGACAACAACTGTCATCATTAACCGTTCAAGGAACCGTAAAACTTTCAAACTACCCCACCAAATTCGAAGTTCTAACACTGCTGTCTGAAATTTATTAGTAGTGATTTTAGTTTGGAGATACGTTAGATAGTAGTAGCATTCCTGGCTCAATGTTGGGCTACCGCGTCACATTATATTTTGAATATTACTTTTTCTAATTAATATTTTATGAAACAATTTTTAAAATTAGAACTAAATGGAAGCACTTTTGATGTACTTTTGTGCATCTTATTAATGGTAGCTTGATTCTACGCACCGTAAAACGACATCTATTTGTTGCGAACATAGTTTGTACTTCTGTCGAGAAAGCTTATTGCTGCCGCGAGGGAAGTTGTTGTCTTATTGATATGGCCATGAACGTGGGTGGCTACGTACTGGCTCTTGTGAAACTTCGTCTTCCTTCTTTGTCCAACTTTTTCCTTCTTATCCTTCAGCTGCATATCAAAGGCTCCTTCATTCTGATCTGCAATCTGCATTCTGCATGCACCCTGTCATCTTCCACTCGCTCATGTCCTAAGATCGATCTCCCTCCTTCCTTCATGCCTTGACCTACGTACTTGGCACCTTCAGCCTTTTCTCCGTGCTGGATCTGTAATTTGCTGTGCTAGCAAAAGCAGATCGTGAGGGGGACATGAGCCTTCCATTTCCATTGCATGTGAGTCATCCAACTGTTGATCCATGTACCTATGCTTTCTACATTGAAAACGATTGTTGCAAGACAAATTACTAGCTCGGCGTAATTGTCGGCAGTGAGATGAACATGAGGCCAGTTATACTGCACTGCAAACATGGCAAACAGTTCACTCTTAAAAGACAGAACAAAAAAGGAAAGATGGCGAGAAATTCTTCCGTATTACTTACTTCCGTCGACATCAAATATAAGTAGTATTGGCTCTATAAACTTTTCTCCAAATACGTACAGATAACTTGGAGGGATATTTATCCTATTTCTTCCCGTTATATCTTTATTAATTGAATGATTGTTGAAATTCTCATCTGTAACAAATTAATTGCGACAATATCTCTCCAAATATCTCTCCTTCCCAACTATTTTTTAGGGTAAATCGCTGGCTAGGAAAGCTAAGATGGCTTACAGTTGGAGGGAGTAATGTCCTACCTCGGCCCACCAACTTTCGCCCACATGATCCGCCTCCCCCCCGCCTTCCCCTCTTGCTGACACACCGGGACCGCGTGTTAGACCTCTTCTTCCACCACGCGCTTGCGCCTGCAAGCACTGAACCCCGCCCTATAGCGCTACAGCACCACCTGCCCAATTTGGCTCGAGCAAGTCATTTACACCATAGTTACCAACATTGACCATGGCGTCGCCACGGAACATCACCATCGGCTCGCCTCTGATGACCCTAGGTCCTCGAGCCACTTTCATTAGCTACGTGGAGACCTCATGGTCCTATCTTAATCCATAGATCCCGTTGTTTTTAAATCCCGCGGCGAAACCAATTTGAACTCGACACGCTCCGCAGCTTCTTGCCACCAAAACGCTGCCTCCGTCCACCTCTTGGCCGTTACCACAACCCATGGCATCGCCGTGGCCTCCACATCCCATTCCTGAGCCTTCCATACCTCCCTGTGCCTGCCATGTCGCCGGCGAGCTCGCCCGTACGCTTGGCCTCGCCTCCTTTGCTCACTCTTTCTCTAACCAGTAGCCAACGCTTGCGGATTAGGATTTGATTAGCGCTAATGACAGTAGTTAAAAGTGTTAAGTCGATGACATGTGGGACCAGCCAGAAAATTAATCCAAAATCTAATTTACATAAGTTTTAGAAACTGGGTCAATGACATGTGGGACCCACTCACTGTTTTCATAACTTAAATGTATTAAACTCAGAGTGAATGACAAGTGGACCCCACCTGTCAGAGTTTAAACCAGAATAAAATTAGGTTAAGGTTAATTACTTAGTAACACGACACTGACATGTAGGACCATTCACAATTTTCTCAATTAAAACGTGATAAAAAAAACGAGAGACTGACATGTAGGACCTATGTGTAAGAAAATGATTTTTCAAAAAAAAAATCTAAAAAATAGAAAAGCCGCTTTCAGTTCAAAAGGAACACGTCTTATCTATTAGAAAGTGTAAACTTAGAAAATGTGCCTTTGACGTAATCACCTTTTCTGATTTTCTTGAATTTTCAAACCGAACCAAATTCAAATGCTTATAAAATCATGGTCTTTCTGAATATGCAAAATATTTGAATTTTGTTACTGTTGAATTTATTTTATTATTTATGGTTTTTCTTAGTTCTTTCGAATAGATGGTAGAATCGCAAATGAATTTAACGACGACCAAGCACCCCCACACTCCAAGCAACCTGAGAAAGGCAAGCACCCCCTCTGGCCATTTTAAACCTACTATTTCAATTATTATTTTTCATTTGCAAAGATTATTATGCACATGTGTATGCTTGGCTAAAAATTGCTATGTTCGTGGGTAATAGTAGTTAAATTCCAACTGTATGCTTGTATCCTCCTTTTGATATTGTTATCCTTGTTGTTGTAGCCCTTAGGACATGGTGTAGATAGTATCTAATGTCAATTTGGGTATATTTCATTTACATGGATCGTAGATGCTTAGCCATGCTATAGTTTTCACTAGGTTTGAATAGTTGGTAAAATTTGTGCGTTGACTTGGGTGATTTTAAAATGTTAGATAAGAGGGGCAACCTCTGTTAGTTTGGTATAGAAACAAAAACAAAAAATCTATTTTTTTGACGCAGGTGAGTTATATTATGAATTGTGGAATGTGAGAGTGTGATCTCACCTGTAGATAGGGGGAGATTCTTGCCTAGATTGATTAAGGACTGAATGCCGGTGCCGCCAATCTAAGCCTAAGCGTACAATAATATGTTCTATTATGGGATAGCCTTAGCTAATTAAGTTATATAGGACTAGCCTTGCATTTTGATAGGCCGTAGTAGTAAGTCCATTCTAGTATAGCTTGCTCGAAGGGGCTCCTTTTATCGAGGCGTTGGGATCAAAGCTATCAGATACAATGGTGAATGCCTCACTAGGGGGTATCCGCTGAAGTGAAGGTTTATCATTCGCCGGACTAGTGCAAGGTTAGGAGTAAGTGATGTAAAAGCTTCGTTATGAACTCTAGACTACATGCTATCATGTTGTGTGTGGTTCTATCGATGAATACCCAATAAACTAGAGAGCTCATATCTTGTTGATAAAGTTGTACACCTCTGCATATTATAAATCTATTTAAATAGCCATACTCGCGGTCATGAGCGCGCTTAGTGCAGCCACATTGGGTATAATGTTCACTTTTGCAAAAAAAAACTGTTTTGCTGGAAATGATGGTATAGATTGTTGTTGACATATGTGCCATGTCTATGGCTGAAGATGATTCGATTACATAGCCAAGGAGGGTTGTGACTTGCTCTTATTAAAGTTATACACTTGTTATTTCATTACATGTAAATTGCTCTTTAAATTCCCATTGCAAATTGTAAATTATTACATATCGGTATTGCAAATATAAACTTACTTTATGCTGAAAATAACTTGTAGTGTAGAGCCATATTCCTTGTAGTCTTGCATTTATATTATGTTGTGATACACTACAAGTCTTGCTGGGTACACAATGTACTCAATCTTATTTAAATTGTTGCTCAGAGTGTGAGGAAGAAACGATCACCGACGACACATATTTCGCATCCAGTACCAGAGGATACGACGACAAGTCTTTTTAGGCTTAGTCCTTATCGGTTGCTTGTGGGACGTGTGTAGCATACCTCTGGACCCTTTTGGTTTACATACTATGCTTTCCACTGCTCTTTTTTTATACTCAAATTTATTTGACCGGTCGGCCCTTTGTGATATAAACTTGCTATGTATCGCTTACGATTAAGACCTATTAAACCATGTTGTATGTATGAATTGTGTATGGAAGTGATTGTCAATATTGTGGATGTGTGTACTATTCACTGATCATGTGACTAGTATAGTACACATATAAGGATTTTGTATATTCAAAGCCTAGGTCCAACACTTTTCTTGCGTAAATTCTATGGAAAATTGATCATTTATCCCATCTTTTATACGGCTTCGACGATTAGCCACTATTTTGGTTGCAGTTAATTAATTATCATGTCTTTCACATTAGTCATGATTATTTGCCATTTTTGCACTTTTAGTATTTTTTTCTAATCCATTTTCGCATTTTACTGACCGTTATACCCGTGCGATAAGCCTTATCTAGCCGCGCCGAGTCCGACTCGGAGCACTGTATCTTGCGCCTGGCCGTGGCGAAGCTCGGCCACGGCGGTGCGTTGACCACGCTCCTAGGATTATGTGGATTTGTTTCCTGGGGAGGTTTGTGATTTCTTGATTTGAACTTTGATTTGGAGACGTAAGTATCAGTAATCAGCTTTGCAAAACGGTCCAATAGCATAACGGTCATGGGGTAAAATACAAAAATAAATTAGAAAAATGAAAAAATAATAGCGTGTGATGTGTGTGTGTGCATCTTCCTTCTAACAAAAAAAAAATGCATAGTCATTGTAGATTAGCCCGACGCAGGACTTCTCGTTTACTACTTTAGAATTTGGGTAACTTTACTTTCAAAATTACCTTTCCCTGGCCCACAAATACCGGTTTAATTGAATTAGTGGCATCGATAATTTGTTTTGATGATCCATTCACTGCAACAGAACTGGCTCATAGAGGCAATTTCTTTGTATAGTAGAGGTATTTTTTTCGCCGCTAGGCAGTTATAGAGGTGTTTACGAAAACTATCAGACTCCGGGCGTTTAATACCTGAAGACCTCATGTGTGTATTGTACTAGTCTCATGATCAGTGTCTAGTATATACAATCACAACATTGGCATTCACATCTATACATTTATGCATACAAAATAAAGCAATTGGAGGTACTTAACTTAAATAGTTAGAAGTTATTACATTACAAGCTGACCGACCAAATAAAAGCAAGTATCAACAGAGTAGCAAAAGTAGCAGCGGAAGTAGAAGTGATAAAGGTAAATAAATTCCAGTGGCATACCCATCAAATTCCTTAGGCAACCAACAAGATACAAAGGCTAGATAGACTCGTCATCGAACCCTTCGGTTCCAGTGCGAAGAACGTATCGTTGAGCGTTGGCTCATCCTCAAATTCTGAACAATAATTTAAGCAAGATTGAGTACAATGCGTACTCAACAAGACTTGTAGTGTATCGTAAAATTTATATAAATACAAAGCTAATAAGGGATGATACTCTACTCTACAAGTTATTTTGCTTGAAGCAAGTTTTATTTGCAATATCCGTACATAGTATTTTGCAACAGAAGTTAAAAAATAGTTAAATAGACACAGGACAATAAGTAATTGAATTAATAATAACAACAACTCGCAATCCTCCTCAGCTGCTAGCAACATTTCATTTTCAGCCATAGACACGACACTTAACTCAATTATAAACCAACAAAACATTTCC
Source organism: Hsuehochloa calcarea (assembly GCA_036346395.1). Lineage (NCBI taxonomy): Eukaryota > Viridiplantae > Streptophyta > Magnoliopsida > Poales > Poaceae > Hsuehochloa > Hsuehochloa calcarea. The sequence goes on from CM070611.1 coordinate 32,129,637, forward strand.
CATGTTTTCCAACGAATTCATTTTTGAGAAAATTAAGTCTATACCCGATGTGACCGCACTAGGCACGCTCATAACCACAAGCACAACTATTTAAATATAATTTTACTATGCAGAGGGGTATAACTTTACCCACACCAAACGAATTCTCTAGTTTGTTTGGCATCCATTGATAGCACCGCTCACTACTTTCGGTAAGCAGTCTTGAGCACGTGTCGAAGCCTTTACATCATCAAGTCCTATCCTTGTACTAGCCTAGCCCAGTGAATGAATGCTCTCACTTCACCCGGGTACACCCCTCTCTCAGTCGAGGCATTCATCGTTGTGTCAGAAGGCTTTGTGCCGAACGCCTTAGTGAAGGGAGCCCCTTCGAACATGCCTACATCCGGTCATGTTCGCACTACTACGGTCTGCTAACGTGCAAGATTAGTTTTTCAATGACTTAATTATCTAAGGCCGTGACATACCGGTGCATATGGTTGTACGCTTAGGTTTAGATTCATGGCACCGGCGTTCGGTCCTTAATTGATCCGGGTGAGAATCTCAAATGAGGATATCAACCCTAAGTATGTAACCACTGATTCGACCCGCTGCACGACATCCTCTACTTTAATCACATCTTCTCTAATTGGACTTTCGACCACAACAATGTCATATTCCCCAATTGGACCAAGCTACTTCTACTCCTATGATCCGAGCCACGTTTACATGTCATGGCACTTGCGTCTACATGCCATGATGCTGCATCACCAATTGTTGGCCCACGGGGTATGTAATGTATAGGTCGACCTGGCCCATGAGGCTCGTATGCTGGCCGAGCACCTAGGGAGGTCGTACTGTTCACGTGAACAGTACCCGTTAACTCGCCCACATTGAAAACTAGGTTTGTATTTTTATTTTTATACAAAATAATAGAGGTACACCGCTCTAAACATTTTCATAAATATTCAAAATTCATGTTTATCATATTGTCATTTTATAACTTTTAGGAAAAACTACTGCTCTATTAAGCGTTTGTGCGATATTCGCACTCAAAACTCCCAATTTGACATTATATATTGCCTAACCTAATGGCTACATTAGTAAGGACATCAATATATCAAGGAGATACATGCATCCAATAGGATTTAAAACTACCACAATCCCAAACATTGCAATTTCATATCAACATATATACACACATGCATAATAGATTTCTCGAAACAAAGTACATTAATTAAAATAATAGGATCAACATGATCAAAGGGGGTGCTTGTCTTGCTCTAGTTGTTCTAAATAGGAGGATGGAGGGTTGCCGAAAATATAGTTCGAACAATCGACATCTAATCAAAAGAGCAGGAAACAAATTAAATAATGCAAAATACTTTCAATAGTAACAAAATCCAAATATATTTTTTGCATATTCTGGTATAGCATGTTTTTATATGAATTTAGAAAAAATAATAATCTCATTTGAAGTTTTTATGCAAAACTTATTAAGGTTTCAATTTGGTTCGGTTTGAAAAATCCTGAAAACGACGACGTATTTTTGAGTTTTACGCTTTCCATCAAGGAAAACGTATTTTGTTCTACGTTCTACTGAGGTTTATGCTTTCTAGTAAAGAAAATGTATTCTCCTCTGATCTCACTGAGGTTTACACTTTGTAACACAGGAAATGTATTTCCTCATAACTAAAAGCGAATTTTCTATTTTCTTCTGATCTTCATTAGTCTGACATGTGGGGTCCACCTGTCATTGACTCGGTCCATGTGCACAGTGCTTGGACCGGAGGTCCACGCATATTGTGATGGTCCACGGGTCGTCTATACTATGCACTTAAGATGGTGGGACCCGATTGTCAGTGACTCATATTCAACTCTGGTTTTAATTATTTTCTCTTTAACTATTCCTGGGCCCACATGTCAATCTAACAGAGACTTAATTAATTCAACCTTAATCATCTGTTTGTCCTAAATGACATGGATTTGGTCTTAATGACCGGCTATAGTGCTGGTCCATTTTTGGAAAAGCAGAGCAGCGAGAGGGGTGCTCTGGTGGCGCTCGTTGCCGGCGATCCAAGCCACGGAGGCGGTTGGTGATCACCAAAAATGGGTTGCTAGCGGGCTAACGAAGCTAAGGGAGTTGGTTTCACGGCTTGGGCGGCACCAAGGCGGCGCGGCTAAGGTATGCGACGGCCGGCCGTGAGGAAGAAATGGTGTGACTGTGCTCGAGTGCTTTAGGAGCTAAGCTACGGGGAGCATGAGTAGTAGGGGATCGCATAGAGCTCACTAGAGCTTTTGGTGGCGAAGGAGAGGTGCCGAGGTAGTCCAGCGGTGTAAACAGTAGGCGGTGCAGGGAGCTCCTCGGTGGTGGTGGCTTGGGGTACAAATCAACCTAAACCAACGGCAGGGGGAGTTACGTGATGACATAGAGATGCTCTGGGTGAGATTGATTGGAGCGAAGCTCACCCGACAAGGAATGGCAGCGGCTGAGGCGATTTCGGTCGTGGGAGAGGAATAAGGCAATGACAAGGTGCTCCAGCGAGCGAAAGTTGAAATTAAATGAGGGAAAAGTTCCTTTGGGGCTAGAACATGCTATGACATGATTCATTAGGGAAGGACCTCAGCAATTTGGTTGGAACGACAAATGGGAGCGGTGGTTGTGCAGTGGGCGTCGCGGGACGCGAAGAAGAAGTGCACATTCTTAGTGAGTCGACTGCACAAAAAGGAAAAGAAGGTAAGGGACAGAAAGAGGTGGTAAAAGAGATTATTAGGGACATGAAGAAGAGGGTTAAAGCTCCTTGGTGCGCCTGGGAGCGCCGTGAGCGGCGGCGGCCATGGTCGACACGGACCTTTGGGTCCGAGCTCGAATGGAGCTCGGAGGAGGAGAGGATTGGAGAGGGTAATTAGGGGAAATGGACATGTGATGTTTTGACATAGGGGAGAAGGCTTTAAGTAGCGAGATGACAGCGATTATTGCGACGAGACCAAGGTGACCGACTTGGGTTTTTCTCATGGTTTTCTACGTCTGGGCGGGAATAACGGCCATCTATGGGGTAGATGAGGTAGGCTAAGCCTCGTGGAGGAGATGGGGGTAGTTGGGACTCGAAAAGGTGGCAGATGGCGAAACCCGAGGGTATACGGGTGGAGCTCGCGTGACCAAGTGCTGGTGAGGGCAAGCGGAGGTGGAAGAGGAAGTATGGCCCATGGGTCCCACGCGTTAGCGAAAGAGAGAGAGAGAGGGTTTAGATTAGGTTTTGGATTTAAAGGCCGAGGCTTTATTGAATATTTGTACTGAGCAGACAAGGTAAAAAATTTATGAAAAGTTTTGTGAATGCTCTTGAGCTAGTGTAGTTGCTTATGTAAATTTTTTAGAACTTTATCTTGCCTATAATTTTCACGAAAAATCTTACAAGATTCTATTTTCATGTAATTGCATTGTTTTCCCTTGATGAATATCTATAAAAGTTGTTTAATAATTTTTCCCTAAGCAAATGTCCAGAATAATTCTCACTTATTTTCATTATGTTTTTCCCTAAGGTTCTTACAAGTTCATGTTTGTATGCATTTCATTAGTTACTTTATACAAAAAGTTCAATAGTCATGCTTGATTAGATCTTCATATGTAATATGCTCAAAACTATTTTCCTAATGCGTTTATATTATGTATTCCCGAAATGTTAATTTTCGAATGTTACAAAACTGCTTGATAAATGCCTTCTCATGTACCATCGCTATGATAGTAGTGATGTTTTTTCAAGAATCTCTACGGGATATACGACATTATGTAGAGATGTTGCACTACGCCTCAACAAAAAAAAATAAAAAAAATATGTCCACTCTTGCAAAGGTTGGTAGTCAACCTCATGGGAAATACTTCTGTTAGACTTGTGAGATTAGGCACCTCAACCTCACATGTTTAGTTGTGTGTTGAGATATTATTGTGTAGTTGTTTTAACATAAATCAACCACAAAAAAACCTCTAAAGAGTTGGAAAGCGTCTCAAAAAAATATCATTCCACAATATAACCTTTAGGCGAATTAGAGAACGTATAAAAAATGTTTCTACAAGATAAAATTATGTGTCTCAAAAACATCTCAAAACCTCCTCTAGGATACAAAATCTTGGGGCGATTTTTAATGTCAGACCCTCGGGCGTGGAATACCTAAAGATCTTACGTGTATACTATGCTAGTCCCAGGATTAATGGCTAGCATACACACTCACAACATTTGGCAATGACATCCATAAAAACAATTACTAAAGTAAAAGGGTATTCTACTTAAGCTATTACAACAATGGTCGACCGGCCAAATAAAAATAGTCATCAGAGTAAAAAAAATAAGTAGTAGCGGAAGACATAGTAATCGTAGCAAAAGTCCAACAGCATGCCCAACCGATCCCGCAGGCAATTGACAAGGAACATTGCCTAAGTAGACCTGTCACCGAATCTTTTGGTGCCGAGAGCAAAGAACGCGTCGTCAGGCGTCAACTTATCTGCAAACTCCAAACCAACAACAATAGCAAGATTGAGTATAATGCGTTCATCATCCGAGTACGGTGCATCTTCCGAGCACTGTTCATCTTCTGAGTACTATTCATCTTCTGAGTACTACTCACCTCCGAGTAATGTTCATCATCCGAGTACGGTGCATCTTTGTAGGACCGTAAAGGCGACTAGAGGGGGGTGAATAGGCGCTTTCTCGATTTTTCGCCTTAATCAAATTCAACACGCACTTTTCTCCTTTAGCTATGAAAGCTAAGAAGATCAGTAAATGCACAGAGGAAGCCTTGTGTTGAATCCGATTACCCCCTTAACCACAAGAATCAATAATGGAGAGTTGATCTCACTAAACCGGTCGGACCGGTGTAGAGTTGGCAGTCTGACTGCCTGGCGGTCGGACCGGCGACCAATTAGCAGTCTGACTGTCGGGTGGTCGGACCGGCAGTGAAAAATCGGTCAGACTGATTTAGTCCAGAGGCAACACACAATGCCCAAATCCAAAACAAAAATTGGTCCAACTTTTGATTCAAGCAATGAAACTTGACCAAATTTGGAGCACACCTCCCTAAAGATATCTGAGACCTATTTCTAGTGACGATCGTCTAGATCCACTTCAAAGAATCAATCTCTTTAGGTTTTACAAAAGAAGTGTTTAAAACCTAGAAATATGAAAATCTTGATCTAAAACTTGCTTGTGGAGGATTGATGATCTAGATGATTCTAGGAGTATTCCCACACATCATAGCAAGGTAAAATCGGTCAAGAGACCAAGCATAAACACCCGGATCAAGGAAGCACCAAAATAATCAAAAGAGAGAAGAAAACAAATGAGACTTCACCGTTGAGCAAACATCCATAGATTGATTGATTCAAGATGTTGCTTACAAAGCCACTCCCTCAAGGAGGACAAGAGCTCAATCCAAGAGCACACATAAATTTCCTCTCCTCTCCTCTCCTCTCCAAACCCTAACCCTAGAAAAGTTGGAGTTTTTCTAAATGAGTGCTTGAGTGCTTGAGGGCTTGAGGGGTTTTTTCCACCTCCCCCCTTGTATTTTTAGGAGAGGCTAGGGTTTCTCTCATGGGCTCCCATTAAGGCCCAATACAAATGGGACCCACACACACAAATCTGTTTAAGCAATCGCCTGCTTCACCACGTGTAGGTTAATCAGCGGCTTTCATCATGTCGGCAAGTCTCTCCCGTCCGAATCCCATCGGAACCTCCAAGGCACCTGCACCGACCCCCACGCCGCTTGATCCAACAAGCTGCAATGAACTGCCCGTTCGATCCATCTTGTCCATTCTGCACCATGCTTGAGTCACACGACCTCACCCGGCATCCATGATTGTTCTGGACCTCAGTTCTCCAAGCGTAGCCCCGATCCTCCTCGCTGTTGACGTCGTTGACCTACAAGCCACCTACACAACAACTTAACCCATATTAGCTCAACAATGCAATATGCAACAATAAAGCATTGAAACTCATGCAATAGATATCATCAAAACACAACAATGCCAAAATGGCCGAAGTCCAAGTGGATGCTGGTCTGACCGCCCTACCATGCCGGTTGGACCAATTTCCCAGCGGTCGGACCGATTCCACAACGGCGGTCTGACCGCCCCAAAAGACTTAGCCAAAATTCAACTTGAAAATTCGCAACCTCTTTGGAATTTTCCAATTGATAGAACTTTTGACTAGGAGATCCAAAAATTACATGACCACATCCAGGAGACTCCCCTCTCATGCTTACACAACCTATTTTTGGCCTAGCCCCAAACTCCATCATCAACTGTGGCCGGTCGGACCGGCAAGCATCGTGGGTCGGACCGGCAAGCATCGCGGGTCGGACTGCCACAAGCCGGTCTGACCGGTGGCTTGGCCGGTCGGACCGCCAATGACCTGACAGCACTGAAGTTTTCCGAAAATGTGAGATTCGTCAAACCAACAATGCCATTGCCAATTGACTCATTACCCTAAGATCATGCACATATCCCCACGATATCCACAATCTTCGAGTATTGTTTATCTTCCGAGATTGTTTACCTACGAGTACTATTTGTCTTCCAAGTACGGTGCATCTTCTGAGTATGCTGGTCGAAGGGGATTACAACTACACTGGTGAAGGAAAGGTTTTGACTACACTGGTTGAAGGAATGGTTTCGACAACACTGGCCGGAAGAAAGTTTCGACAACACTGGTCAAAAGAAGGATACGACTACCTAGTCGAAGGAAAGCTACGACTACCTAGTTGATAGAATGCTATGATTGCCTGGTCAACGGAAGGCTACGACTACCTAGTCGACGGAAGGCTACGACTACCTAGTCGAAAGGAGCTACAACTAATTAGTCGGAGGAAACTACGACTGTCTATTCGATAGAAGCTACGTACGACTATCTAGTCGAAGGAACTACTGGTATTTATTCAACGGAAGCTACGACTATCTAGTCGAAGGAACTATGACTACCTAGTCGATGGATGATATGACTATCTAGTCGAAGGAACTACAACTACCTAGTCGAAAGAAACTACGACTATCTAGTCGAAGGAAGGTTACGACTATCTTGGGTAGCGATGGCGGCGTATTCTTCGCAGATTCTACTTCCTCGGTGAGTATTTTCAAACCGACCGCACCATTGCTCGACTACAAGCTCGTGTTATTGTCTAGATGCTAGCCTTTTCTATTACTTTTTCTAATCTTTGTTGGCGCTACGCGCCACGGTGAGCTATGCCAAGGTGCCCGATACATGTGTGTGCGTGTGTCTATACATATATATATGTGTATGTATACGTATGCATGTATGTGTATATGTATGTATATATGTAGCGAGTGGCCATGGCTATGTATACATAGGTTTGTCAACCCTCCTCCATGAGCTTGGCGGCTTATTTTTGAGAATTAATTTAATTCTTGAAAATCCTTTTATCTTATTGGTCCCACATGTCGTTCTCTCTACCTTATTTACGGAATTATTTTTAATTCCGTAAATCCATAAATATCGTCGGTCCCACATGTCATACACTCAATCATTCTCTAATATTTTCGGAATGGAATATTCGATAATATTCCACTTGTCACTTGTCTCTTTTATTTTTATCATTCCAAAAGCCATATCTTATTCATCCGAATTCCTTGAACCCATTCAAATTCCTACATTCATCTAAATTCAATATCTATCTTCCAAGACCATTCAATTTCAATTAGGAGTTTAGTTCTAGTGGCGTTAGACGTTGAAGTACCGAATCGCGGTGCTCGATGGTCCTCCTACAAAAAAAGATTATTAATCCAAAGTGCGCTAGCCATGAGGTAGCAATTATAAACTTGAAAAACACTATTACTCGTTGATGGCATGTGTTGCACTTAATCAACAGGTGGGAAAAGATTTAGACCGAGGCAAGTGGTGGATTCTGTGTGAATGGTGGAACCGTGTAGCTCTTGCGACTTAACGTGAGCGGCGACACGACCGAGATCACGGTGTGTGTCGTCTGGACGTTGGCGCAAATTGAGTTGTATTTAAGCACATGGAGGGAGTGTCGATGCTAGGTACTCACTCTTGTTGGCGGTGGAGGAGCTTGATTGCCTGTGGGCTTGATTCCATCGGATATTTGTCTATTTATTAGTCATCTTTGTAAGCGGGTAGCATGGTCGTGGTTGCGGGGAATGTAGTGAGGGGCGAAATGAGAAGGCTGTGCCCCCTTTTATAGGGCAAGGAGTAGCCAAAACGTCGGGAACGTTTGAGGATTAAATGAGTAGTTTCAGGATGAAATGAAGAATATAAGAAACTGTAAAATTGATTGCAATGAGTGGAGAAAATGTGCAATTGATGCTATGGTAACGTGGGTGATGAAGAGGGGGTCGTAACGCCTCAAACAGAATTGAATTTCGTGTTTCGTGTGTGGAGAATGAGATGAAAAGGTGGCGACCGACCATTACAAAATTCTGGACACGCATTAAAACGGGAGTTTTTGGCTGGAATGGGGGGCGGCAGAGTAAATGAATTTAAATGAACTTGAATGCACTTGAAAGCAGGGGAGGAAGTGCGGCCGGGGCGGGCTCAAGGGTGTTGCCATAGCGGATGACTCAGTGGGGAAGAAAGAACGAGGAGGAAGGTAGCGGCCTGACAGGCGGGCCTGCCTTGGAAGTGAGAGAGGGAGGAGAGAGAGAGGGTGAGGGATGCGGGTGATGGAGTGGGCCGGGGAGCTGGGCCAGAATTTTGGGTTTCGGCCCAGAACGAGTTAGGAACTCTAGATTTATTTATTAATATCAGAATTTGAGTTAAATCATTTCGGCTTGAAGAAAATAGCAAATAAAGCAAGAAAAAATTCTAGAAAAAATTCATAGAATTTCTTAGAATTATTTTGAACTTAGTTATTTCCAACTTAAGGTTGGTTTTAAATTTTGCAAATAAATTATTTTAAATATATGTAAAATGGGAAAATACTTTTTAAAATACAAAAATTTCAGAAAATTAATTAAAATGTCCTTTTCAACTTTAAATCCAATAAAAACGCAAAAACTCAATAATTTTTTTACTTTTAAAATCTTGGAAATTCAAGAAAAATAATAAAATTCTTTTAAATTTTATAAAATCCAATAAAATAATAGCTTTATTAATTTTATTTTTGGTAATAGAACTTTGGGATGTTACCACGGTGAGCTCCACATGGGGAAGATGTTCGGCTGAAGGAGGTCTTCGTTCAAAGGTCGGGGAAACTTGAAGGTGCTCTGGTGATGCTCCTGGCACGAGGAATCGGCTCGGGGTTCACGAGAGAGGAAATGGCGGTGCGGTGTCGGGACCGAAAATACATCTCAGGAACCCTCTGTGTATGCTGAACTAGTCCCAGATCAGTAGCTAGCTCACACAGGAAGCAGTGATGAAGTACCATCCATTTATTTGATTTAAGTAAAAAGATCTCAAAATAATAAATAGTAATAATAACTGGACCTTGTGGTCAACGTTTACTTAACTTGTCACACAGGGCTAAAGAAACAAATAAACTCTTACAGTGGAACGGGAAAAACTTGGCAAGCCAATTAACATGCCGACAGGCAATCGAGTGGAGAACGCATCCTAATCCACAAAACCTTCATAGTCCTCCTTCTGAAAGAGCTCTTGTGCAGCTTGGTATTCCCCAACTGATCAACAAAGGCATGAGCCGTGAGTACATAAAACACTCAGCAGGCTGTAGGGAAATGTATACAAATAGTATTCATGCAAGGCTTGCCAAAGATTAGTATGCTTCTTTTGCAGAAAACAACATTTATGATAAATAGAATACATAGATTGGAATGCGTAATTGAAAAGAATAATAAATAAGTAAACAATTTCTTTGAAACAACCAGTGAACTACCCATTCACTTCCTAACCAAACAAACGATAAGTGAACTCCCTATTCACCAATCGACACAAACCACAAAGTGAATTACCCATTCACCAAACGAACATTATATTCATCAAGTGAACTTCCCATTCACACTCCGACACATTTTATAAGAAACTCTATCTCTCGTGTGAAATCCCCGAGCACGGCTATAACCGCGGACATGGCTATTCGAATAGTTTTACACTCTGCAGAGGTTGTACAACTTGACCCACAAGATCCGACTTCTCTAGTTTGTTTGGCATCCGTCAATACCACTGCTCACTACCTTAGGTAAGCAGTCTAGAGCACGTGACAAAGCCTTTACAAAGCTCCTTTTTAATCTAGTTCTGCCCGCTAAGGTTTCAACACTGAATGTCTCCATCCGACCAGACAGGGCCCCCCTCTTGCGCTATAGTGAGTACGTACCCTGTAACTCTTCCAAGACAGAACCGAAATTAACACATTGCTAATTAATCAGCCTGGTCCAGCTCATACAGGACATGTGGTTTTACGGTTAAGGCTCAGTTCAATGGAGCACAAGATTAAGTCCTTCACAAGTTACTCAGACGATCTTTCCACTGTGGATATCATGGGGATATACTCCTGATCTTAGGATGATGTGACAATTGGCAATGGCGTTAAAGGTTTATCGTTTCACATATTTTCGGCAAAGAATCTATGCTGTCAGGTCTGAGGCGGTCGGACCGGCCATAGCGGCGGTCGGACCGACCAATGTGTAAATGTGGTATTTTGAGCTGGGCCAAAAATAGAGATTGTAGGCAACAGAGGGGATTCTATTGCACTTGGTCTCATAATTTTTGGAGTCTCTAGTTAAAAGTTCTACTGGTTTGAAAATTCCAGTAGGTTTTGGAATTTCAGGGGCTGAAATCGGCTAAGTCCCAACTAGCGGTTTGACCAGCCAATAGGTGGCGGTCAGACCGGCCAGGGTGGAAGGTCAGACCGCCCGGTCTGACCGGTTTTCACTCATGTCGTCGTTCTACGTGGCGACGATGGTTGGTTGTTAGGTCAAAGTCATGAGTTTCAGTGCATATGTGTTGCATCATGCATGTTTTGACTAACATGGGTTAAGTTGTGAAGAACTTGTTCCTAGTTCGGTTTGCTTGTCTATTATTGTGCAGGTTGCTTGGTGATCAACGACGGTTAACGGCGTGGATGATCGGGACTAGGCTTGGATAGCTGAGGTCCAGAACGATCAACATCTTGGGTGAGGTCAATGAACTCAAGCGTGGTGCAAGATAGACAAGTGTGACCTATTGGCCAATCCGCGGCGCAAGATGGTGCAAGGAGAACCTAATTAGGTCAAGAGGCGATAAAGACGACGCGTTAAAATGCGTGCGTGTGTGATCCATTTATTTTGGGCCTTAACGGGAGTCCAATTGAGTCAAACTTCTAGAAGGTCTAAGCCTCCACTATAAATATAGGAGGGAGGTGGCTGCACCTCCTCTTCGGCTCTTTTTATTGGAAACCCTAATTTTACTTAGGGAGAGCTTTTGTAGAGGCTACGGTTCTCGAGAGATTTTATGTGATATTCGTGCTCTTTGATTGTGCATTGTCCTCCATTGATGGAGTGGCTGTAAGCTCAAATCATATCAAATCAATCTAAGAAAAGTTTGATAAATGTTTTGTCTCTTTGCGTTCCTTCTCTCTATTTGATGATTTTGAGTCTTTCTTTGATCCGTGAGTTTTTGCTTGATTTCTTCATGTGATCTAGCTTGTTGTCACTTGTGCGAACATATCTAGGATCATCTTGATCATCAATCATCCACGAGCAAGAGTTTGGATCTAGTTTTCGTTCTGACTCGGTTTTGAACCTTCCTCGTGTAAAACGGAAAAGGATCGTAATTCTTTCAAGAATTTTCATAATCTTTGATTGGAACAGGTTCCTGACATCATAGAGAAGGTGTGTTCCAAGTTTCATCGAGTTTGGAGTTGTAGATTAAAAGTTATATCTATTTGCAACTTCACTCGTCGGGCTGTTTTGATTTGCTCTTCAAGCCGTCGGTCAGACCGCCAGCGCCACCGGTCAAACCGTCAGGGGTCAGCGGTCAAACCGCCATTGATCCAGTGGTCCAATCGCCCAGCATTGAGGTTTGCTTTTGCTTGTGTTGATTTTTATCGTATTGCATAGGGGGTTAAATTGGATTCAATACTAGTCTTCCACTGTACTGGTATATTGATCTTCATAACTTCCATACCCATTGGAGTAAAATATTATTGAATCAATAATTTTTGAAAAAGTGAGCGTGCTCCTATTCACCCTCCTCTAGTCGCCTTTTCGGTCCAACATCCACAAACCCACAACGTGCTAACCACCCCCCCACTATCCAACAACCACTCACTTGAGTGAAAACTATTTTGTTTAACTGCAACCAACGACATCCTCTGTCATGGTACTCAAATTTTATCAATAGTGGCCAACCACCACGATTCCATATCTCATTAAGTCAAGATTAATTATTATGACATATGTGATGATGAACCTATTGTAACTAACACTACTACAGAAAAGCTCATCACAGACGGTTCGTAACAGTCATCACAGACGGTTTTTGAACTGTCAGAAATTTTATGTCTGTGATAACAGGCGGTTATCACAGACGGTTGAAAAACCGTCTGTGATAAGTCTTATCACAGACGGTTCCAATCATGAACCGTCTCAACCGTGTGTGATAAGTCTTATCACAGACGGTTCCAATCATGAACCGTCTGTGATACTACAGAATCATAGACGGTTCGTGGTTGGAACCGCCTGTGATTCTATAGTATCACAGACGTTTCCAACCACGAACCGTCTGTGATTCTGTAGTATCACAGACGGTTCATGGTTAGAACCGTATGTGATAAGTCTTTAGACCTAATTAATTTTTATCGTATTTTCAGCTAGCCTCAGGAATTGCTAGCCATGCTCTCTGAAAACTAGCAAGCAGAAACATATCACAGATAATTGTTTACAACTCAAAGTGATCATTTAACTCAAAATCAATTACAAAAGAATGTTTCAAGTATATATTGTCGCTAGAGTTACAAATTGAATTACAACTAGTCAAAGTGAATTACAATATTGAATCAATTGTTTCGAGGTCGTTCATCGGTGTCGACGGCGTGAAACTCTTCGGTGGTGTTAACTATGTCTGCCTTGATGAAGACGCAGAGCTCCCCTCGAACTTGTGTGACCTGGTCCATCTCGAGTGCATTTAACTCTATGTTCAAGCCATGTCGCTAGCAGGAGTAAAGTAGTAAGCATATATATTTAAATTTATAATTAGGAAATAATTATTACGCGATTGACAAACCTGGGGATCGTGTGTCCTAGAAGCAATCAATAGCTGCATATGATGGCATACGTAGAATGCGCATAGGTGATCTCGTTTTTGCTGGCGGCACTGCAAAAATAGAATTACATATATATGTACAGTCAGTTCGAGACGCAATATTATGGAGTATGATATATGATTATTGTGTTGTAGCGCGTACCGGAAATCGCATCCTGTGAGTCAGTGTGGCGCTCGTTCCCTTGTATAAACCTCTCTCGGCAACATAGCCGATGAACGCCCTACATGATTCAAAAAAGTTATCCTCGTCCATTTCAAACGAAGGAAGACTACAATAGAGTTATGTGCCGAGGAAATGAACATACCTGTCGAGTATTCCTTTAAGAAGGGTGAAGTCATGATTTTTGTTGAGTAGAGAATCAAGGTACAATACCATGTTCCTCTTTGGCACAAGAATCAGAAGAATCCAGTGGAACCTACTCATGTATGTCGCTATAGTTATAAACCTATGTTGAAACGTAATTTATATAGCAAATATTGAAGCACATACTTCTGGTTGTAGGGCACCATTATGTAGTCCTTGTCGTCCAGAGCAAGCAATCCCATTTTTATGTAATTCTCGACGTAGGATGCGTCTTGGTTGATTGTTTGCTCAGAGACCACGTGTGGGTCGAGGAAACCCACCGATTCTTTTATTCGACGGGCATATTTCATGATGTATATGTACATAAGCAATGAGTTATGATATTTATCGATATCACGTGAGTGTAGAAATTGATTGTACGCACTTACAGTGTCCAGCATCGTAGAAGTGAGGCGTCGAGGGCAGTTAGGTTGTATAGGTCAAATAAGTCTTCGAAGCCCACGACGAAGTGGCCAGGCTCATGGAGAACATGCTCCCTCCCGTATCTGACGGTGATTCCAGTATGACCCCCCATCTCTCGGGTCTTACGCAAGTACCAATCATGCAAAGCTTGACAAGCTACTCCTGAGCTCTTTATTTCTGCGCCGGAGACCAACGGACTTCGAGGAGTATTTCACATGTTTGGGAGGTGCCTTAATGTTCTTCGATTTTGATTTCTCCTTAACGAGGCGGCTGAGGGACGTCTTCCCGTGAGACGCCTCAGGGACCGATATGGTGACATGCTTTTCTTGTCCCTTCGCCATCTTCTCGACAGGAAGCGATGTGGCGGCCTTCTGAAGCTTTGGTTGAGGCGGACTCATCGAGGGTCCTATTGGAGAGGCAGGTCTGTCGATGTCAGCGTCTTGAAGGGTCGGTCGATGTCCTTCTTGGGCCTTTGGATAAAAGTGTGTGTCATCCCTAGTGTTACGATTTCTTCGTTCGGGGAATCTCGATTGGGATGGCCATGAAATTGTCATGTACCATGTCCACCGCACTGGCGTAACCTGCGCTACCGGGCACCGTGGTCGCACTTGCCCCTTCCTGGTATGAATACACCATACCCCGCCCAGCCTCAATAGGAATCGACCCAACCATCCTCACTTGGAGCTTGCAGGGCGTCGACTCCTACAAAATGGTACACAATTAGCTAAGGCGTCCTATAGGTCTATCTTTGGAGCATTCCAGAGATGTGCATTACCTCGATGTCGTTGATCGGTAATTGCACGTCGTCATGTCCAGAATTATGTGTGGACGCGACGCTACTCCGATGTCGAGGAGGACTTGCTCCCAAATTAACATGGGCGGCTTGCGCCTGCATAAGTTGATTTACTTGGTTATGTAAGTTTGATATTTGTTCTTGAAATTTTCCAATAATCACATGTTCCAACCGAGCGTCGTGCTGGTCCTTGGATTGCTTCCTACTCATATATGTGTCGGAGTTGTGTGGGAATCCATCCCTCCAAGGTACGTAAACCCCAACGCCTCGCGTGCGACCCGGGTGCTCCTTGTTTCCCAGGGCCGTAGATAGTACATCCTTCTCCCTGTCTACTACGAAGGAACCTTGGGAAGATGCGGAAGTCAATGCTTCCTGCAAGAGGACATCATGTAATTGTATACACCATGAAGTTATGGACTTGTTAACAATTAAGTGGTTCGAGAAATTTACCAGGCGTTGAGACACTGCCTCGTCTGCCAGTTTTGTGAAAGAGATTTGCCCAAGGCGTGGCGATGCCCTCACTCTTAACGGGCTCGGCGCTTCGTCGGGATCTCGACAAGCGGTCGGGCAGCGGTCTCGTCCTCCGCCGCCCACTGCGTGGCTTTACCCGCGTACCCAGCGGTGCGGAGTCTGTGGGGGTGAGTGTTTTGTGCCTGGATAGCTCTGTGCGCCGCACTTTGCTCCTGAAATTCGGTCGTCGTCTTCATCTGCACGAAGACGTCTCATGTATCCCGCGACAAAAATTGATACGTCGTGAAGGGCGTCCGACCCGTGTTCACGTACTGCGTGACAAGCAGGCTCTTGAAGGTTCTCCACGCGTGGGACATCGCCAGCAGCGCGTGCCATCGCACACGTGCTCGGTACGCCGGGGAAAGTGAGCGAGGCGAAAGTTCATCCATAACCGGTCTCTGTACATCCGTCGGAGATTTCCAGGTTGGGGTGGTGATGGGGACCCGTTCCCTTGCAAGTACCCCGCAGATGGTCCGAAATCTCGCAGCTGCTTTCTTGGGACACAGCGGGATCCCGACGTCACTGACCTCCGTGATCATCATGCGGCCCGAGGGCAATTTGGAGATTCCTCTGCCTTCTCTCCTGCGTACCACCTTGATCGGAGATCCAGACGCATTTAGCGACGTCGCTGATGGCGGCGAAGACGGTGCCTCTGCCATCTCGCTTACTTGCTATCTATATAAGTTACATATGCAATGATTACATAAACAAATAGAAGTTACCCATTGAACCTAAATATATGATACGTAGTAAATAAAATATATGAAATTGCACAAAAAAATTGCAAAGGAGAAGGAAATATTGCAAACAGTGTAGTTTTAACATATAGCTGAAATATTGCATGATTTTGAGTGCTCTCAGCAGGCGAGTTGCAAAAGAATCAACGTTTGCCATCTCAGCCCTGTTTTGTAGTAGTGCCATACCATAAAGAAACAAAGAGAAGCAATAATCACCTCACCCTAACAATTTCTGGAATAAATCATTACACCAAAACCGATCAAAACAGAATGAGGTAAATGGTATGTTATCCATCAAGGGATGGCAATGAATAGATTATGTCTTATTACCAATCTAGTGGGTTGTGTGGGCGTGTTTGCTTCGTGGGTTATATGGATGAGGTACAGGAGGGCATGGCCTCTTCCTGTGTGTGGGAGCAGTCTTGACGGAAAGATAGCAGGGGTAGGATGGAGAGAAATTAGAGGGGTCAAGACAGAAACTAGAAGAGGAAATTTATTTCTTGCTTGAAGAAATATTACAGCCGACACTTACTTTTATAATGCTGACTTAGTTTACATCTAAGACTAGGACTCCTAATACATGATAGAAACTATGTAGCTTTCCTAATTCTCCTCTCCGAAACCCTCCTGGACTCCTGTTGCTGCCGAAGCTTCTCCTGGCGTAAACACCTGCTGCTGTTGCGTGAAAACCTACTCCCTAACAAAACCAGACTCGCTAACTTCCTCTGGATACTAACGTGCTACTGCTGCTATGCCACAACATGGGAACACTTCCATCCATCATCCATAACTGGTGTGGAACGGAGATGCCAAAGGAGGGCGGCTAACCGTATTTGGATACTTGCTTGTTTTCAAGGAACTGTTTGGCACCAAACTAGAATTAGAATTGGTCATACCAGATTTGCTAAGTGGAGAATGGAATGGAACGTCAATAAAAAATATTGTTTCATTAGCACTGCCATGTACATCATTATTTTTACCATGTAGAGTCTATACAAAACTGAAAAAAGTAGAGCCTACTACTGCTACCTAAACAAGAAATATTGGATGTCCCAAAAGGATGAAACAGCTCAATTCCAATCCCAAAGCTAAAACAGTCAATGAGATGTCTTTATAGTATTTTTCAAGTAGGAAAAAGATAGATTTGCCAACACAAAGAACGCCATCAGAATACATTAATGCAAGTATACATGCATGTCTAATTGTGCAAATACACAGACATCTTATTATGTAAACAAACTAAATATAGATCTCTGTACAAATCTATTTGTGTAAATATAACTTACATGTACATCTAGTAGTGAAATTTAATCTATTGATGTATCCACCCAAGCAAAAAAAAAGTTAACAACTTGAAATCATATCTAAAACTAGCTAAACACCATTGCCCTAACCAGAAGAAAACCATACCTCCCATTTCAAACAAAAGTACAGCAGAGTAAAACACCTAAAGGGGTAAAAATGCCACATAAACTACTAAAACAGCATGCTTTTCTACCACAATTCGAACTGGCAGCAACCCCGGAAGAATCCACCAAGGAATTTTTCAAAAGTAAAAGTAACATCACCGGGGTGGGGCGGGGCGGCACCGACGGAAACCCTCGGCTCTTACGGCAGAGAAGGGGAAGCGCACACAGGCATTGGGGCAGCGCGGGGAACTCACTGGGTGGTCGGCGGGGTCGGGGGCGGCACTGGACGGAGGCAGGGACGAAGGGAGGTGGCTCTGGTCGGAGGTGGCGTCAGTGGAGGAGACCGAGTGCGTGTGCCGGGGTGTGGAAAAGACTAAGCGTAAGAGTGCACAACCGTTCGAGTCGGGCACTTATATAGCTGGATATCACATACGGTTCTATGATAGAACCGTCTGTGATAATACATCACAGACGGTTCCATAAACAAACCGTCTGTGATGTTAACTATCACAGACGATTCTGTTATGAAACCATCTGTGATGACTTAACAGAGAAACCCTAATTTTAATATCACAGATGGTTATGTAACTGAACCGTCTGTGATATGTTGATATCACAGACGGTTCATTACTAGAACCGTCTGTGATGTGAACAGACACACACATATGTAATGCATATCACTAATATGCTGACACACACACACACGCACACACACACACACACACACACACACACACACACATATATATATATATATATATCACTGATATGCTGACAAACACATATATATAATTAATGCATATCACAGATGATATGACTACAAAACTTTAATATGACTCCAAAACATTAATTGAACCATCTGTGATTTGCACAAATGGACCGCCAACTAATGGCCGGTCAGACCGCCGCCAAATCGGTCAGACCGCCAAGGGTGGCTGGTCCGACCGACCGAGGCAAATTGACCAACACCAAAAACGTGCTTCTCTGGAATAAACATTCCACAAGAACTTCAGAACTTCTGCACACCGGTAGTTCTGTTTATCAACGGTGGAACTACCGCACAGAGAATCATTTCAAAGGGAAATCGGTCGGACCGCCCAACACATGGCAGTCTGACCAATTTAGCACTGGCTCCTTTTGTACTGAACCCCGACAGGTTACCAAGGGCAGAAAAATCATTGATGGTGCAGAATAACATGGCGCGTAAAGTGAAGTTCTCTCGTTTGTACGCATCCCATACTTGTACCCCTTCGTTCCAAAGTGTCACAAGATCTTCCAGCAATGGTGCTAGGTACACATCAATATCGTTCCCAGGTTGCTTCGACCCTTGGACAAGTAGTGACATCAAAATATATTTCCGCTTCATACACAGCCCAAGGAGGAAGGTTGTACATACATAGATTCACGGGCCATGTGCTATGTCGGCTGCTCATGTTACCGAAAGGATTCATTCCGTCCGTACTCAACCCTAACCTTATGTTCCTCGGTTCCGCACCGGACTCTTCGAAGCTCCGATCAAAGTTTCTCCACTGGGAAGAATCAGCTGGGTGTCCGAGCTTCCCATCTTTCTTACGCTCCTTCGAGTGCCAACGCATCAATCTTGCCTCCTTTCGGTTCACAAATAAATGCTTCAAACGTGGGATCACAGGCAGATACCACAACATCTTAGCAGGAGGTTCTTGCTTCGCCTTAGCAGTATTCTTACGCTTGTATCGGGATGCTTTGCACATGGGATATACATGCATGTCTGCATACTCTTTACGGTAGAGGATACAATCGTTTGGACATGCATGTATTCTTTCTACTTCCATTCCCAATGTACAAATAACCTTCTTAGCTTGGTAGGTCGTGCTGGGCAACACGTTTTCCTCCGGAAGGATGTCAGCTAAGAGACCTAACAACGCCGTAAAACTCTTGTCAGACCAACCATTGCTTACCTTCAATTTCAGCAGTTCAAACACGGTTGACAACCTTGTGTATTCCGGCTTGCAGCCAGGGAACAAATATTTCCCCGAGTCCTCCATTAAGCCCTCGAATTTACAAAACTCTCTCTCACCGTAGTTTCCTTCTGCATCACGTAGCATCTGATCCAGATTGTTATCATGCGACCTATCCTCATCAAAAGCACATTCCATACCCTGCATATCGTTGACTTCCTCGGCGATGTCGTCATTACTGACTTCCGGTATAATCTGCTCTTCACCGTGACTGCTCCAACATGTATATCCTTTTTTGAAACCCCTTCGTATTAAGTGAGCTTCGATCTGCACCGGGTTGTTAAACATTTTTATATTACCGCAATCAATGCATGGACAGTACATAAATTTTATCCCCTTCTTCAACATATCCTGCTCGGCTGGTCTTCTATAAGCAAACACGCCATTAATATACTCTTCACTCACACGGTTCTCAATGTACATCCAGTTTCGGTCCATCTACACATATACGCACGTAACAAATTAATTAGTGTTAAATTATATTAATAAACTACAAAGTACCCTTCATAATGACCAAACACATTAGTGATTAGTCTAGAGCAAATATAAAGGGTTACAGATCGTTACACATTAGTGATTAGTCTAGAGTAAAAATAAAGGGTTACAGATCGTTACCTTTCTCCCCAAGGTGGCGCCATGTGGGAGGAGGCAGCAGAGGTGCCGCAATGGGGGAGGAGGAGGCAGGGGTAACAGCTCAAAACGGTGGAGGAGGCAGCAGCAGCAGCAGGGTGCCTAATGGGGAGAAGGCAGCAGTAGCAGCAGTAGGGTGGCGGCGCCTCAAATGGAATGGAAAGGGGGCCTGTCGGGAGCATCTACTTATAGTGCTTGTATATCACAGACGGTTCTTTGTATCACAGACGGGTGATAAATAAGTATCACAGACGGTTCTATACTTCACAGACGATTCGTATAAAGAACCGTCTGTGATAATCACAGACGGTTCTTTATACGAACCGTCTATGAAGTATCACAGACGGTTCCATTACAGACGGTTCCAAAGGAACCGTCTGTGATGGGGTGTCTAGTATAGCATTGGAACCGTCTTTGATAGGCATATATCACAGACGGGTGATAAATAAGTATCACAGACGGTTCTATACTTCACAGACGGTTCGTATAAAGAACCGTATGTGATATACGAACCGTCTGTGAAGTATCAAGGAACCGTCTGTGATGGGGTGTCTAGTATAGCATTGGAACCGTTTGTGATGTGGTGTCTAGTATAGCATGTTTTGTTGTAGTGTATTTTGCACGGATCCACAGCCACACCTCCTTCAGATAGAACATTGTCTAGGTTACTTCACAGACGGTTCCTGTGATGGGGTGTCTAGTATAGCATTGGAACTATCTGTGATGGGGTGTCTAGTATAGCATATTTTGTAGTAGTGTATTTTGCACGGATCCACAGCCACACCTCCTTCGTATAGAACATTTTCTAGGAAGCCAACTTTCTTTAACCACTGTACTTCCCTAGCTACCAATTGGACTAATTAACCAAGATAGCTCAAATACTGTAAACTTGGCCAACAACATACTCAACGTAAACCATTGTGAGCTTGTCATGTCTAGAGTAAGGGGACATGGATTACCCAATGCTTATCGGCCTAAAGCTTTTTACTATTTTAGCCAACAGAGATAGCGCCATGCAATCGAATACCACCGTGGACAGGAGATAGGAAAAATGGGTGGCTTCCAGCGTGTCAAACTGGCTTACAGAAGCTCGAGCGGCTTGGCGGAAAAAGAATGTGATCCTGACAGAGATTGTGGTCATGGAGGGAAAGAGAGAGAAAAAGCTCTCCCAAACGATGCGGCGGCGAGGCAGAGCAAGCGCGGCTGTGACGACGGCGAGAGACGGATCCCCAACGATGTTGTATTTAATATTGCAGAATTACTATGTTAGATTTACAAAGGTACATGATAACAATTATTAAAGGAAGACATAAATAATTTTAAATTTTAACAACCTACAAATTAAAAACAATCTACAAATTAAACTCATCATTTTATGTGAAGTAGCAATGCATAATTAATACTTTTAAAATTAAAAAATGCATTTGAAAATCAAAGGTACAAAATGATCAAAGGAGACTCGCCTTGCTCAAGGTACTGCTGATCTTTTTCTTGATTGACTTGAGGGTCTTCGGGGGCTTCAACTTCTATATTCACAAAAATCAACCAAAATCGAATAAGCACCAAAAGAATTCAAATTGCATTAAAAATTCAAATGAACTCCAGAATGAGTGTTTTCGGTTTGGTTGAATAGACTTTGAATTTATATAAATTTAGAAACCAAAATCACTCAATTCGAAGTTGAAACGAATCAGAACGTACAGGCTCTCCGAAATTCAAACCCTAATTTAATTTCTAGGAAATGAAAAATGGAAAGAGGAGCTACTTACTGACATGTGGAACTCGCACTGATTTTCCTCTTCTATTCAATTTATTTCCCAATCAAAGGAAACCTATTTCCTGATAAGGGGTCCCACGTGTCATTGCCTTGCGGTCTATAAACTAGTGCATAAACCAACACTTCGCAGACGTGGTTCACCGATCCACGGACCCGGGCTTACTATGAACCTAACGCCCGTGGGCCTGCGTGGCAGTGAATGCTAGCAACATTTAATCAACCGGTTAGCTCTAACTCCATGGTTATGACATTGATTCGGTTTTAATCAACGCCCCGACACCGATTCAGTTTTAATTGACGAGCTACAGTCCTGGTCAGTTTTGGACACTACTACAGGGCTTGTCCCTTTAGGACGAAACAGAGCAGGAGGGATGGCTCTCGGGTGCTGCTCACCGCGGCGAGAGGCTTGACGGTGGCAGCCGTGGGTGACAAAAACGGAACGGAGAGGTCGAGGCGATCCCGAGGGTAGTGAGGGCGCGCTCAAGAAGGTTGGTAGCGACCGGGCGGCGGAGCTAGGCAGCCGACCTTGGGGAAGCTAAAGGCGCGGCAGCACCGGAGGGGGAGAGCAGGAAAACTGAGGAGAGCATGAGCTAGATGGAGGTATGGGGAACTCATCGGTACGATTGATGGAGGCGGAGTCGCGGAGGTGGTCTGTGGCGGGCCGACAATGAGAGCCGTTGGTGGCGCGGCAAGGGTGTCGTTGGGCAGCACTACGGAGCGGGAGAGAGGGCTTGAGCTGCAAGGAACGACAAGGGGAGGTGAGGAGGTGCTCCCACACAAAGGAATGGTTGGGATTACTAAGCAAGGAGTGGCGGCGGTAAGGGCGGAGCTGGCCGGGGATGGGGAAGATGGGGCCGGCGTGGCACTCCGGTGGTTAAAACCCAAAATTGGGTGAGGATTTTTGCTTGCAGGAGCGTGGGACTTGGTGTGACGCAGACGACCGGCGATGGAGCTCACCAATGCGGCTGGAACCGCAAGTGGTGCACGGCGGCCGATGCGTGCGTGGTGCGGCTTGAGCCCGGCTCAAGCTTGAGGAGGAAGATGGAGTGAAGGGGAAGGGAGGAAATGGCAGGAAGGGGGTAAGGCCGGCTCGGGGCATGGCTTTATAGGTGAGTGGGTGGAGGATTCGAGGGTGGCCGGTTGCATGGGCGGAGGGGCGGCGTGGCAACATGCATGCAGGGCACAGGCAGAGCTTCATGGAGGACGAAGCCTGCCTCTTGGGGCCCAGCTGTGAGCGGGAGGATTAGGTTTTGAATTTTATACTTTTGATCTATTTAGGGTTTTCGTCTTTCAATACTTGTGCTGGCAAAGAAAAGCGGATCAAATAACTCAAAAAATTATGCAATCAAGGCAATAACGATTAACACGCAAAAGTTTTTTAAATCTCATATTTTCGTATGAGATTTTTGGGATGTTACACCGTGACCTCCGACGAGTAAGATGACGACAACCCTCCCGCTGATGGGGCCTCGACGACGACGAGCGAGACGGTTGGCGACCGGATCCAGTCGAAGAAGGGCAGTAGAAATGAGATCCGACCGAATCTGGATGGGCCTAACCAAATCAAGTCGGATCTTGTGAGCGATGAGCGATGCCGGTCAGAGCTGCTGCGGTCGAACGACATGATCGACGACACCAGTCAAGCTGCTGATCGAGCAGGAGGAGAAGCTGAGAGGGACTGTGGGGAGAGAGAGGGGGGAAGAGATTTGCATGTGTTACGGTGGTGGTGAGGATGATATATTTGTGACTGACTGGGTAATATGTAAATTGTTTTCTTTTTTAGGGTTTC
The DNA here is from genome assembly GCA_036346395.1 of Hsuehochloa calcarea. Lineage (NCBI taxonomy): Eukaryota > Viridiplantae > Streptophyta > Magnoliopsida > Poales > Poaceae > Hsuehochloa > Hsuehochloa calcarea. The sequence goes on from CM070611.1 coordinate 32,153,238, forward strand.
TAGAGTAAATATTTTGATGAGTATATAAACCCGAATTATATAGGATCTGAAATAAAAAATGGAGGGCTAAAATACAAATATCTCAAACCACCACTTGAAGCCACTATGTATTGGATACGAAAATTTTGTAGTGTGGCTTGAGCTGACGTGGAATACTCTCTCCTGATGCATGCATGCATGGTTGTTGTGTTAATTCTATCTAATCTGTACATGCATGCATGGTTGTTGTGTTCAGTCTATCTAATGTACATGCATGCATGCATGGTTCTCTACACTATATCAAATGCAAAAGTCACCTAGAAAAAGAGAAGAAGAAACAAAGAAAATCAGAAAGAGAGTGACTATGACACGTGTATAAGTAAATTACGTACTTTACATACATTTTTTCCTCTCACGATCCATTAATCATGGCTAAATTCTTTAGTCACAGTGCAAATTATATAAGCTCGGTTATAACGGAGGATTTTGGAAAGAAAAAAAAAAAGAAGAAGGGAGAAGCGGAATGCAAACCAACCACTAGGTGCTAAGATGCGCTAGCCATTTTAATTTCGGTGTTAGGTCAGGTCAAAAGTTTCTCAAAAACAGTTTCATATATATATATATATATATATAGTCCTGAAAATGATCTACCGCCGTATATATAACATTTGAAGGCAAAACTTAATCCATAATGAGAGAATAAAAGGATAAAATATCTTTATACAAAATAAATATGAGGTAAAAAAACAGCATAAACATCAAATTTCATTTTTTGTGTGTGTTCCTTTTAACACCGATTGGGGTTGGATTTGAAATTTTATATGGTATCAGAGTATCTTTAAAAATAATTATAAACATTTTTGAGTTGATTAATTTGATACCCAAATTAATTAAGAGTGTGTATGCATGGTTTTTCACTAAATATCTCCTCCTTCCAAGAATTGCATGTGCCGTAGTTTCTTTCCTGCATATCCTGTGTTCTAAAATCATATAAAACATTTTTAATATTTATCTAGGTACCTAGTAATCAAAAGACAGAAAAATTAATTACGGAAGCTTCTCAGTTGATCCCTCTTCTAATCCACGATCGACCAGGAGTCTACGACAGAATATATGCGACATGGAATATTTTGGAGTTCGAAAACATTTTCTTTGGTTGTTTGGCAGGGTCAAAACTGAAGAGAAGCGTCAAGCAGAAGCGAAGAAGAACCAATTAGGCTCTCAAGCAACTCAAAAAAGACGCTGACTGCTTGCGAACTTTCCCTGGACTCCCTAGCTGCTACGCACCATCTAGAACAATAAGGAGTTACTTGCTAAGTCGTGGACTAACCTTTTGTTTTATTTGTGTTTTAGGTGATCGTTAAAGTGACATGCATTGGAAGCAGAGTAACACGTACATATGCACCACAAATAATATTGGTATTTGGTGGAGATTATCAAAGTTGCGTACGGAACTTGGTTGGTTCCAATTATTTATGGTTGACGTTGACTTGTCGATAATGTTTATTGTGTTTAGTTTATTTTGCATAACATTATTAGTTGTTTATGGTTTATACTTGCTTCTTCTTGATAGTTGTTCATTTGTATTGGTATCATGTAATTGGTAAGCTCTAGGTTGTGATAACTTTAGTTAAAGTGTTGCTGAAATTTAATATCAGTGGTTTTAATTTGGAGTGTTGTTGGATAGTAGTTGTATTTTAGGCTCAGTGTAGGAAGTAATTAAATCAAACTCCGACCTACCTCTTGGGCGTATTTGTAATTTTTCCAAAATGATACACCCCCATGTAACATTTGAAGGCAATACTCACTTCATTGTGAGAGAATAAAAAAGCAAAAAATCTTATTGAACCTAAATAGATGGAAAAAATATATATGAAAAAACAGTATTCACATAAATTTTCAATTTTTTTGGCGTGTGTTTGTTTTAGCACCAGTTGGGTGTGGATTTGAAATTTTAAATGGTATTTGGACTATATTTAAAAATAATTCCAAAAAGTTTCGAGTTGATCAATACCCGAATTAGAGGAGAGTGTTAGCTGCCTGTATAACAATGAAAGCATTTTTAATATTTATCTAGGTATACAATGATCGAAAGACAGTTAAATTAATTACGGAAGCTTCTCAGTTGATCCCTCTTCTAATCAACGATCGACTAGGAGTCCAGGACAGAATAAAATTAATGCGCACATGGAATATTGCAGTTAGAAAACGTTTCGTTTGGTTGTTGGGCAGAGTCAAAACTGAAGAGTGAAGCGTCAAGCACAAGAGAAGAACCAATTAGGCTCAATAAAGTCAAAAAATGACCCTGGCTGCGTGCGAACTTTCCCTGGACTCCCCACTAATAGAGAACGGACCAATCGCGAAACCGGCAAGAAAATGCCTTAAATTAACGGAAATTATTTTCCTGACCATGTGTCAGAAATAGAGCACTGCAGAAATTCAATTTGGCTGACGATCATCCGACATGAACCAATTTACTGACGGAAAACACCAACGGTTTCCAAACTGAAAATTCACTGACCGGAAACACCACCTAGGTCTCCACGGTCGTCACCCTCCTCCCAGCGGCACCACCACCACCACCGTCCTCCTCTCCTGTCGCCGATGCCTTCACTTTCTTTTTTTCTTTTTGATATTGTTTGTTTTCCTTTATTTTCTTTTTTTATAAAGATGAAATATTTATGTAATCATTGAATTAATTACTTGTGTAGTCATAGAATTAGATCAATTATCGTTAATTGCCGTCAACTGCGTTAATTGTCATCCTCCTCCCCCAACACCACCGCGATCTCCACTATCAAACAAGTTATCATTTGTTTCAAGGGTATTTTAGATATTTCTAAACTCATAAGTTCCAGTTGGCCTATCTGATGACAAAGTTGTGTCCTGATTTTCCAATAGGATGATAACTTCAATTTGAAGGAAAACGACTTTGACGATGCATGCTTCTAACTGATCACGATCAGAACACCAAGCAATCGCTAAACCATACTCCAAGTCATTATCAATCATGCCAAAAACGCGGTTGGCTGAACACAAGTTTCAATTCCTATGAGCAATCGAAGAACAAGTAAGAACAAGATATACAAGCAATCTGAAATTGCAAATAAGAAATATGAATTCACACGAGTTGAGGCCTGCAAATCGTAGTTGTTGGTCTAGTCGACACAAGAACACATGGTGAAATTTTTACGGTGGAAAAACCAATCTAAACAAGCCTAAAAACTCTATTCTCCTGAATAACATCATTATGAATAGATAGAAACGAGTTCATCTAATATTATGCTTCTTTGCAAAAGTTTCAGCCCTTTTGGTAAGTTCATATTGTTCCAAACTACAGCAAAGATTTAACATAACATATGGAACAACATAGCTAAGAATGTCCTCATCATCCTCCCCTTCTTCATGAAAAGTCATCCTTAGCTTTTGATAACCTGAAAGTGTACTAAACAAAGAGAACAATGTATATGCATAGTATATGTATCTATCTTTCATACTTCTCCTATTTAGCACATCATGAACATCTGAAGGCGTAGTAAACAAAAAGAACAACACATATGCATGTTATATGTATGAATCAATTATTATGTCAATCCCATTGTTTTGCACAAACCAATTAGTACGACTGTAGCAATAAGATGTATACATTGCAATATTGTCATCCACATCATTCTCCCTCCCATGAGAAAAGGTTGTCCTCGACTTTTCTAAGTACATAGACAAGCTATTAACAGGAATAACCAGATCAAGTTGTTCAAATATGGGAGAGAAAAATTGTAGTGCCTTAGTTTCCTCTACATGACGGTGTTCCTTCTCCAAAGTTGAACCTTCCAGTTCTGAAGTTATGCAAATTCTATGAACCATGTAATTTCTCTTTTCATCATACTCGCCTATTAAGTAAAATTTATAACAAAACAATGAAAGTGAATTGGAAATCTCTAATAACTTCTTCTCTAAACAACTCAGTTCACAAGGATGATCAATCTCAATATAACCTAAAGTGTTCGAAGAAGAAATCTCATTCTGCTCATTGCTAGCATGGATCAATTGCACATTGACTGAATCAAAAGCATTTATTTCAGCACATCGACTTGGAATTAAAACAGGAGAATCATGTTTAATTTCCAGTTGTGTCAAAGATTTATGCAAAGAATAAGCATACTGTTGGGTTACGGGTAGGCTACGATAACATAAAACAAAAATTTTCCGCGCAACCAAAGGAACCTCCGTAAGTAATAGATCACAAGGGTTAACTCGGAGAGTCGATGTATGTTTGGAGTCGTACTTCACGATCGTCTCCTCCTTTGAGTAGTACTACTACAACTCACTTGAGACCGTCGTCGACTCCTCCTCCTGCTCGGTGATTGTCACAATGTGGATCGACTAGTCCCATGCCACACAACACCTCAGAGGTATCCACACTAGGGAGCTTTAGGGTATTACATTCACCCCCTTGAGGAGACGTGGCTATTAGGGTTTCGGAGTTCTTCCAAAGACAACAACGTCACCCGACCCTATGCCACCGCCCCTCTTTATATAGGCATCCATGATGGGTCTCATACTCGAGGCCCATTAGGAACTTGAGTCCTATACGATTCGGATCACCATCCAAATCAAAACCACCCTTTAAGTGTGTGACCCTACAGTTCTTGTGTAATTGGTTTGTGACTGGAAACTCTTTTCCGACCACTAGTCGTTAGCGGTACCTAGCGACATGATTCCCAATCACCCAAAGAATACATCGGACGAACCTTAACATGTGATCTATGTCAAGGTCCATATCACTAACGACCAGCTCGTATCTATATCGACGCCCGATCACTTAGTGATAATGTTCGATCACTCGACGACCATTCGTAACTCCATACGACCCAAAATCGGCTCAATCGACCTTGAAGACTTTCGTGTATACTCCCTTTGCCTCACGATATCTGGTTGAACTCGGTGAAGTTGTGTCATCCACATCGATCAAGTGTCGATAACTTCACACTTTGGCCATGCACTTTCTTTATCGATCACGCTTCATGTAAAATGGTAGGAGGGCAAATCACATATCCGAGGTGCTCCGCATGTTTGGAGCTCCAGTTATGGACAGCATTATATACTACTACTACGTGTCACTTGAGACAAGCAACTTGGGACTAATCCCAGATTCATAACAACTCCTCATGGGTCCACACTAGGATGCATTATTGATTTGATATCCCTATATCTATACAATGGTCATCAATCAATATTTGAGTCACATCGACTTGGAATTCGACCGAGGATATATTTAGAAGAATCATGTTTAATTTCATTGATCTAGAAGCGATGTCAAGGAACATGATAACATATTATTTATAAGGAAATATAATCATCTTTATGAAGGGCAATAAGCACACAACTCATTCTCAATACTCAAATCAATGTAGTCTGAATTCTTTACTTGAAACATGTGCATATTAGAATTATTTTTCACTAATTTTTTTCTCAAAAATAGCATGAACAATGGATAATTGTAGTTCTTCACAAGCATACCCCCTTGAGTGATGATAGCACTATGATCTTTACCTTTTGGCTCTCCTCAGATGATGTAGGTGCATCCATCTCCTCATCTTCCTTCTCAACCAATGGATCTCGGTGGTTCAATCAACTCATTCTCCTCTTTGGCATGTTTCTCAACTTCTTGTAAGTTGTTAGTCACAGAAAAACACACAAACACAGGTTTGTTCTCATGTTTCCTATCATCAAGCATTCTCAATTTCTTCTCAATCTGACTTTCAACCTTATAGGCAAGTATAAACAACTGAGAAAGAGAATTATATTCTTTGCGAACAAGAAGGTCCTGAATTGCTTGATTAATCTCACTTAAGAATATATTCTCTATAGCTTCAGCATATTCCTCTAAGCCACAACATAACAAGCGAGTTTTCAATTCATGATAGTATTCCCTGACAGTTCTACTACCTTATTTTAAACATTGCAATCTAGCTACCAAGTAATCAGCATGATATTTAGGAATGAAGTCATCTCTCAAATGTTTATTAATGCATTACAAGTTTGATGCACTCTTTCATATCTATCAAGATACTTCCACCAAAGTATTGCATCATCAATAAAAATACTAGTAGTAGTTCTAATCTTTTGCCTATCAGACCAATCATAATATTCAAATTATTTGTCTAATGCTATCTCCCAGTCAATATAGGCATCAAGATCAAATTTATCAGCAAAGAATAGGAATACATACTTAAATTCACCATGTTCAGGCGCATGGGATGAGTCAATGGTGTTTTTGATTTCACGAAACTTCCTCCTATGTGATCTTGACCCTATCATGGTTAGTAGAAAAAAGAAGTTACACGATAATTATGTAAGTTTCTATCAACTAATAGGAGGTGGAGCTTGACAAGTCACATATCTCTCAAGCTCTTACCAAGTTCTTACGAGTTCTTACTAATGCAACCAGACTCAAGTGATGAGTAGAGCGATTACAAGGGTCGGTTCGACATGATCTGCTTAGTTAGTATAAAGTGGAGCTTGGACAGGCTTAATATTAGGTAGCAAGGAGAACAATCAATTAATTTCAGAAATTGTACAGAGTTGAATTATAGTTTGTATCTAGTACTTAGCCTATGTTGCTAATCAACAAGGATTGATGAAGGCTAAAACAAGTGTATAACAATGTATAGAAGTGGTAGGCACAAGATAATTCAATAGAATGCAATTTGAAGTGAATAGCACAAGTATTGTCCCACCACTGAAAACTGTAGTTTTTTTGTCCACTGGACAGTACGTCGGTATTTTTGCCGTAACTTTTTGTTAGATGCCACTTTTTCAATGAAGACCGACTGAAAAATTCACACAAAAATCACAAATGCAGACAATTTCATATTTAAACAAAAAACTAGGTCAAATTTCACCGCATATAACTTTTTACTTCCTTTCTGGATTGACGCTAAAATTTGCAAGAATATTGATAATGAAATTCTTGATCTAATGGTAGTGGTTTCACTCAAAAAGGATAACAGAATCAAAAGTTATGACGATTTTTGTGGTGGAGGTAGAAAAGGGAGTGTTTTGTCCGAAATTGAGAAATAGGGTTTGGGGTGTCTAGGTGGATTTTGACGTGGGAATTTTCTTTTGGAGCTTATTTTTGGGTTTAGGACCTGATGGATGGGCTAGGGTTTCAAGATTTTTTTTGCTTTTACAGGACCAAAGATATGACCAGCAACTAGATAAAGCTAAAATAGACACAAATTCAATTTAGCAAATCTAAACTAACAGATTGAAAGACACAACGGGATTTGGATAGCGAAGATTAATTTTTTTTGCTAGGAAAATTTTCTAGACTATAGATATTAAAAACCAAAACAATTTTTTAAACTAGGGATAAAAGAATTCCTACCGGTCAACTTTAGCTCTGATACCACCTGATGAGAAAGTTGGGTCCCGATCTTCTGATAGGATGATAACTTCTATTTGGAGGTGAACGACTTTGACGATGTAGGCTTCTAACCGATCATGACCAGAACACCAATCAATCACTAAACCACACTCTAAGTCGTTATCAACCGTGCCAAGAACACGGTTCACCTGAACACGAGGTTCAATTCCTGTGATCAATTGAAGAACAAGCAAGAACAAGATACACAAGCAATCTGAAATTGCAAATAGGAAATATGAATTCACACAAGTTGAGGCTTGCAAATCGTATTTGTTGGTCTAGTCTACACAAGAACACATGACAAAGTTTTCACGGTGGAAAAACCAATCTAAATTTTTCACGGTGGAAAAACCAATCTAAACAAGCCTAAAAACTCTAAAAGAGGCGTGCATGTAGTATATAATGAAGGAGAGGCAGCGGCCACAAGAAGTGGAGTCAAACCCTAACTCAATCTCCTGATCAACCATCTTGTTTCAATGATTCTGATGTTCTCTGAATGAATTTGGATATGAGGCTAGATCCGTTGGAAAGATCTCAAAATAAGCTTTCCAACAAGTATAGGAACACCTAAATCGAACTCGTTTGTTAAAGTTATGATATTTTTATTATGGAGCTATTGGGTTATCCCGAACCAAATCTGAGTTGAGTTCTAAGTTTAAATTTGGTTGAACATGCGAGAGCTCCGAATTGGGCTTGAAAATCTTATCCAAAATTTGGGCTTTGGATTCTTGGGCTTGTCCCCTTTTGCTCTTCCACCGCATGGACTTTCTTTCTCCATGCTGGCCTCTCCTCTCCCTCGGTTCCAAAGTCTTCCATTTGTCAAACCTGAGAATGCACAAAGTAGTGACATGAGGTAGTATTCTATTCTCATGGATAACATCATTTGGAATAGATAGAAATGAGTTCACCTCAAAGTTATACTTCTTTTCAAAAGTTTCAACCCTTTTTGTAAGTTCATGTTGTTCCGAACTACAGCAAAGATTTAACACAACATATGGAACAACATAGATGAGGACATCCTTAGCTGTGTTGTTTCATATGTGCTGCTACTATCAAACACCAAATGTCTTCAGCTCAGTCATTCAGTCCTTCAACCCTTTAATCCATCCAAAAGTTGTCTTTTAGAAAATCTGCAACCATGCCAAACAGACCCTTAATCAAGTCAAAAAATGATCCTGACTGCGCGCGAACTTTTCTAGGACTCCCCGCTGCTAGAGAACAGATCAATCGCGACGGTAAAAAACTGTCAAGAAGATGGATAAAACCACGGTAATTTTTTCCTGGCGGGTAACCGTCAGACAACGTGTGTCAGGAGTAGAGCACTACAGAAATTCAATTCGGTTGACGATCACCCGACAGGAGACAATTTACTAACTGTTACCAATAGAGAGATTCAATGTCGTCCGGTTTGGGATAGACCTATTTCTCGACGGTTTCCGATAGGAAAATATTTTTCCCTATCGTGTTGGTTACACCATTAGGAAAAAGAGAAATTCTAAAAAAAATCATATTGTATCATAAGATTCATATATATATATATATATATATATATATATATATATATATATATATATATATATAGGAATATGTGTGTGTGTGTGGATATATCTTTTCTACAACAAGTTTAGTCTTATGGTATTTCGACAAGCCTCTTTAGATGAAGTAAGAGTGGCCATGGCATCTAAAAGATAGAAAGATATATCAATTTACCAACATAATTTTTAAGATGAGCGAGGATAATATAACTACACAATTACTCAAATTACATAGTTGAGGAAAATCCACTAGTCATTATACGAAAATCACCTACAATTAATGCGGTGTACGAAAACAAAGAAGAAGAGATTAGTTAAGAAATGCTTGCAAACCGCATGCATATAGACGATCCATCTTCATTTCAAACGGCACGCGGCGCTATGGCGATGTTCATTCATCTGCTTATGGTATCTAGCAATTGCTTTTCTATATGTGAAATCGATCCGTCTATTTCATTCTAGCTGCGTACTAGCTAGCCGGGTCTTCGAGATATATATAATAGGGTAAAAGGGTATATAATTTTTTTTATATTATAAAATCAGCAAAATACGATTTTAAATCAAAAGTAGCTCGGCTCGGTCGGTAGAGTAATGGATTCGTTGTTTGACCGAGGAGCCAGCGGTGCCAGTCAAGCAGGATTTGATGCAATCCTACGGTCGGAATATTCATTCGTAGTCGTAGGCGTTCGAGCATTTTTTGCACGGACGATCCACATCGTCCAGGCCCTGTGGACGATTGCAAAGTGAGGCGAACGGCAGCCGTGGGTTGAAGATTCGGGCCTGCAATCCTGTCGGGTTCTTCCTCCTCGCAGTGGACGGCTCGTATCGATCGTTGGGTGAGATCGACATGATCAGACAACTCAAGCTTTGTACTGTTACTTCTGCAACCTGGTGTCACGCTTAGTCCTACTATTTGCCACTGTACGTAATAGCAGGAGGCAAGGCATGCCGGTGCTTAAATAGTATCTTCTCTGTTCAAATATATATATATATATATATATATATATATATATATATATGAAAATGGTTTGGTAATCCTGGGAGTATGTACTCCCATCTCTCATATACCACTTAAATCGTTTGATAATACCTCTTTATCTATTTGAGTATACTCCAATAATGATTATAAGATACCCAAAGTGAGTTCTATGAAAAAAAATCATTAAAGTCCATCTTTTATAGCTAAATTTGTGTATATACTTCTTTCATATATGAAAAAGGGTATATAGCAAAAAATAAAGGACCCCAATGAAAATTTTTCAATCAAGTCGCATTGGAGTATCTTATAATTAATATTTAAGTATACTGAAAATGATAAAGAAGTATAATATATTTATTTAAGTGGTATATTCGAAGCGGGAGTATGTACTCCCGGGAGTACGAAACGGGCGTCCTATATATCGATACGGTTTTCAACATTCAATTTTAATCATTATTTTTATATGAATACGTTCATAAAATTATTATATTATATAAAAAAAATTCAAGATTAATCTAATGATATTATTTTTACATGACCAATATAAATAGTTTTTATATATATTAGTCATCAAAGTTGAAAAAATTGACTGCATACTTTCTGAAACGTCGTACGTTTCTATCATCTGTGAAAATATTGTGCTATTCTCTGGATCAGTAGATATCACTCACAGATACATCACTGAATCATTTCATACACGATGTAAACTGAACCAAATAATATATTACAGACATCAGAGTGACATAGACCGCATCGGGCCGAGTTTTACAATAAGGGCGAACAGGCAAAATGGTTACATTACAAAAGTTGTGATAGCGGTAGCGGAAGCAAAAGGGTAGAGCGCATCTCTCTACAGGCAAGCGATTGGGAAAACCCGTGTGCGTCCGATATTAACTAAGGACTTGGATAATATTGGATACACGCAAGCACCAACAGAGTCAGCTAGACTGAGGTGAGACCCAGACTACATGAACTATACTACTATTCATCATTGCTTTGCCCATTGACATCTTAATCCTCGTAATTGGCATAATCTCCATGATCCGCGGGTTATGAGGGTTTAGGGGAAAGAGCGAGGATGAGCACAACTTCCGTGCTCGCAGCCAACACGCAGAATGCAGTAATAATAAATGCAAGGCTTAACAATGATAGTACTACAATATTTAGAAATTCCTATGACTTAGAAATTTGACCAAATTTTATTTTATTAAAGATATATGTGCAATATTTATAATAGCAGAGGTTACCTCCACCTTATATTTATTTTGATTGTACCTCCACCTATTAACATCATTGGGTACAACGACCCAGGAAAATCCAAACCACAAGCTAGGTGAGCCCTACACATTATTCATCCCACCCATAAGGTTTTATAAATAGAACTAACTCTTGTAGGTTTCCATGTCTGCCCATGATCGTGGGCACGGCTGTTCAAACAGTTTATACTCTGCATAGGTTGTACATGTTTACCCACAAGAGATAATCGTCTTGATATGTATACATGTTTCCATAGACATGTGAATCAAGGGGAGATTATTACAAGGCTTTTACAAAGCCCCCTCAGTATTTGTTACACCCGCTAAGGTTTCACCTGAGTAGGGTTACGCTTCCATACATGCGTTAACCCTTACCATACCCCCTCTTGCGCCTAACTTAACAACTTTCATCGAGAGCCATGAGCGGGCCATCTACTTGGTGCAAATCGTAATGACGGATAAAAATTATTTAGCCAGGTCGACACCATTATAGACTTGTGGTTGTACTGTTTTGCATTGGGAGGTCATCACAGGATTAAGTCCGTAGGGTTATATGGGCGGTGCATACCACATACCATCTTACACATACCAACATTCCTCAGGCTACATCGGCACCCATCATCATACCATCCACCTTACCAGCCGTCCAGAAGGGGTAATAGCAGTTATTAGGGTTTATGAGGAGCAACATACATTAACTCAACCATCTCAGTCATTTACCTACAATGACTGCACAAATCCAATTCTATGCTTTTAAGAGATGATAATTGGGGCATTTAATGCCTCGGTACTTAAGCAAGACTGACATATCGCTTAAGTACAATCTATAACTAGTAATTACCACATAGTTACTAGGGTGACAAGGAATAATGGATTCAACTGCCAAATGATGGTATAATAATTAACTAATCATCAAATGTGTATTTAACTACCTTAAGGTTTAACATACATTTACTTAGAGAATTAAAGTATGCAATTTTGGTAATTTAAAGGAATATAACTTGTGTAAAATGTAGATTCAAAATGATCAAAATATTGACTCGCCTGGTCTGAAGGGGAGAGAGTCATGAAAGTCTTGTGCTTGATCAAACTGGAGATCTCCCGCGTCTTCGAACTCTACTCAGATGAACACACTGAAAAAGAATAAATAGACAAAGAGAACAAATAAATACTAAAGAAATAACAAATGAACTCCAAATTAAACAAGACTAGTGCCATTGCATGGTCTTGAATTTAGACAAATTTAGAAATAAAAATCACTAGAATCGGAGTTATAATGGAGGAGAATGGAGCTTCTGAAGATCTGGCATCGAGCACTGCCGATTTGAGCATTGTTCATTTCGAGTACTATTTATTTTGAGTACTGCTGGCTTCGGGTATTGTTCATGTCGAGTACTATTTATTTCGTGTACTATGGCTTTGAATACTATTCATTTCAAGTACTACTGGCTTTGAGCACTGATGCGGTCGGAGGGAGGTTCGACTATAGGATGTAGTCGGAGGGAGGTTCGACTGCAGGACGTAATCAGAAGGAGCTTCGACTACACGACGTAGTCGGAAGGGGTTTCGACTACAAGACGTAGTCATATGGGAATCAACTACAGGACATAGTCGGAAGGGGTTTCGACTACAGGACGTAGTCGAAAGGAAAATAGCTACAGGTGGTCGTAAAGGATATGAACTACGCGTGGTCGTAAAGGATAGAGACTACATGTGGTCGTAAAGGGTAGCGACTACACGTAGTCGTAAAGAATGTCGACTACACATGGTCGTAAAGGATATCGATTACATATGGTCGTAAAGGGTATCGACTACATGAGGTCGTAAAGGGTATCGACTGCATGTGGTCGGAAGGAGTTCGACAGCGCAGCGTGGTCGGAGGGAGGTTTCAACAACGCGACTACCTGGTCGTGGTCGTAGACGTAGTCGTAGACATGGTTGAAAAGGAGTTTCGACTGCTCGGCGCGGTCGGAAAGACAAGAGGAAGAACCGGGCACGGAGAAAGGGGGCTTGCCAAGACTGAGAGGGAGGTCAGACAGTGGTGGGGGAGCTCGCAGTCGGCGACGGTAGTGAAGCGGTTGGCCGGAGCTGAAGGACAAAAGGAGAGGAGGTGGCTCTTGTGCCACAAATCTGAAACCGAGTGAGGGGGTTGTTCTAAGAAGCTCTGGGCACAAATCGATGCAGGTAGAAGAGTGATACACTGGTGCGGCGAGAACCGAAAGGAGGCGCGGCGGCTGGTCGAACTGGGCAATCATAGCAACACGAGTGGGAATGGGGGAGCTCCGAGAAAACAGAGGACTGCATAGGCTCTTCACTGGATGCACTTACTAGGAGCGAAGGGGAGACTAGGGGATGCAAGGGAAGGTGTTGAGCTCCTTTTACAGTCAGCGGGAGGTAAGGCAAAATCGTCTTCGACTCGGAGGTGCGCGGGTTCCCGACGTGGTATGGGCGTCCTGGTTGGAGAGAGGACGAGGCAGGCGCGAGTAGCGGGGGAAGCGACGAGGGCGACGACTTCGGCGGGTGACGCAGGTGGTGGGACCAACACGAGTAGATGCTGGTGATGAGACGGGGCGACGGAGGCGCCGGAGTCAAAGGCAAGGGGAAGGGCCGGGGTGGCAAAGGGCGATTCGGCGTAGGCGCGTAGTCGTGGCGCTGACGCGGCGGCGGGACAGGTGACATGACAGTTTAGTCGATGAGACCGGTCGATGAGACTGGTCGATGGGATTGGTCGATGAAAAACAGGGGAGAGGCATTGGCTTGACTGGGCCAAAAGGGGAAAGGAGAGGGTGGGCCGGTTGGTCGAAGGAAAAAGGGAGCCTGGGCCGGGGGAGAAAGGTCAAGAGGGGGCTACGACTGGGGGTAGAAACGGCCAGCCCGAATGGAAGGAAAATAGGTTGGGTCCGAAGAGAGATGTTTTGAAATTGAGATAGAAAGATTTTAAAAATACAACTTAAGTTGAAATAAATATTTGAAACCAACGACAAAAGTAAATAATATTCGCAATCCGAAAATAGACTGTTACAGCAGTTAAGCAGCTGAAAAGCGCAAAACACCCTATTAACCTTTCATTCCCCCTTTTTGGTGAAAAATCATGAAGAAAAAACCCAGCAAAATATTCAGTGGTCAGTCCAACACGCAAGTAAGCCACGCACGCCGCACACTCTCCCGCTGATCTTCCTGGCTCCCATCTCGTCTCCTCCCTCCCTGCTTCCCCCGCACTTCCTCTCAATCTCTCTCTGCCTATAAATACTCCATGCCATCCAAATCAGGAAGCAAACACCAACAACGTCCTCAAGCGGCTAGCTCCATCCATCCAATCCAATCGCGCCAGCGCGCACGCACGCACCACCTACTTCCTTTCTTGGCCTCCTCGATCCCTCCAGAACGAGAAAGCTCGCCGTCTTCTTGGAGGTTGGAGCCAGGCGTAATGGCGCCTTCGGTAGCAGCAGTAGTTCTCTCCGTGCTCTTCTTGGTGCTGCCAGGTTAGAACGAAACGAAACATCTATCGTCCCCTGTTTTCTGCCGTCTCGATCGATGGAGCTCGGTTGTTGGTTCGCTGCTTATGGTTAGTAACCGCAAGTTTTCTTCTTGAATCTTGGTCGATGATGCATGCAGGCGCGTGGTCGGCCACGTTCACGATCACCAACAACTGCGGGTACACGGTGTGGCCGGGGCTGCTGTCCAGCGCGGGATCGGCGCCGCTGTCCACCACGGGGTTCGCGCTCGCGCCGGGCGCGTCGCAGGCCGTGGCGGCGCCGGCGGGCTGGTCGGGCCGCATGTGGGCGCGCACGCTCTGCGCCGCGGCGGACGGCGGAGCCACGGGGCCAGGGCGGTTCGCGTGCGCCACGGGCGACTGCGGGTCCGGCGACGTGCAGTGCAATGGCGGCGGGGCGGCGCCGCCGGCCACGCTGGCGGAGTTCACGCTCGACGGCAGCGGCGGGCTCGACTTCTTCGACGTCAGCCTCGTCGACGGCTACAACCTGCCCATGCTCGTCACGCCGGTCAGCAGCAGCGCCGGCAGCTCCGGCTCGGGCAAATGCGCGGCGACGGGGTGCGTGGCGGAGCTGAACGGCGCGTGCCCGGCGGACCTGCGGGTGGCGGGGGAGGGGGGCCCGGCTGTGGCGTGCCGGAGCGCGTGCGAGGCGTTCGGGGCGGCGCAGTACTGCTGCAGCGGCGCGTACGGAAACCCGAGCACGTGCCGGCCGTCGGCCTACTCGGAGTTCTTCAAGAGCGCGTGCCCGCGCGCCTACAGCTACGCCTACGACGACTCCACCTCCACCTTCACCTGCGCTGCCGGCTCCACCGACTACGCCGTCACCTTCTGCCCCGCCGCGCCAACCAGGTCGGTCAGTCAGTCACCAAGCATCCCTTGTTTCAGCTAGCTACATTCTCCTTCGCTTGTTCTTCTTAATTTACCAGCAAGTTACAATTAACTCCAAGAAGAAGAAAAATCATATGGTTCAGTGAGAAAAGACCCTTGATCCCAAGTAAAAAATGACTAGGTAAGAAAACGAGTTAGTTTCCATTATTCTTCCTCCGGCCATGTTTGTTTTTGTTTGTTAATTTATGACCGAACATATAATACGACTTGGTTGGTCTCTAGTAAAATCGGTGTGGGACAACTGACAAGTGACAAAAAAAAAGGAGGGTAGGTGAGGCATCTCGAGGTGGTGAGAACAAGTCAGTAACGGCTAGTAAGGGAGGAAAACGGCTAGGAATGGATGGGCTCACGGGCCGCGTTTCCTAGGCACACGACAAGGATCCGATCCGCAAGCATGCATGGTCCCCGCGTGTCAGTGACAGCGACACCAGTGAACAATAATATCCTGCCCGTTAAATGCTTACTAGTAGTACAACCGTATACTGCTGCTTGCTAACCACTTACTTGTCTGAAATTAATTTTTTTTTTTACTTGGCAACGTACAGCGTCAAGTCGTCGGGACAGAACCCGCAGGCCGCCGGGCTGCCGCAGCAGATGAACGACACCATGGTCTACTTCGGCGGCGCCGGAAGCAACGCACGGCCCAGCGCCGCCGCCTCCCCCGTCTCGTCCAACTTTCTTCTCTCGGCCGCCGCCGCCGCCGCCGTCGCTATCTCGGCTCTCCTCCTCTGAGCCCGTCGGCGTCGACGGTATACTGCTGGATGAGTAGTAGTACTGACGCACGCCACTGCACCGTGGGTCCCAGTTGGAGCAAGAAAATGCTGACCGGAGCGAAGCTTGGATTGGAGAGGATAGCTAGATGGATTTATTAATTATATTGTAGTTTAGCATATATAGCTAGATAGTTGATTAGCTTCTCTCTCTTTTAATTTTATTTCATCGGGGGGATTTTGAGTCTCTTTTGATTTATTGTTATTGGGCGGAGACGGATGGATGATTCGTTCATTTGATTGGGAAAGGAATAGATCAAGCTTCAGTTAACTAGTAATTAATCGGCTTTGTTAATCTTCCTTCCTCCTGCGTGACAAGCAGGCTTTCAACTGTGTCTGCTGAAGCGGTTTCGACGTACTATGTGGATAACGATAAATAGACGTAGTCCACTGGACTTGGACATGAAAATGAATGCGACCATTTGAGATTTTTTTTTTAACCTGTTTTAAGTAATGGAAGTTGATTGTACCACATACCTGGAAAAGTCTACGATGAATGCGACCAATTGAGATTATTTTTTTACTTGTTTTAAGTAATGGAAGTTGATACGTTTACGGTTAGCTAGCTTGCCAATAATAGAATGCATTTTGGCTTAGGGAAGTATTGGCGCACGACAAGCACAGGCACAGCCACAGCTATTGGCACAGCAAAAAAAAAAGAAAGATCATTAGACACGAAGCAGTACATTATACATGCATAATGCATTCCATTTTCCACGATGGTATCTTGGTGTGTCACACACTTGCATACAAGGAGAGGGTGATAGGAGGGGGGGGGGGCGCAGTGAGATCTATCGAGCAAGGGGACACGGATAAATCAAAACCGCATGCACATGGTGACCATATGCCCTATCTTTACTGTTAAAACGCTCCAGTGCAACATTTTTTGCGAAAAATCCTCCCTTTCTCCCACTTTCCCTCTCCTCCCCCTCGCCTTCCTCACATTCCTCTCTCCAAGTGCCGCAACGCCGCCCAAGCCGCGCACGGAAACACACCCGCCGGAAACCTCGCCTCATCGGAAACCCACGAAACCCTGAGGTTTGATGAGGTTTCCAATGGCAGCATAGGGTTTTCGGCGCAGGGTTTCGACCAGTCGAGGTTCCAGCGGGGCACGGGGTTTTTGGGCGGTGACGCGGAACGGCTTGGGGCGCGGTGGCCAGTAGGGAGAGAGAGGAAGGAGAGAGAGGGGAAGAGAGAGAAAGATAGTTTTTTTGTTGCAAAACTTAACATGAATCTTGTAGCACTTCAACGGTGGAGATAACACATGTGGCCACATGTACATGTGCAAAAACCACATTCAAGGGACCACAACAAGATCTGCCAGGAGGGATGTCCCTAACAACGGATTGCTAGGAGCGTGCTGTAACTAGACCTATTCACAGGCGGCCCGGTCTGAGCCCAAGCTATTTCGGGCTGGGCTTGGGACTCGATTCCAGGCACGAATGCTCGGGAAATTCAATTTTTTTAAAAATAAAAACCTATTTTATTTAATTCTGGAAATGAATTAAATATTTATTTTTTATTCCTAAAAATGATTAAAATAATATTTTTAAATAGAAATATTATTGGCAAGTGCGGTGCGGTGCGGTGCGGTGCGTGTGTGTGTGTGTGTGCGTGCGTGTACGCGTGCGCACGCAGGCGTGTACAGGCTCTCTCCAATTGCACAAGAGGGTTACCACATTCCACCTTTTAAAGTGGTGTAACTCCCATTCAATTCTCCATATGGGACTAATCAATTTTTCCATGTGGGCCTAGGAATTTTATTTGATTAATTGCTAAATTAAAATGGCCCAAGCCCAATTAATCCAACAATCCCCACCAAATTTCAAGGCACACAAGAAATGCTCTCGATCCTATTTGTTGTTTTGATATACCGGTGTTTCGATGGAGACTGTTAAGTTGAACATCCACCCAGGAAAGAAGTTACACTCATCCACAACTGAACAATGGACTATGCCTTGAATTGACAGTTTTGTGTGAACAAGTTTTATCTAATTCCTTTACTAGTACTAGGCTGCCTAAAGCATCCCCTCTGGTTGGAGCGTATAAGTCATACTCCAGGCCTATTCATGAGTATCTAGAGATCACCCAAATCTCATAGACTGTGACCCGCAGTCGAACTCATATAGGTGTGTTCCTTCTAAGATGTCCTGTAGGCCGACATCTCTGCTTTAAATAAGCCACTCGGATCACATTAAGGTAAAACCAACCTGCCATACAGAATAGGAAAGAAGCGCATCATTGAAGAAATGAGCCCTGTAAAGGTCTCTCCTCCCAGTCAACCAACAGCTTGTTTCATCATCCTACTTCACGGGATCTCCGATCACGTAGAACAGGTTACCACTGTGGTATGACTCACGTGGGTCTCAGGCCCATCTCACTCGATGCACTATCTATCACATTACGTGATAAACCCTTTGTAAATTGGTCGGCCAGATTCTTAGATGTCTGGATATAGTCCAGTGCTATCACTCCGGAGTTTTTGACTTTCGGCGGACTTCAACCGCCTCTTAACATGCCTAGATGACTTCATGTTGTCCTTAGAACTGTTCACCTTGATAATTACAGTCTGATTATCACAGTTCATTAGGATAGCCGGTATCGGTTTTTCAACCACCGGCAAATCCATAAGGAGTTCACGAAGCCACTCAGCTTCAACAGTGGCGGTATCTAACGCTGTGAGTTCTGCTTCCATTGTTGACCTCGTTAAGATGGTCTGCTTGCAAGACTTCCAGGAAACAGCACCACCTCCAAGTGTGAACACATATCCACTCGTGGCTTTTATCTCATCAGCATCAGAGATCCAGTTTGAATCACTGTAGCCCTCTAGTACCTTTGGGTACCTAGCATAATGAATGCCATAGCTCATGGTTGCCTTTAGATAGCGCATCACTCTCTCAAGAGCACGCCAATGATCATCTCCGGATTGAAACAAACGAAGCTTAGCTTGCTCACGACAAGCGAGATGTCGAGCCTCGTAGCACTAGCTAGATACATCAATGAGCCAATAATGCAGGAGTATCTCAATTGATCCCTTGTTATTCTTCGGTTTTTCCTCAATAACACACTAGGATCATAAGGAGTAGAAACAGGCTTGCAGTCACTATAACCAAAGCGACTCAAGATCTTCTCCACATAATGGGATTGCACAAGTGTAACCCCACCATCACCTCCTCTCAGTAGCTTAATGTTAAGAATTACATCAGCCACTCCCGAATCTTTCATTTCAAAACTCTTGGACAGAAAGTCCTTGACCTCCTCAATCACATTGAGGTTGGTCCCAAAAATTAGTATGTCATCAACATATAAGCACAAGATCACTCCTTCTCCCCCACCATAGCGATAGTACACACATCTGTCGGCTTCATTCACAACAAAGCCAGCAGATGTCAAAGTTCTGTCGAACTTCCATGCCATTGCTTAGGTGCTTGCTTTAGGCCATACAAAGATTTTAACAACTTGCACACCTTTTCTTCTTGACCTTCTACCACAAACCCGTCTGGCTGATCCATATAAATCTCCTCCTCCCACTCTCCATTTAGGAAAGATGTCTTAATGTCCATTTGATGAACGAGAAGACCATGAGAAGCAGCTAGGGCAAGTAGTACTCGAATTGTGGTCAATCGGGCAACAGGTGAATAAGTATCAAAGAAATCCTCGCCTTCTTTCTGAGTATAACCCTTGGCCACAAGCCTTGCCTTGTACTTTTCAATTGTACCATCAGGCCTAAGCTTTTTCTTGAAAACCCATTTATATCCTACAGGTTTACACCCATAAGGACGGTCAACGATCTCCCAAGTTCCATTAGACATAATAGAATCCATCTCACTCCGTACTGCTTCCTTCCAGTAGTCAGCGTCAGGAGAAGAATATGCCTCTTCAATGGTTCTTGGAGTGTCATCCATGAGGTATACAATGAAATCATCACCAAAAGATTTTGCAATCCTCATCTCTTACTCTTTGAGTAACTTCATTGTTATCCTCCTCGGGATTTTCCATAGGCGTTTGTTCAACATGTTCTATCGGCACAAAAGAATCAAAGGAAATTATTGGTTCTTGACTAGATGAGCTAGGTACATCATATTTCATAGGAAATTCATTCTCAAAAAATGTAGCATCTTTGGACTCTATGATTGTACCAACACGCACGTCAGGTACTCCAGTTTTTATAATTAAGAACCTATAACCCACACTTGTGCATAGCATAACCAAGAAATACACAATCTACGGTTTTGGTCCAAGTTTGCGCTTCTTGACAATTGCACGTTAACTTTGGCCAAACATCCCAAAGCGCAAGTATGAGAGAGTCAACTTCTTATTTTCCCATTCCTCGAATGGTGTTACTTCTTTATTCTTTGTAGGAACTCTATTCGGGACATGACACGCGGTCAATATAGCCTCACCCACCATTCCTTAGAAAGTCCCCATGATGTCTAACATGGCATTAACCAAATCAGTTAGAGTGCGATTCTTTCTTTCGGCAACCCCGTTTGATTCGGGAGAATAGGGAGACGTTCTCTCATGAATAATTCCATGTTACTCGCAAAATAAAGTAAACTCATTTGAAAAATACTCTCCCCCACGATCAGACCTTACCCGCTTGATTTTCCTCTCAAGTTGGTTTTCTACCTCAGCTTTATAGATCTTAAAGAAATCAAATGCTTCATCTTTTGTTTTCAATAAATACACATAGCAAAATCTAGTGCAATCATCTATAAGCGTCATGAAATATTTCTTTCCACCTTTAGTCAACACGCCATTCATCTCGCACAAATCGGAATGAATGAATTCTAACGGTGCCGAATTCCTCGCCTCTTTTGCTGCCTTGTGAGGCTTGCGAGGTTGTTTCGATTGAACACACGTATGGCACTTGGAACCTTTGACCAAAGTGAATTTCGGGATTAAACTCATATTGGCTAAGCGCGTCATACACCCAAAGTTAACATGACAAAGTTGTGAATGCCAAACATTAGATTCATCATCATCGTTACATACATGGTTCACAACTTTATTATAGGAATCCATCAAAGAGAAACGAAACAAGCCTCCGCTCTCATAACCTTTACCAACAAATGTTCCATACTTGGACACGACACATTTATTGGACTCAAATGTAAGCCTAAAACCATCTCTACAGTAGAGATCCGCCGACAGATTCTTCTTTATGGAGGACATCTTGACGTTCTTGGCACGGTCTTTCCAAGTAAACTTCGGATCGACCATACCAACACCATGAGCAGTGCATGCGATCCGTTCCCCATCAACAAGGAGCAACCTCGACAGACCTGATAAGATGAAAACAAGAAAATATCAGCACACACATGAATATTAGCACCGGTGTCAACCCACCACTCGTGTGATTGACAAACAGAGAGAAGCAGTAGGTAAATAATTACCGCACCCGATGTTCTTCGGCATCACTAATAAACATGTTGGTGACTTCTTTTGCTTATCCTTGCGGTGCGGACAATCCTTAGCCCAATGGCGAATCACCGCACACAAAGCGGTAGCCCTTTCCTTTGCCTTTCTTCTTAAACTCAGATTAGCCTTAGGCTTGACAAAGGCTTATTTTTCTTCTTATTATGGATAGCACGAGGGTTCTTCTTACGCACCAAATTGGCACTAGAACCTCCTCGTGACAACTTTCTTGCCACAGTATCTTTTGCCCTCGCCTTCTCTTCAACACCAAGAGTGCGAATGAGATCGGTAACATCGAACTCCCGCCTCTTGTGTTTTAGAGAGGTAGCAAAATCCGACCAAGAAGGTGGTAACTTGGCGATAATACCGCTTGACCACAAACTTGTCCCGTAACTCACACTTATTATGCTCAAGCTCCTTTGCGGTGCACGAATCTCATGAGCTTGTTCTACTACGAGCGGTCATCGACCATCTTGTAGTCATAGAACTGCTCCATGACATACAACTCACTGCTAGCATCGGAAACTCCGAACTTGGCCTCAAGTGCATCCCACATCTCTTTTCCCGTAGGCGAATGCATGTACACATCCACAATGTTATCTGCCAGTATGTTGACAAGTGCACCTCGAAACAAGTTATCCGCTAAATTGAACTTGCGTTAGTCCTCGTGCAGATAGAGGCTCGGTGGGCTTGCCTTGTGCAACATGAAAACATTCCATGGCAGTAAACCACAGGATAGCACGTGCACGCCATCTCTTAAAATTGGAACCATCAAACTGAGGGTGCGGCTTAAGCGACGCAGCAAAGCCAACTACCGAAGAAGACCTATCAAGTTTTTGGATTGTTGAAAATCTAGTCAATTTTTGGCATATTTTAATCTAGAAATTAAGCATATAAAACATGACAAACAAAAGCATGAGTGATTCAACAATGATGTATTCATATTCGCTAATGAACAGGATAACAGCAGATCCTATTAACATATTCATAGCGCACAGAAACAAATACATCAGATAAGTTCTCAGGGTATACCCTCGGGTGGGGCCAGTGTCGGTGACACCGGATGCGCCGTTACCATCAGTCGATATGATGACCTATTCGATGTAGTCGATCGAGGCGTGATGCAGGACGAGGCGTGATGCAGGAAGATGTTCGCCGTGCAGTATCGCGAGCAGTTCACCACCAGGATGAAGACGAAGTCACAGAATGAGCAGTCGCGCTAATGCGCTCTCCCAAAAACTTGATCACCCGTATACCCGAGCAGGTACTCAGACGGACGGAGTTTCGGAGGCCTACTCGCCCAGAGCCTTCTGCGCGCAAGGTTCTGAACCGGAGATTGCAGAGAGCAGCAACAACAAAGAACCGAGTATTCTGTACCCCTTTTTTATGGAGTAGAGAGCCTTTTTTTATTCTCCTTCTCAGTAACAGCAAAAAAACGAAGAGACTAGTAACTGCAGCCATTAGTCACTAGCAACTGCCTCCATTACTCGAAAGTAACCGCAGCCATAATTCACTAGTAATCGCACTGCTATCGCCGGCTATTCGTTAATGATATTTACTGCGAGTCAGTGCGTTTCGATTTTCGAATAGATAAAAAAACGCGCCCGCACCCGACACGCCTGCGTGCGCGCACACACACACACACACGCACCGCCGTGGCGCGCGGCGAAGCAATGGCAGCAGCGAGCGCATGTCTGAGCTCTCTCCAATTGCACAAGGGGTTACCACATTCCACCTTTTAAAGTGGTGTAACTCACATTCAATTCTCTATATGAGACTAATCAATTTTTTCATATAGGCCTAGAAATTTCATTTGATTAATTGCTAAATTAAAATGGTCCAAGCCCAATTAATCCAACAGACGGATGGATGATTCGTTCATTTGATTGGGAAAGGAATAGATCAAGCTTCAGTTAACTAGTAATTAATCGGCTTTGTTAATCTTCCTTCCTCCTGCGCGACAAGCAGGCTTTCAAGTGTGTCTGCTGAAGCGGTTTCGACGTACTATGTAAACCACGTTTCCCAATAGTGCAGCATGTGGATAACGATAACTAGACGTAGTCCACTGGACTTGGACATGAAAATGAATGCGACCATTTGAGATTATTTTTGTTTTAAGTAATGGAAGTTGATTGTACCACATACCTGGAAAAGTCTACGATGAATGCGACCATTTGAGATTTTTTTTACTTGTTTTAAGTAATGGAGGTTGATACGTTTACGGTTAGCTAGCTTGCCCATAATTAGAATGCATTTTGGCTTAGGGAAGTATTGGCGCACGACAAGCACAGGCACAGCCATTGGCACAGCCACAGCTATTGGCACAGCAAAAAAAAAAAAATCATTAGACACGAAGCAGTACATTATACATGCATAATGCATTCCATTTTCCACGATGGTATCTTGGTGTGTCACACACTTGCATACAAGGAGAGGGTGATAGGGGCGTAGTGAGATCTATCGAGCAAGGGGACACGGATAAATCAAAACCGCATGCACATGGTGACCATATGCCCTATCTTTACTGTTAAAACGCTCCAGTGCAACATTTTTTGCGAAAAATCCTCCCTTTCTCCCACTTTCCCTCTCCTCCCCCCTCTCGCCTTCCTCTCACATTCCTCTCTCTCCAAGCTGGCCGCAACGCCCGCCCCAAGCCGCGCCACGGAAACACCACACCCGCCGGAAACCTCGCCTCATCGGAAACCCACGAAACCCTGAGGTTTGATGAGGTTTCCAATGGCAGCATAGGGTTTTCGGTGCAGGGTTTCGACCAGTCGAGGTTCCAGCGGGGCACGGGGTTTTTGGGCGGCGACGCGGCACGTCTCGGGGCGCGGTGGCCAGTAGGGAGAGAGGGGAAGAGAGAGAAAGATAGTTTTTTTTTGCAAAACGTAACATGAATCTTGTAGCACTTCAACGGTGGAGATAACACATGTGGCCACATGTACATGTGCAAAAACCACATTCAAGGGACCACAACAAGATCTGTCAGGAGGGATGTCCCTAACAACGGATTGATAGGAGCGTGCTATAACTAGACCTATTCACAGGCGGCCCGGTCTGAGCCCAAGCTATCAAGCTATTTCAGGCCGGGCTTGGGACTCGATTCCAGGCCCAAATGCTCGGGAAATTCAATTTTAAAAAATAAAAACCTATTTTATTTAATTCTGGAAATGAATTAAATATTTTATTTTTTATTCCTAAAAATGATTAAAATAATATTTTTAAATAGAAATATCGATTTTCGGGCCAGGCTGGGCTCAGTCCTACCCGTTTGAGACCTGGGCTTTTAAAGCTCAGCCCAGCCCGGTGCTTAAGCAGCTCTAGTTGTAACAACTCAGCCCAACACTGAGCCCAAAATACCACTAAACTACACTAACTACTAGCTCTAACATTATTTTACAATAAATTCCAACAAGTAATTAAATAATAAAACACATCCACAGGTCACATCAAAGCATTAAAAGTGACATGAGAGTTATCTAATCACTACATAGCAATGTTGAATAATTATATATAAAAAAAAGCAATGCCGAATAATAACCCAAGAATTAAGCAAAACCATCCATAATGAGCTCATCGAATGATTAAATCAAGCCCCAACCGAACAAGTAGCATTGTTAAGTCTATTGAATCTAAAGAAATTATCATCACACAATAATGAAAGTTTTCATGATAAAATAATCCAAGTAATGGAAGTGAATGCAAGTGTTCCATGTGTGTTATCCCCTTCCATGTGAGATGTCGTCAACGATCACATAAAACAACAATAGAGCAAGGATGAGTCCACAACGCAGCAATCACATAATAAAACAATGAACAATAATTTAATAATCATACTCAATATCATCATCAACAACATCCATTTAATTCTCTTTATGCTCATACTCATATATCATATCCACTTTTCATTTAAATGCAACTCTAGACTACATGTCCACATGATCTTTTCTTTGCTAATCCAGTATAGTATGAGTGAACACCCACGACAGTGTTCACTCTCAAGCCGTCCTAAAAAAGGATTGAGGACCTCTCCACTCCTGTAGAGTCTCTACCAATGAGGTAAATATGTGATTACTACCAATGAGTTAGATATGTGATCACCATGATCACATTCTCTTTTATGCAATGATGCATATGATGCAATAATTCAATTTAATCTCATCAAATATTCCATTAACAATAATTCATGTCTTCATCATCAATATCGATACCATAGTCATTCACAAGACGTGTAATTAAACAATGTTAAGGAATAAATAGCATCT
The DNA here is from genome assembly GCA_036346395.1 of Hsuehochloa calcarea. Classification (NCBI taxonomy): domain Eukaryota; kingdom Viridiplantae; phylum Streptophyta; class Magnoliopsida; order Poales; family Poaceae; genus Hsuehochloa; species Hsuehochloa calcarea. Next base: position 32,179,250 of record CM070611.1, read on the forward strand.
TGACAATGAATAATAAAGAAAACAACGATCAAACCATCGATTATTGTTCTATCATACACTTGCCTCTTATCCACTCGGAGCTGGGTAGTGGGATGGTGGTAAGGTGCTAGAGGCAGCACTTCCTGAACAAATAATTTAAACATACTCAAAATCACAACACCAAAACAATAAACTATACACCATCGCATATCTACGCAAAAACGACGTCTTTAACTTGACTCTACTAGACGCACTACCCACTGTCTAGTGGTAAAATGGATCTAACTCTCTCCACTGAACTCCAAACATAGCGGCACATATACTTTCTAGAAACCTCACAAAATTATCTAAAACTTTCTAGTTATGATGCAACTATGAATTCGCCGTTTACTTCCCCATTTTCAACATCAAAGATTACCCCAGAATCTGCCAGAACAGTCTACTTCACAGTTTCTTATACTTTTTATGTAGCTTGAAAAGTAATGAAAATAGCAGTTCTAGAATCTACTCAAAATTCTCTAGCTTATTCAAGTTACGACAACAATTAAATTGCTCCCTTTATTAGGCATAATTAGCCCATCTACGTGATAGCTGCCATTGACATCCGTTTTCTAGACAGTGACCTTCCTGAGGCCATAACTTTTCGCTCACAACTCTAAATCTAGTGTTCTAGACCCTCCTTGAAATATAATGAAATTATCCACATTTTCTCTAATTATCTGAAACCCTGAATTTGCCATATCTACAACCAAAGCATTGCAAAAGGTAAAACAAAATGTTGTGAAGGCCGATAGGGTGGATGGGGATGCTGGCCAACGAGAGGGAACGTTCTCTCGGGATAAAACCCTAGCGCGTGTGCAGTCAAGAAAGATATGTGGTGGTATGGCAGCAAGGGTTGCATTGGCGTCAGAAGAAGCATCAAGTGCATGGAACAAGTTCGTGCAAGAAGCTAAGAGAAGGAAAGCCCACAACACAAGGGAAACCAAGAGGGAGATTTGGCCATGCATGGAGAGGACGCCAGGAACATGGCATGTGGGTTGGTTGATTTGGATCCAATTGAGATGACCAATTGGTGATTAATATTTTATACCAAAACTAGAATAGTTTAAATTCTAATTAAAGAAAGTATTTTTTGATTCTTCATTCACGTGAGCGACAAGAAGACTCGGATTATCTTCATTCCATGAAGAATCGAATTCGGATCTTATTCACGTGAATAGTAATCGATACGGATTACTGTAGCAATTCGGTTTTGTGCTTGCGTGGGAGGCTATATAAACCCCCCATGGCCGCACCATATGGAGGACAAGTTATGATTTAGATAATAAAAATTAGAAAAAGCCGTTTTGGCGCATATCGTGTGTTCTTGAGTCGTGATATGAGTTGGAGAGATTGAGTGAGAAAGATTGAGAGCAAGATCAAGATATCTATCTCTTGTTTCGGAGTACTATTCACCTAACGCTTCTACTTGCAATTCAATCTATTAGATTGGTTTGTGAGTATATTGATTCTCTTACAATTCAATTCACCGAATTGGTTTGTGAGATTACTCTCGATCTTGAGTGTACCGTGAAAGATTGGGCCAACAATCAAGATTCATCTAATCTACTAGGTGGATCCGTATCGTGGTATCGAGCTTGATTGCTCACGGTGATTGCTCTACGAAGATCAAGTATCGACATGGCGTCACGAAGGACATGAAGTTGGTCATGCAATTCAGCTACACTATAGATCAATGTGAGGAGGATCCACTCCACGATCCGAGCTACATATTCTTCAATCGGTGTCGAGTGGGAACACAGTTGTGCTATGATGATCGATCTGGGAAGCTTGACAAACGCGCAAGCCAAACACTTGTGGATGATTGGGGTTGATCACAAAGCCACATCCGAGCCATATCTATTGCTTTGGAGGTTCAAGCACATTCCGATCACAAAACAAGTGGAGGTAAAATTTTCTTTGGATGGGTATACTGCTGTTGTTACTTGTGACGTGATTCCTATGCATATGAGAGCATGTTCGTTGGTGATTGGTGCATATTGGTTGAAAGAACAGCACATACATCGAGTTGCATCACACCCCGTCATGCGGTACTCCTTTCCATGGAGAGGAACACGAAAGGACATTACATCTTGGTCCTCGTCAAGGTACTTTGAAGATAGACAGCGACGAAACAAGGCCCAAGGAGACATTAAAGAGCAGCAGCAAAGGCTAAAGGCCAAGAAACGTGAAGAAGAAGCGGTTGACCGAGGAAGAAGAAGAAATTAGAATTGGCGACCCTTCTTTCTACCCAAAAACAGCAAGAGGTATCATTCCGTGATGGCAAAACTACTAGTGAGGGACCACAAGATGGTCTTTATATGCTGACCAAGACGGTTCGAGTTGACAACACTTCCATTCTCACAACGGGGCAGCGAACCAACGTTTTCAAATCTGAGTGCAAAATCAATGGCAAAGTTTACAAGCTTATCGTTGATGGTGGAAGCTACAACAATATCATTAGCAACGATTTGGTGCAAGCTTTGGGGTTGACAACTGGCGACATCCGAACCGTATTATGCACAATGGTTACATAATGTCGATGGCGAAAATTACTCATCGTGTCAAAGTTTGTTTTTCAAGAGGAGACTATCACGACAAAGTGGAGTGTGACGTCGTGCCTATGCATGCATGTCACTTGTTGTTGGGCGTCCGTGGCGGTATGATCGCAATGCTACGCACCACGGGAGGTCAACAAGTACTCTTTGGTGCATCGGGGAAGATCATATACCACGTGTCCTATGCCGAGAATTCTATTCATCTTTGAGGAGATCATAGCTAAAAAGACGATCGTGAAGACTACCCCGACAGAGATTCACGAGGTTACACAAAAGACGAGGACGTCTTTTCTTGAAGAAAGGAGGATGATACGCCATATCTACAACCAAAGCATTGCAAAAGGTAAAACAAAATGTTGTGAAGGCCGATAGGGTGGATGGGGATGTCGCCAACGAGAGGAACGTTCTCTCGGGATAAAACCCTAAGCGCGTGTGCGATCAAGAAAGATATGTGGTGGTATGGCGGCAAGGGTTGCATTGGCGTCGAAGAAGCATCAAGTGCATGGAACAAGTTAGTGCAAGAAGCTAAGAGAAGGAAAGCCCACAACACAAGGGAAACCAAGAGGAGATTTGGCCATGCATGGAGAGGACGCCGGGAACATGGCATGTGGGTTGGTTCGATTTGGATCCAATTCGCATGACCAATTGGTGATTAATATTTTATACCAAAACTAGAATAGTTTAAATTCTAATTAAAGAAAGTATTTTTTTGATTATTGTTCACGTGAGCGATGGCAGACTCGGATCTCGTTCACGCGACGATGAACCGACTCTGACATCTTATTCACGTGAATAGTAATCGATGACGGATTCTTGTAGCAATTCGGTTTTGTGCTTGCGTGGGAGGCTATATAAACCCCCCATGGCCGCACCATATGGAGGACAAGTTATGATTTAGATAATAAAAATTAGAAAAAGCCGTTTTGGCGCATATCGTGTGTTCTTGAGTCGTGATATGAGTTGGAGAGATTGAGTGAGAAAGATTGAGAGCAAGATCAAGATATCTATCTCTTGTTTCGGAGTACTATTCACCTAACGCTTCTACTTGCAATTCAATCTATTAGATTGGTTTGTGAGTATATTGATTCTCTTACAATTCAATTCACCGAATTGGTTTGTGAGATTGCTACTGATCTTCGAGTGTACCGTGAAAGATTGGGCCAACAATCAAGATTCATCTAATCTACTAGGTGGATCCGTATCAGGTGGTATCAGAGCTTCAGTTGCTCACGGTACTTCGTTGCTACGAAGATCAAGTATCGACATGGCCGGTACGAAGGACATGAAGTTGGTCATGCAATTCAGCTACACTATAGATCAATGTGAGGAGGATCCACTCCACGATCCGAGCTACATATTCTTCAATCGGTGTCGAGTGGGGAACACAGTTGTGCTATGATGATCGACACGGAAGCTTGACAAGCCGCAAGCCAAACACTTGTGGATGATTGGGGTTGATCACAAAGCCACATCCGAGCCATATCTATTGCTTTGGAGGTTCAAGCACATTCCGATCACAAAACAAGTGGAGGTAAAATTTTCTTTGGATGGGTATCTTCTTTGTTGTTACTTGTGACGTGATTCCTATGCATATGAGAGCATGTTCGTTGGTGATTGGTGCATATTGGTTGAAAGAACAGCACATACATCGAGTTGCATCACACCCCGTCATGCGGTACTCCTTTCCATGGAGAGGAACACGAAAGGACATTACATCTTGGTCCTCGTCAAGGTACTTTGAAGATAGACAGCGACGAAACAAGGCCCAAGGAGACATTAAAGAGCAGCAGCAAAGGCTAAAGGCCAAGAAACGTGAAGAAGAACGGTTGACCGAGGAAGAACAGAAGAAATTAGAATTGGCGACCCTTCTTTCTACCCAAAAACAGCAAGAGGTATCATTCCGTGATGGCAAAACTACTAGTGAGGGACCACAAGATGGTCTTTATATGCTGACCAAGACGGTTCGAGTTGACAACACTTCCATTCTCACAACGGGGCAGCGAACCAACGTTTTCAAATCTGAGTGCAAAATCAATGGCAAAGTTTACAAGCTTATCGTTGATGGTGGAAGCTACAACAATATCATTAGCAACGATTTGGTGCAAGCTTTGGGGTTGACAACCTGGCGACATCCAGAACCGTATTATGCACAATGGTTACATAATGTCGGTAAACTGAAAATTACTCATCGTGTCAAAGTTTGTTTTTCAGTAGGAGACTATCACGACAAAGTGGAGTGTGACGTCGTGCCTATGCATGCATGTCACTTGTTGTTGGGGCGTCCGTGGCAGTATGATCGCAATGCTACGCACCACGGGAGGTCCAACAAGTACTCTTTGGTGCATCAGGGAAGATCATATACCCTGTGTCCTATGCCGAGAATTCTATTCATCTTTGAGAGATCATAGCTAAAAAGGCGATCGTGAAGACTACCCCGACAGAGATTCTCGAGGTTACACAAAAGACGAGGACGTCTTTTCTTGAAGAAAGGAGGATGATACGGCCATATCTACAACCAAAGCATTGGAAAAGGTAAAACAAAATGTTGTGAAGGCCGATAGGGTGGATGGGGATGCTGGCCAACGAGAGGGAACGTTCTCTCGGGATAAAACCCTAGCGCGTGCCAAGAAAGATATGTGGTGGTATGGCAGCAAGGGTTGCATTGGCGTCAGAAGAAGCATCAAGTGCATGGAACAAGTTCGTGCAAGAAGCTAAGAGAAGGAAAGCCCACAACACAAGGGAAACCAAGAGGGAGATTTGGCCATGCATGGAGAGGACGCGAGGAACATGGCATGTGGGTTGGTTCGATTTGGATCCAATTGATGACCAATTGGTGATTAATATTTTATACCAAAACTAGAATAGTTTAAATTCTAATTAAAGAAAGTATTTTTTTGATTCTTCGTTCACGTGAGCGATGGCAAACTCGGATCTTGTTCACGTGACGATGGCAAGACTCGGATACTGTTCATGTGAATAGTAATCGGTATAGATTACTGTAGCAATTCGGTTTTGTGCTTGCGTGGGAGGCTATATAAACCCCCCCATGGCCGCACCATATGGAGGACAAGTTATGATTTAGATAATAAAAATTAGAAAAAGCCGTTTTGGCGCATATCGTGTGTTCTTGAGTCGTGATATGAGTTGGAGAGATTGAGCGAGAAAGATTGAAAGCAAGATCAAGATATCTATCTCTTGTTTCGGAGTACTATTCACCTAACGCTTCTACTTGCAATTCAATCTATTAGATTGGTTTGTGAGTATATTGATTTTCTTACAATTCAATTCACCGAATTGGTTTGTGAGATTGCTACTGATCTTCGAGTGTACCGTGAAAGATTGGGCCAACAATCAAGATTCATCTAATCAACTAGGTGGATCCGTATCAAACACCCCCTTCCCAGCCTTAATAGGAATTGACCTCACTAGCACTTGGAGTGTGTAGGGCGTGGGCACCTACAAAACGATATACAATATATTAGCTAAGATGTCCTACAAGTCTATCTTGGGAGCATAACAGAGATGTACATTACTTGGATGAGGTCGATAGGCAATTGAGCGTCGCCAAGTTGAGGGGGAGTACTGGCTCCCAAAATCACGGGGGCGTCTTGCGACCGATGGAGGATTTGATTCATTTGTTCCTGCAATGTTGCTATTTGTGCTTGAAATTGTGCAATAATATGTTCTTTAAACTCCACTTTCCACTGTTCCTCTTGCTCGGCCTTGAATCTCTTCTGACTCCTATACGCCCCGGAGTCTTGTTTGAATCAATGCTTCCAACGTACGTAAACCCCAACGCCCCGCGTGCGACTCGGGTATTCTTTGTTTCCCAGGGTCGTGGATAGTATATCCTTCTCCTTGACTGCTTCGAAGGGGCCTTCGGAAGATTGAGTAATCAATGTTTGCTGCAAGAAGCCATCATATTATTTTAGACCCTACAAAGTTATGGACTTATTAAAAGCTAGGTAGTTCGATATATCTTACCATGTGTTAGCACACTCCCTCATCTTCTGGGTGTGTGAAAGAGATGGCACCAGATGACGTGTTTAAGGCCCGTGCTCTTAACCAGTTTCGGGCGCGCTTGTCTATGATCTCGGCAAATGGCAGGGAGACCTTCGACTGAATTGCCACCTCGGCAAATGGCGGGGAGACCTCCGACTGAATTGCCACCTCGTCCTCATTCATCCATCCCGGGATTTTACTCGCGTACCAAATGGTGCCGAGTCTGTGGGGGTGAATATTATGTGCCTGAATAGCCTTGTGCACTGCACTTTACTGCTGAAATTCATCTATCGTTTTCATCTGCATAAAGACGTCACATGTATTTGATGACACGAAACTATACTTGGTGCAGGGCGTTCCATCCTTATTCGCGTACTCCGTGATAAGCTTGCTCTTGAAGGTCTTCCAAGCGTGTGCCATCGCAAGGAACACCTTCCGTCGCACGAATTCGGCTGATTCTGGTGGGATCTCAAATGACGATGTAATTTCACTCCACAGCTACGATTTCTCTGCAACCGTCACATCCTTCTATTTCTATGTGGTGATGGGGACCCGTTCCCTTGCAAGTATATAGCAGGTGGTCCGGAATACTGCCGCTGCTTTCTAGGGAAGCAGAGGGACCCTAGAGGGACTGACAGTCATGATGGTCATTTGGCCTACAGGTATTTTCGATATTCCTCTAGCATGTCGGTTAAGTACCACTTTCCTCGGACATCCAAACGCATTCGGCGACGTCAATGACAGCGCGGAAGACGGCGCGGATGCCATCTCACTTACTTGCTATCTCACAAGATTAACAAAGCAATATCTCACAGTGCTAGCCAGAGTCAATCAAAATAGTACAATCTGAAACTTCTACTAGCACAATCCAAAGTGGTGATCACCTTGACGGGAGGCGTGGACGAAGAGGGAGTCAAGGTCAGGGGAGCGAGGTGTCATCGAGGTCAGGGGCGGCGTTGTCGAGGTCGCAGAGGGATGACGCCGGCGTGGGGAGGAGGTCGGGGTCGAAAAGGGAGCACGTTGGCGCGGGGAGGAGGACGGCGAGGAGAGGAGGAGGCTTGGGAGGAACACGGGACGTAAGGGCACTGGGGAGGCGGACCAGAGAGTGTGCTCTAAGGAGTAAGGGCGAAAAACCCTACTTATAGATGTATATCACAGACGGTTCTCTAAGATAGCCGTATGTGATATCGTATATCACAGATGATTATATTTAAGAACCGTCTGTGATAAGATATACGGTACTACTACCACCACCTAGTTGTAAGCATATCACAGACGATTCTTTTCCAGGACCGTCTACGATAAGAAAGCTACGACTACCACTTGGTCATAAGCATAACATCTCACAGACTATTATATTTAAGAACCATCTGTGATAAGAAAGTTACGACCACCACCAAATCGTAAGCATATCACAGACGGTTCTATTCCAGGATGTAGGACCGCAAAGGCGACTAGGGGGGTGAATAGGCGCTTTCTCGACTTTTTCGCCTTAATAAAATTCAACACGAACTTTTCGCCTTTAGCTATGAAAGCTAAGAAGATCAGTATACGCACAGAGAAAGCCTTGTGCTGAATTCGATAACCCCCTTAACCACAAGACCCAAACATGAGATATGATCTCAGAAGATCGGTTCGAGCATCTTGGCGGTCGACCGTGGTGAGATAGCGGTCGGACCGACGGTTGACTAGCGGTCAGACCGGCGGCTAACTGGCGGTCGGACCGTTGGAAATCGGTTCAACCTGCCGCTACCGGGCGGTCTGAAAGGCGGGCGGTCGGACCGCCGTTGCTAAATCGGTCAGACCGATTTAGTCCAGTACCAAAACACAAAGTCCAAATCCAAAACGAATATTGGTCCAACTTTTGATTCAACCAATGAAACTTGACCAAATTTGGAGCACACCTCCTTAAGGATATATAAGACCTATTTCTAGCGACGATCGTTCAGATCCACTTCGTAGAAACGATCTCTTAAGGGTTTTACCAAAGAAGTGCACAAACCCTAGAAATATGAAAAACTTGATTCAAGACTTGCTTGTGGGGGTTGATGATCTAGATGATTCTAGGAGTATTCCCACACATCAAAGCAAGATAAAATCAGTCAAGAGACCAAGCATAAACACTTGAATCAAGGAAGCACCAAAATCATCAAAAGAGAGAAGAACAAAAAGGAGACAATCGATCTCTTAAGCAAGCATCACAAGATTGATTGATCCAACAAGATGCTTACAAAGCCACTCCCTCAAGGAGGACAAGAGCTCAAACCAAAGAGCACACACAATCTCTCCAACCCTAGCTTCTCCTCTCCTTTCCTCTCCAAAACCTAACCCTAACAAGGGACTTTTCAAATGAGGGCTAAAGTGCTTGGGAGGTTTTTCCTCTCCCCCCTTTCTATTTATAGGAGAGGCCTAGGGTTTCCACTAATGGGCTCCCATGAAGGCCCACACACATATGAGACCCACTCACACATATCTGTTGAAGCAATCGCCTGCTTCACCACGTGTAGGTCGATCAGCGGCTCTCATCCTGTCGGAAAGTTCCTCCCGTCCGAATCCCATCGGAACCTCCCAGGGACTTGCACCGACTTTCGCACTGCCTGATCCAACCAGCTGCACCGAACTACCCGTTCGATCCATCTTGCCCATTCTGCACCATGCTTGAGTCACACGACCTCACCCGGCATCCATGATCGTTCTGCATCTCAGCTCTCCAAGCGTAGTCCCGATCCACCTCACCGTTGACGTCGTTGACCTGCAAGCCACCTGCACAGCAATAGACAAACAAATCGTCTCTGGGAACAAGTTCTTCACAACTTGACTCACGTCAGTTCCACAATGCAATATGCAACAATAAAGCATTGAAGTTCATACAATAAACACATTCAAATCACAACAATGCCAAAAAGGCTAACCTTCAAGTGATCGGCGGTCTGACCGCCCCACACAGACGGTCCGATCGATTTCAGGCCGGTCGGACCGATTCCATAACGGCGGTCGGACCGCCCGAAATGACTTAGCCAAATTTTCATCTTGAAAATCCGAAACCTTCTGGAATTTTCAAATGAATAGAACTTTCGACTGGGAGCTCCAAAAATTATGTGACCACATCCAGGAGACTACCCTCACTTGCCTACACATCCTATTTTTGGCTCAGCTCCAAAATCCACTTTTAACCAAACCCGGTCAGACCGGCAACCACAGCCGGTCGGACCTCTCCTGGCGGTCGACCGCCGCCATGGTCAGCCGCTTTGAGTGCAGCAGACCAAGCAAAACCGAAAACGCAAGATTTTACAAACCAACAATGCCATTGCCAATTGACTCATCATCCTAAGATCATGCACATATCCTCACGATATCCACAATCTCCCCCTTGATGAACACATTGGCAATTTCCCAGAAAATGTAGTTTTAAGGTTTGAAAAGTAAAAAATTCGCTGATTTCGCATAAAGGCACAACTTGGTCCATAAGCAAGAAAAAGCCTAGGAAACGACCAAGCTGGCTTCAGAATAGTATAAGCAAGTGAGATAAGGCAATGAAAGCACAAAAGGATTCAATTTCCAGAAAGAAGCCAAAAATCTCACTTAGGTCCATATGAAAGACAAATGTTCTATTTGACCTTTGATCATTGTGAGTCTTCTTCAATTGCAAATATAATCAGAAAAAGGCAATAAAACCCAGAGACTCAACTCATTATGATCACAAATTTTCAGAAGGTTCATTCATTTTTTTATGAAGTTCTTTTATATGAAACCTTTATATGAAACCAAAAGCTCCAAAACAACGTTTTCTTCCCAATCTTTCTCCCCATTTGACAATGAATTCATCAAGATGCATGGGAAAAGATAGAGTATGAAAGAATGATTTTATTTAATGATTTTATTTTTGAACTTTAACAAAAGGAGCCATGACCATTATCCATGTAGACAGTACAAGTATCATACCAAGCCATATCAAGAGTAGAAGCTATACTCAGTCATGGCAAATCATGTACTGCAAAGCTAAGACCAAAATAGCAGTAATCTCATATTAAAAGAATTAATACCATGAAAAGTTGCTCAATATCATAGTTTCACTAAAAGCAACCAAAAATGAGTCAAGCCATGTCTATAAGTAGAAAGAGACTCAAAACTGGAATTGAGGCATTTTGAGCATTAAGAGTTCAAATATGAAGCAATTTATTCAAGCACTTAGCATTTTGAGCATTTTCCTAAAAAGGATTTTTTTTCATTGTGCTATATCTCAAGCCTTTCCGCGACCATCTCAAGCAAGAAGCTTAAAAGAGTGGTCTAGGTCATCCAAAACTCCCCCTGAGTTCATGCCTAGTGCAATGGCAAGCAGTCTCATGAGAAAAGATTGGTGAGATCAGTTTTTTCGCACAGAAAATCTCATTCTTCTTTTGCTTGACTTAAGAAATTAAAAAACTCATTTTACATCTCAAAATAAGTTCAAGATTCAATTTAACCTATAAGACATGGCATGAATCATAAGAGGATCACTAGAGCAAAACTAGTCACAAGATCCAACAAGACATGATTTGATTCAATTTGCTCACAGATATAAAGCTAGCAAGGCAAAAGCTAAGCTAAAACACGAAGAGCCATAAAAGAAGTCTAGCAGACTATCACTTGACATGACAAGGTATAGAGTATGAAATCAAGCCAAACAAGGATAATACTCAACGCTCCACAAGTTTTATTATACAATTCAAGACATTTGAAATGAAAAATGTATTATGATACAATGAATGCAAAAAGAGCAAATTCCCCCTCAAAACAGCCCAATAGGACTAATAACCCCTAACTCTCCCCGCAAAGTAGCAAAACGAGAAGAATCAAGTGCTTTAGTAAAAATATCTGCAAGCTGTTGCTCTGACTCTACAAAGTGAAGTACAACATCACCCTTCTCAATATGGTCTCTAAGAAAATGATATCGAATATCAATGTGTTTAGTCCTGGAATGTTGCACTGGGTTTTTGGCAATATTTATGGCAGAAGTGTTGTCACGTAAAAGAGGAACACTTCTCGGGGATAACCCATAGTCATGGCGTGGATAAAATTGAGAGAACACGAGGCGACCATCGGCTGCGACCACATACTCGGCCTCGGTGTGGATGTGCAATGTAAGACATTTTCTAGAAGACCAAGAAACAAGGGATGTGCCCAAGAAATGATAAGTGCCAGAAGTACTCTTCCTATCTACTCTACACCCCGCAAAATCAGCATCAGAAAATGCTCGAATTGAGAGAGCAGAAGAAGAATAATACCAGAGTCCAAAGTCAAGAGTATCTTGAAGATACCTGAAGATGCGACGAACTGCTTGACGATGAGAAGCACGAGGAAGCACGAAGCGGCGCACAGACATACGGCAAATTGTATGTCCGGCCTCGACGCTGTGAGACAGAGGAGGGAGCCAATCATACTGCGGTACTCCTTCTGGTCCATGGGCTCTCCATCCTCATCAGGGTCCAGCACGGTGGTTGAAGCAATGGGAGTAGACATTGGTCTACTGCTTCCCATATTGAAGCGCCGAAGAAGGTCCTTTGTATACTTACTCTGGTGAACGAAGGTGCCTTCTTTCAGTTTCTTGATTTGAAGACCAAGAAAGAATGTCAACTCTCCCATCATGCTCATCTCGAACTCACTGCTCATAGAATCTGAAAATCTGGACACCAAAGCATAAGAAGAAGCACCGAATATAATATCATCCACATAAATCTGAACCAGCAAAAAATCACTGCCATGCCTGAGAGTGAACAAGGTTTTATCAACCATTCCTATTTTGAAATCATTTTCAAGCAAGAAACCCTTAAGCCTGTCATACCAAGCTCTGGGAGCTTGCTTCAATCCATACAGGGCTTTAGAGAGTTTAAAAACATGGTTTTTGGGAATTTATGATTTTCAAAACCAGGAGGTTGCTTGACAAAGACCTCTTCTTCTATGAAACCCTTCAAGAAGACACTTTTAACATCCATTTGAAAAAGCTTGAAACCCTTGGATGTTGCAAATGCTAATAAAATACGAATGGCTTCCAATCTAGCTACAGGAGCAAAGGTCTCTTCAAAGTCTAAGCCTTCTACCTGGGAATAACCTTGAGCTACGAGTCTAGCCTTATTGCGAACAACCAACCCATCCTCACTCTGCTTATTTTTAAAAATCCATTTTGTTCCAATAACATGAGAATCAGAAGGACGCTCAACTAAGGACCAGACTTTGTTTCTTTCGAAATTTTCAAGCTCTTCATGCATGGCATTGACCCAAGAAGCATCAGATAAAGCATGGGTGATATCTCGGGGTTCAAAAGAAGCGACAAAAGCAGAATGTGCATGAGAATCAGGAGAGATAAACCTGGAGCGATTGAAGATCCCCAATCATCTGCTCAGGTAGATGTTGTCGTTGAATGTGAAGAGGTGCTCCTGGTGCAGAAGTGGCCTCTACCTCACGAATTGTGGAGGTAGGAACAGAGCCACTCAAGTCGTCGGTGAAGATAGGAGGAGGCTGCTCAGCTGAACCTGGAGTAGTAGTAGCAGGCTCTCCACTCCTCTCAGAAGTAGCTGGAGGATGGATCGGGTCCTCATCCTCAGAGTCATCATCGACGAAGATGCTTCCTTGAATTTTAGGAACCTGTGTACCTGAAGCATCGGGTCTAGTACCAGGACTAGCCTCATCAAAAGTGACTTCGCAAGTCTCAACAATTTTGTTAGTGTCAACATTAAAAACACGATAGCCACGAGAATGAGCAGGATATCCAAGAAATATGCCATCAAAACATCTAGACTCAAATTTATCAAGGTTGCCATGTTTAAGAATGAAGCACTTGCAACCGAAAATCTTGAAATGAGAGACTTTGGGTGAGTGACCAAATCTAAGCTCATAAGAGGTCTTCCTAACCACAGATCTGAAGAAAACCCTATTGGAGATATAACAAACAGTAGAGATCGCCTCAGCCCAAAATCTCCTAGGAGTAGAATGCTCATCTAACATGGTCCGAGCTATCTCTACAAGGGTCCTGTTCTTCCTCTCTACAACACCATTCTGCTGGGGAACTCTAGGGGAAGAAAACTGATGCTCAATTCGCTTATCAGTGCAGAAGGTAGAAAAAGAAGAATTCTTGAATTATGTCCCATTGTCACTCCTAATGGCTCTCAAAGCTCCAGGAATATCAACAACAAGTCTAAGGACCAATTCTCTAAAGAATCCAAATGCTTCGTCCTTAGAAGCGAGAAAATAAACCCATGAATACCTGGAGAAATCATCCACAACCACCAGCACAAACCATTTCTCACCAGCTGACTGAACTCTAGAAGGACCAATTGTGTCTAAGTTTAGAAGCTGTCCTGGCCCATCAGTCATCACCAAGGTAAGAGGTGGGTGGGAAGCAGACACCATCTTACCATGTCTACAGGGTGAGCACACAAGATCACTAACAGCCTTCAGCCTAGGCAAACCTCTAATCAAGTCCTTGCAACTGACTCTAGTCAAGTGGTCAAAACCTATATGCCCAAGTCTACGATGCCACAAGACAAGATCATGAGAATCAGAGGCTACAAGACACCTAGGACTGGAAGCTGAAGAAATACTAAAATTCGCACAAAATATCTTCTCAAATCTGGAGATCTCAAAAACAAGCTCACCCGAGGAATCTAGAACTCTACACTCACCACTCTTGAACCTCACTTCTAAACCCTCATCAAGCAGCTGAGAAACAGATAGAAGATTATACCTCAGCTTACTTACCAAAGCGACGTCTTTAAGCATGAACTTGTTGTTGACGCGCACAGTGCCCTTTGCAGTCACGGTCCCGGTAGATGCATCCCCAAAAGTAATCAATTCGTTGCCGGATGCACGTGTGAGGGAGGAGAACCATCTAGAACCTCTGGTCATATGTCGAGAACACCCGGAGTCAACAAGCCATATGTCCTCCTTCCTCGCACGACAGACCTAAAAAGCACAATCAGAAAACATCCGTGCCTCAATACTGGGGTTAGTGATAAATGATCTAGGAATCTAGTACTGAGAAGCACGATGCCTGGGAACAACAGTAGAAGCAGCAGAAAAATGGTCAGGAACAAAATTATTAGGATGCACATGACAACCACCTAGACCTCTCCGAAACGATCTACCAAAAGATCGATACTCCCCCTGTCTAGGTGCTACCCGTGGTCTCTCCTCACGATATCCTAAACCAAAATGCTGCCTAGACCTACCATAAGAGTCTACAAAGTTCTCTACAAATCTAGGCCTATGTGTGGTACGATAAACAGGCTGCCTAGCTCTAGATACTACAGCTGGAGAAGGGACTCCTCTAATGGATCTCAAAGAGCTCATCCTCTCTTTTCTCTCAATTTTTGCTCTCCGGAAGCAGAACTCAACAGTGTGGCCTTCTTTCTTGCAGAAAGTGCAATGGTACTTGACCTTTTGAGGGGTCTGTACTGAAGGAGTAAAAGCACCTTTCTTACCAGAAAGAGTTTGAGCAAAACCTGCGGATTTGAAAACAACCTTGGATGGCTTAGGAGGTTCTAGCTCAAACAGACCATGTTTCACAACTCTAGCAATCCTAGGTGGGTGTTTCTTGGAATGCTCTAGGGGATTGAAACCTAGGCCACTATTTTTCACACTCACCTTGGATTGGTCAAGAATCATGTTGAGTTTCTTTTTCCCACTAGAAAACTTCTCAAGAGTCACTTTGAGGTAATCATTCTCTTTAGTTAGAACCTCACATCTAGTGCACTTTCTAGACTTGATTGCCTCATCACGTTTACTCTTAAGAAGAGCCACTTCTACTTTGAAGGCCTCACAAGACACACAATAAGATTCCTTAATCCTATTCAACTGCTCCTTAAATTTAACTCTAAACGCCTCTTGTATCTGACCAATCATAGTTTCAACTTCAGCATTCAAAACACAAGAGGTAGAATCAATGATTTTCTTCGAAGCAGTAAGAGACATGGATTTTTCAATTTTAGCTTTTTCTTCAAGAGTCTTGTTTAAAGCTTCAATCTCAATTGTAAGCTTAGGACAATTTTCACAAGAGGCAGCTCTAGAGTAAACAACCATTTCAGTCATCTCTTGCATTTTAATCCTATTATTCTTACAATGAGAGCAAGTGTGACTAGCATTAAATTTTTGCAATTCTTTCAAGGAGCTATCCAATTTTAATTCAAGCAAAGCACAGTTAGAGCAAGTTAAAGGAATAGCTTCTAAGCCAGTCACATCAAGAGAAATGGCATCCATGCAAACATAACTAGACTTCAGAGATTCTAGTTCATCAAGAGCATCTTTTAATTGATTAACAACAGAGGAATAAGCAGATTTCAAGCTTGTCAGTTCTTTAAGCAAGCTAGTGCAGGAATCACAAATATCATCAGGATTAATAGATTTGAGCCTAACAACTTCTAGATTCAAATTATCAATCATAATGTCCTGCTTCTTAATCATTTTTACTTGCTTATGCAATTTTTGTTCAGCAAGCACCAAAGCCCTTTTTATGTCAGCAATTGAAGGGCATACCTCATCGGGATCACTAAAAGGATCCTCGTCGTTGGAGGAGTCGCTGTCGTGGCTGTTCATGGCCATGAAACACATGTCTGTGAAGTCATGAGCCTTCTTCTTGCCACGGGAGTCACTCTCGTCGTCCTCCGTCTCCGAGTCCACATCGCTCATGTTCACATTTTCTAGAGCGGCAAGGACCCGGCTGACAAACTTGCGATAGTTTGTCTTCTTGGTTTTGCATCCCTCTCTTGGGAATATCTTCGTGTCTCCTTCTCCTCCTTGCCCTTTAGCTTGGGGCACCTGGAACGAATGTGGTTTGGCTCACCACATTCAAAGCATGTGATAGGTCCACTTCTCCTCCTATTCCTCACCTTATTGTAAGCTCTCGTGAATTTGGTGGATAGGAGGGCTAAATTATCCTCGGGCAGTTTCTCAAGTTGCTCATCGCTCAAAGAATGCAAAGCAGATAATAAAAACTAGATGAGCTACAATCGAAAGAATCAGAAGAGCAACCCTTAGATTTTTCGACCACTAATGCCATCGACTCTGTCTTGGGGAGACGCAAGATAAAATCAATCTCATGCGTCTTCAACCTCGAGTATAGCTTATCCATGGTAAGCTCACTCATGACAGTGTTGTCATTGATGGAAGTGATCTTCATTCCCCAGACCTTCACATCAAGAGCACCCAAAAGTTGGCGTGCATTTTCTGACTCAGAAAAAACCAGGTCAACAGCGCGGAGATCATGAAGAATCTTAGAAAATCTTCCCCACAGTTCGTCTAAAGACTCACCAGGTCTTTGCTCGATCTTAGAGTAAACTTTCTTGGTGATTACATCTCACTTCCTTGATCGCGATGGACCCTCGTGATAATCACAAAGAGTCCGCCGAGATCTCATGAGCGAGACCGCAAATGAGCAACACGCTCAAACTCGGATCGACTAAGGCCTTGGATCAAAAATTCCGAGCCTTCTTTGTTGGCCTCCACATCGGAGTGATCATATCGTCATCGGCTGGCACGACATAAGGGTTTTTACCTTAAGCTAAATAGCGTGCCCTTGAGCCTCGATATAGGCCTGCATTCGGGCCTTCTAATATGCAAAATCAACTCCATCAAAAATATGTGGCTTGGTTGAGTACTTGTCAGTCGCCATGGCTCCAAAGACCGGTTAAGATCTATGAGAAGAGCTAACCAGCTCTGATACCACTTGTAGGACCGCAAAGGCGACTAGGGGGCTGAATAGGCACTTTCTCGACTTTTTCACCTTAATCAAATTCAACACGAACTTTTCTCATTTAGCTATGAAAGCTAAGAAGATCAGTATACGCACAGAGGAAGCCTTGTGCTGAATTCGATAACCCCCTTAACCACAAGACCCAAACATGAGATATGATCTCAGAAGATCGGTGCAATCTTGGCGGTCGGGCCGTGATGGCCAAGCGATCGTGAAGAGGACATCCCTCCTTCGGATACACGTACTACACAAGACCTTCCAGATTTGGGTGTTGGACTACAAGGTCCTATGACAAGAGCTAGAGCACGTGACTTAATCTATCAGGTAAAATCGTTTCTAGGGCTGAGTGTATTATTTGAGAACTCTATGATCTTTGCCTAATGGAGATGATTTACTTGTACTGTAAATCTAGGATTACGACCACTTCAAGAAGGCCTACGACCATTTCAAGAAGGTCTACGACCACTTCAAGAAGGCCTACGACCAGTTCAAGAAGGTCCACGACCAGTTCCACAAGGCCTACGACCACTTCAAGAAGGACTACGACCAGATGACTCGTTGGGAGCACTCTACGACCAGAGAGGCGAGCACGATACTCGTTGGACACAATCTATGACCAAAAATAGCATGGACTCCTCAAGACCACCTAGGACCGATCCTACGACTAGATCTTCGACCGAAATACACGACACAAGGTCTTTGCGTCACCGTTTGGAAACTAATAAGACTTTGTAAGCGTGGCGAGATCGGAGTCGGGTTGTGTACGCCTCATCCCGGCGCACAACCCTAGGTCGACCTCCTCCGTCCCCTATATATATCTGATGGCCGCCAGTAGTTTAGAGGCGGGTTTTTCTTAGATTATTACGCCAGCTGCAGTTTAGCGATTATCGGTTTGAGGAACCCCACTTGTAAACTTTATCTATATCCGCAATACAATTGATTGCATCTACCTTGTTCTTGTGAGTTGCTTCGATTGCTTGCGGGAACAATAACCTTCGTGGTAAGGTCGATCGCATGCAAGCGTGGTCGATAACGACGAGCGTGCGGGTGTAGCGAATGCGAGGTGACGATCGTTGGTCGGAAGCCTCAAAGCGTCAACGTCCTCACGACGAACCAAATCGAACCTATCGGAAGATCGGGCGCCGTGACTCATCAAGTGGTATCGAGCTAAGGTTGCCCGTTAGGTAATTTCGTTTATCCCTTTTGTGAGTTTTGTTCCATCACCTAGAGTCGAAAATTGCCCTACAAAAAAAATTTAGATCGTAATTATTCCATTGTCCAAACCACTTTGTGCCTTCGCAATTGTGTTTTGGTTTCGCGTTGTTGAATTGAGTCCATCGTCGGTGTCTTTGTTCTTTGGTCTAGTCGTAAGTAATCTAGTTTCTAGCGTCGAGTCTTTCTTTGTGTCGATCATCTAGACACCCCAATCGACCACAACACCACCCCCATCGACCACAACACCACCCCCATCGACCACCTACTCGGATTCGGCTTCTCCACACGGTCGGAAGCGAGCGCTGGTCGGATTCGACCAACCACTCGTGTCCGACAACCCTATTTATTATCTTGTTGCTCTCGGACACCCCACCACCTGGTCGAAAACAATCGACTGGTCGAATTTTTCCCATAGCTAAAGTTCAGAGAGAGAGAGAGAGAGAGAGAGAGTATCTTTTAATTACCTTTGTACCCTGCTCTCCGGAAAAAATTTGTGACCCATATATATCCATAGACCCAGAAAAGGGTTTTGAAGAGTTTTGAGTCAAGGTCACATTCGCAAAAAAAAACCCTAGGTTGGGTTTTTGCAGTCCAAAAAAAAGAAGAAAAAAAAAGGAGTTGCTTTGTGATTTTGGATCCGATTGTGTTTGTATCTACCCTATCCTTCCGTTTGCTTGAGCTAGTTCTAGGAAGCAGCGTTTGGGCGACAATCTGTGTGAGTACTATGGACTTTTATTCAGCTTTGCTAATCTGATTTCATTATTGCTATTCCTTGCTACTAAACATTGCCTATCCGAGCTCCACATACTTTCGGCCCTCAGATTGGATCCTCGCATTCGCCTCCGCCGTGATCGTACATCCCACCTTCGCCGATCAGACCACCTGCTGCAATTTGGTAAGAAACTCATGAGAGCTTGGTAAGACGCTTGAGAGTGTGTGATTCCACCCTTCGACCACCTAATAGTGATAGGGATAATACCTTTGTGTTGTCTTTTGTCTCCTACTAACCATGTCGGTGAAGGATTGGATGCGCAAGAGTGTATTTTGAGGAAGAGCTCATGGCGCTATTGGATGAACAACGCACTACCGTTAATGAGGACATCGACAGGAAGCTTCAAGCTACCACGATCACATTACAACGTTCAATCAACGATAGTATTGCGGTGCTCACTACACGCCTTGAAAGAATGGTGAATCGACCACCAAACGTTGGTCGTGTGGAACCTCATGGTGCGACCCATGACCATGAGTTTGATAATGAGATGCGACCACGGCGCCTTTGATGCACGACAACGGAACGGCGAACTTCAACCGTCAAGGTATGAGAGGTAACAATTTTCGACAACATAATGCCCATGATGATCCATATGCTAAAGTCAAGTTCACTATACCATCTTTTGCGGGTGCTTATGATGCGAAATATATCTAGATTGGGAGATGACGGTAGAACAAAATTGAATACTCACTTAGTTCTGAAGTGCATAGAGTTAGGCAAGCCACAAGTGAATTTAAAAACTTTGCCATCCTTTGGTGGAATAGGGTTTGCAGAAGGATTAGCGCCTACTACGTGGGATGGTTTAAAGGTTGCTATGCGTAATGATTTGTCCCAACTTCTTTTAAGCGTGATTTGCGTAATAAATTGGGCGCTTAAATCAAGGTAATAGATCCGTAGAAGAATATTATCGGGAGCTACAAATTAGCATGTTGCGTTGTGATATTATTGAGGATGAAGAAGGCGCAATATGCGTTTTTATGGAGGATTAAGGCGTGAAATTCGGGACATAGTGGATTACAAAGAATACGATAGTGTCCTAGATTGTTCCAACTTGCATGTTTGGCGTAAAAGAATTGCGGGGGCGACAACAGAGGCCAAGGAACAATTTTGGGAGCATGTCTACACCACGACCCGATCGGGCAAGCCAAAACACCCCACTTTCGGCTACACGGTCTGCTGCCCCTCCTCGAGTAGGGTGCGTTCAGCGGCACCTCCGACCACATCACTGCACCCGAGGTAAGCAAACCTACTAGTGTACGGGCTCCACCAAGAGTTCTTCCTCGGTTGCTTCCTTTGGTCGTACCACGGGATTATTTGCCACCGTTGCAAGGGAATGGGACACGTCATGAAGGATCGCCCAAGTCGTGCATACCTTGCCACTCTGAGACGGTGGATATGTAAGTACTAGTGATATTGAGGATGAATATGTACTTGCGGCTAACATTGCAGTGGAGGAGACGAGGCAGACGGTGATCTTGATGGTGTAGAGGAGCAAGTAGGCTGCTGTTGACACCGAGTATCATATGAGCCTTGTTGCAGCGAGTCTTTGGCGCACAAGTGGAAGGCGGAGCAAAATCAGCGGCATAACTTGTTTCAAACCAGATTTCTTGTGAAGGGCGAGCTGCGAGTCATCGTTGATGGAGGAGCTGCAACAACCTTGCAAGCTCCGAGATGGTCGAGAAGCTTGGCTTGACCACACAACCCCACCCACGTCCCTACTACATCCAATGGTTCAATTAGTGTGGTAAGTTAAAGGTAAACAAAGTTGTGAGCGTGCAATTTTCAAATTGGTAAACACAAAGATAGTTCGACTTTGATATAGTACCGATGCAAGCTGCTCTTTATTGCTCGGTAGGCCTTGGATATATGACAATGATGTTTTGCACCATGGTAGAGCTAATACCTACTCGTTCTTACACAAGGGCAAGAAGATTAAGTTATTGCCTTTGACACGGTGAGATTTTGAAAGATGAAGAAGAGCGCTAAAAATAAAAGAAAAATCGATAAGCATTATTCGAAAATCGACAAGTAGCAAAGCGTGTTTTCCCACCTAAAAGGGAGAAAGTGGCGTCTAGTCCTAAGTCCGAGGGGATTAAATTGAAGGGATGTGTTATGATTGCCACTAAATCTGAACTTCTGAAATTTGTGATAATGAGTTGCCATGCTATGCTTTGATATGCAAAATGCCTTATACTCGCTTGAGGATATAGCTAGCTCTTTGCCTCCTTTGTTGCTAACCTTTTGCGGGAGTATGTGGATGTATTCGGTGAGGTACCCGGGATTACCACCTATTCGAGGGATAGAGCATCAAATTGATTTGATCCCAGGGCGACTTTGCCAAACCGCGGCGCATATAGGACCAATCCGGAGGAGACTAAGGAAATTCAACGACAAGTCTAAGATCTTACGGACCGTGGGTGCGTAAGAGAAAGCCTTAGTCCTTGTCTTTGTTCGATTATTTTGGTTCCTAAGAAAGGCGGTAGTTGGCGTATGTGTGTTGATTGCGAGCCATTAATAACATTACTATAAGGTATCGTCATCCTATCCCAAGGCTAGGCGACATGCTAGATGAATTGAGTGGTTCTATTATTTTCACAAAGATTGACTTGCGGAGTGGTTACCACAGTTAGAATGAAATTAGGAGATGAATGGAAAGCGCTTTTAAAACTAAGTTCGGATTATATGAGTGGTTAGTGATGCCTTCGGTCTAACTAATGCACCTAGTACTTTTATGCGTTTGATGAGCGAGGTTTACGTCCTTTCATTGGAAAATTTGTGGTGGTTTACTTTGATGATATCTTGATTTATAGCAAGTCACATGAGCTACATTTGAATCATATCGTGCTGTTTTTAATGCTTTGAGAGACGACGTTTGTTTGGTAACCTCGAAAAGTGCACCTTTTGCACCGATCGAGTTGCGTTTCTTGGATATGTTGTGACACCACAGGGAATTGAGGTGGATGAGACAAAATTGTAGCCATCCAAAGCTGGCCGACACCGACCACTGTGTCACGGTGCGGAGCTTCCACGGCCTTCTTTGGATTCTATCGGCGTTTTGTGCGGGATTTCAGCACCATTGCCGCACCATTGAATGAATTGACAAAGAAAGGAGTGCCTTTCCAATGGGGACTGCGCAAGAGAAGACATTCAACTTGTTGAAAGAGAAGCTCACCCAAGCACCCCTACTCCAACTCCCCGATTTTGGTAAGACTTTTGAGATTGAATGTGGCGCTAGCGGATTGGAATAGGTGGTGTATTGATTCAAGAAGGTAAACCGTCGCATATTTTAGCGAGAAACTAAATGGGCCTAGTTTGAATTATTCCACCTATGACAAAGAATTGTATGATTTAGTTAGTGTGCTTCAAACTTGGCAATATTATTTATGGCCCAAAGAATTTGTTATACATTACGATCATGAATCGCTAAAACATATTAGAAGTCAAGCTAAATGAATAAGCGACATGCTAATTGGGTAGAATTTATTGAGTCGTTTCCATATGTCATAAAGCATAAGAAAGGTAAGGACAATGTGATTCTTGATGCGCTCTCTAGGCGTTATACCATGTTATCTCAACTTGACCATAAGATTTTTGGTTTGGAGGCCATTAAGAGTTTATATGTCACCGATTTGGACTTTAAGGAAGTGCTTGAACATTGTAAAGAAGGGAAGATATGGAATAACTATGTCTTTGAATGATGGTTTGATCTATCGTGCTAACAAGCTATGCATTCCAGCTAGCTCTGTTCGCCTTTTGTTGTTACAGAGGCACATGGAGGAGGTTTGATGGCGCATTTTGGAGCAAAAAAGCAGAAGATGTCTGACCACCCACTTCTTTTGGCCAAAGATGAGGCGTGATATCGAGCGCTCACGTGGCTCATTGCACTACATGCAACAAAGCTAAGTCCCGTCTCAATCCACATGGACTTTATATGCCTCTTCCTATTCCTAGTGCCCCTTGGGAGGATATTTCTATGGATTTTGTTTTAGGATTGCCTAGGACAAAGAGGGAGAGATAGTATATTTGTCGTAGTGGATCGATTTTCTAAAATAGCACATTTTATATCTTGTCACAAGAGCGATGATGCTACAAACATAGCTGATTTATTTTTGAAATCGTTCGCTTACATGGAGTGCCCAATACTATTGTCTCGGATCGCGATCGAAGTTTTGAGCCACTTTTGGAGATCGCTTTGGAATAAATTGGGGACAAAGTCTGCTGTTTTCTACTACGTGTCATCCCCAAACCGATGGACAAGCGGAGGTTGTCAACGCACATTATCCACCATGTTGCGGCTGTTTTAAAGAAGAACTTGAAGATGTGGGAAGAGTGTTTACGCATATTGAGTTTGCTTACAATAGGTCGATACACTCCACCACCAAGGTAAGTCCGTTTGGGTAGTGTATGGTTTTAACCCCGTGCTCCTATTGATTTACTACCTTTACCAACCTCTGAAAAAATAAATCTAGATGCTAAGAAGCGTCTTGCATTTATTCTCAAGTTGCATGAGACCACTAAAGAGAATATAGGCGTATATTTGAAAAGTATAGGGTTCTTTGGAAATAAAGGTAGGAAAGTTGTCAAAATAGAACCGGTGATTTAGTTTGGGTTCATTTGAGAAAGGATAGATTTCTAATTAAGAAAATCAAAGTTGATGCCTAGAGTTGCAGGACCGTTTAAGATAATTAAGAAGATAAATGATAATGCATATCGGTTAGAATTACTGCAGATTTTGGGGTTAGCCCACATTTAACATTTGATTTGAAACCATCGTGGGAGAAGAAGATGAGCTTGAGTCGAGGACGACTCCAATTCAAGAAGGGAGTATGATGAGGACATCCCTCCTTCGGATACACGTACTACACAAGACCTTCAGATTTGGGTGTTGGACTACAAGGTCCTATGACAAGAGCTAGAGCACGTGACTTAATCTATCGGGTAAAATCGTTTCTAGGGTTGAGTGTATTATTTGAGAACTCTATGATCTTGCCTAATGGAGATGATTTACTTGTACTGTAAATCTAGGATTACGACCACTTCAAGAAGGCCTCGACCGGTTCAAGAAGGTCTCGACCACTTCAAGAAGGCCTACGACCGGTTCAAGAAGGTCCACGACGATTCGCAAGGCCTCGACCACTTCAAGAAGGCCTACGACGGATGACTCGTTGGGAGCACTCTACGACCGAGAGGCGAGCACAAGATACTCGTTGGACACAATCTATGACCAAAGATAGCATGGACTCCTCAAGACCACCCTAGGACTAGTCCTCGACTAGATCTTCGACCGTAAATCGCGACACAAGGTCTTTGCGTCACCGTTTAGAAACTAATAAGACTTTCTAAGCGTGGCGAGATCGAGTCCGAGTTGTGTACGCCTCATCCCACTACCGCACAACCCTAGGTCGACCTCCTCACGTCCCCTATATATATCTGATGGTCGCAGTAGTTTAGGCGGGTTTTCTTAGATTATTCGCCAGCTGCGGTTTCGCGATTATCGGTTTGAGGAACCCCACTTGTAAACTTCATCTATATCCGCAATACAATTCAGATTGCATCTACCTTGTTCTTGTGAGTTGTTTCGATTGCTTGCAGGAACAATAACCTTCGTGGTAAGGTCGATCGCGTGCAAGCGTGGTCGATAACGACAGGCGTGCGGGTGTAGCGAATTGCGAGGTGACGATCTGTTGGTCGGAAGCCTCAAAGCGTCAACGTCCTCACGACGAACCAAATCGAACCTATCGGAAGATCGGGCCGCCGTGACTCATCAGGTCGGACCGACGGTTTACTAGCGGTCGGACCGGCGGCTAACTAGCGGTCGGACCGTTGGAAATTGGTTCGACCTGTCGCTACCGGGCGGTCTGAAAGGCGGGCGGTCGGACCGCCATTGCTAAATCGGTCAGACCGATTTAGTCCAGTACCAAAACACAAAGTCCAAATCCAAAACGAAATTTGGTCCAACTTTTGATTCAACCAATGAAACTTGACCAAATTTGGAGCACACCTCCTTAAGGATATCTAAAACCTATTTCTAGCGACGATCGTTCAGATCCACTTCGTAGAAACGATCTCTTAAGGTTTTACCAAAGAAGTGCACAAACCCTAGAAATATGAAAAACTTGATTCAAGACTTACTTGTGGGGGTTGATGATCTAGATGATTCTAGGAGTATTCCTACACATCAAAGCAAGATAAAATCGGTCAAGAGACCAAGCATAAACACTTGAATCAAGGAAGCACCAAAATCATCAAAAGAGAGAAGAACACAAAGGAGCCAAGCGATCTCTTAAGCAAGTATTACAAGATTGATTGATCCAACAAGATGATTACAAAGCCACTCCCTCAAGGAGGACAAGAGCTCAAACCAAAGAGCACACACAATCTCTCCAACCCTAGCTTCTCCTCTCCTTTCCTCTCCAAAACCTAACCCTAACAAGGGACTTTTCAAATGAGGGCTAAAGTGCTTGGGAGGTTTTTCCTCTCCCCCCTTTCTATTTATAGGAGAGGCCTAGGGTTTCCACTAATGGGCTCCCATGAAGGCCCACACACACATAGGACCCACTCACACATATCTGTTGAAGCAATCGCCTGCTTCACCACGTGTAGGTTGATCAGCGGCTCTCATCCTGTCGGCAAGTTCATCCCGTCCGAATCCCATCGGAACCTCCCAGGGACTTGCACCGACTTCCGCACCGCCTGATCCAACCAGCTGCACAGAACTACCCGTTCGATCCATCTTGCCCATTCTGCACCATGCTTGAGTCACACGACCTCACCCGACATCCATGATCATTCTGGACCTCAGCTCTCCAAGCGTAGTCCCGATCCACCTCACCGTTGACGTCGTTGACCTGCAAGCCACCTGCACAGCAATAGACAAACAAATCGTCTCCGGGAGCAAGTTCTTAACAACTTGACCCACGTCAGTTCCACAATGCAATATGCAACAATAAAGCATTGAAGTTCATACAATAAACACATTCAAATCACAACAATGCCAAAAAGGCTAACCTTCAAGTGATCGGCGGTCTGACCGCCCCACACAGACGGTCCGACCGCCCCAGACAGACGGTCCGACCGATTTCAGGCCGGTCGGACCGATTCCATAACGGCGGTGGGACCGCCCGAAATAACTTAGCCAAATTTTCATCTTGAAAATCCGAAACCTTCTGGAATTTTCAAATGAATAGAACTTTCGACTGGGAGCTCCAAAAATTATGTGACCACATCCAGGAGACTCCCCTCACTTGCCTACACATCTTATTTTTGGCTCAGCTCCAAAATCCACTTTTAACCAAACCCGGTCGGACCGGCAACCACGGCCGGTCGGACCTCTCCACGGCGGTCGACCGCCGCCACCGATCGGATCGCTTTGTGGTGCAGCGGACACAACAAAACCAAAAACGCGAGATTTTGCAAACCAACAATGCCATTGCCAATTGACTCATCATCCTAAGATCATGCACATATCCTCACGATATCCACACAGGACCGTTTGCGACAAGCTAGCATATCACATATGGTTATATTTAAGAACCATCTGTGATGCTCAGCGCGGGAATTTTTGGATATATACACGGGAGGCGAAATGTTTTGGCGCATTAGGAATCATCTATGCTTCATATATCACAGACGATTTGTTCCACTAAACCGCCTGTGATAGTTTACTATTCTATTTTCCGGCTAGCATCTGTAAATGCTAGCCATGCCCTCTGAAAATAATAAGAATGCAGATACAACCATAGATGGAATATTTTATTAATTACTGAATAAATTACAATGGAATAATTCCTTAATTACAAGCCTAGTTTCTTAATTACAATGAAATAATTTTCTCAATAGGTGTTCACTGTTTGGGATCATTCCGACCCACTTGGCTATTTCGTTTTGAAAACAGCCCTTCACGATGATCGAAGCGCATATAGCTAGCTTCCTCATTGGGTTCTTTCTCGAGTCTGATGCAATATCCAAAAGGAGGCAACTCGGGAAATTGATAGTACTCTTCCTCACCCACGACATTCTCAACTCCAACAATCCTTCTTTTTCCATGAAGAACTACATGACGGTTCTTATTTACCTGGTCTTTTACATAAAAAAAACTTGAACAATTTGCTTAGCGAGTACGAATGGTTCGTCCTTGTATCCAACACATTCGAGGTCTAAAGTAGTGACACCGTACTTGTCAACCTTTACAATAACGGTATGACCAGCCCCTGCAAGTTCAAGAAGCATGCATGGCTGCCAGTAGAGTGTGTTAGGTTCGATGAAGTAGGCCATGGCTGGGTGGACGAGAACTGAAAAAAGATCATGCTTCGTGGTGGGCTTGGTTGGTTTCTTAGGCGTATTAGCTATCTTCTTCAAAGCAGGCGTGCTTATCAGAAACGGTTCTGGTTAATAACCGTCTGTGATACACATCACAGATGGTTTCAATTTCAACCGTCTGTGATGAGTAAACATCACAGACGGTTCTTCTTAATACCCGTATGTGATAATTATATATCACATACTTTTGTAGCTTATTACCGTCTGTGATACGTATCACAGATGGTTTATCGTACTAAACCGCCTGTGATAGTTCCCATTTCACAGATGGTTCTTAACAATAACCGTCTATGAAACTGTATACGTATCACAGACGGTTCTTAACAAGAAACCGTTTGTGATATGTGCTATTAAATATCTGATCGTCCCCTCAGATCTAGATCTATCTCTAGTGATAAATGTGATATATATGTGGCCGGCTCTGGGCGCATTGGTGAAAGAAATACCTTAGATTTGTAAGTGTGCTTGTAGATCTGTTATTTGTTCTTAGTGATCTAAGGTTAGTATTCCTTTGTCTCTGATGCGGCTGCTTTTTTTTCGGTAGTCGTCCACGCAGCACGAGGATGATGAGACAACAGTCACTCCAACTTCATCGATTAAGCCTGCAAGTTCAAGAAGTATGGCTGCCAGGAGAGCGCATGAATATCCTCCTCCAGTATGAGGAGAATCTTGGATGTGCCCAAGTAGTATGAGGAGGAGGATTCTACATGCTGTGTGGCACATCCGAGTCATGCAGTTGTGTTTGGAGGAATGTCAACGAAATAGTCTCTTCATGCGATCTCCTGACAGCCATACTTCTTGAACCTGCAGGATTGATCAATGAAGTTGGCGTGATTGCTGTCTCATATTCTTCATGCTATGTGGACGACAGTCGAAAAAACGATTGTCAGAGACGGTTCTTGTTAATTACCGTCTGTGATAAACATCACAGGAGGTTCCATTTACAAACCGTCTGTGATAATTATATATCTAGAGCATGCTAGAGTTGAAGATGGAGCTCATTCTGGACCATATAAAGTAGCTGGAGAAGATTATGTGTGTGCATGTATCATTGTTGTAATTTATAGCATATTTGTTAATTAACCAAAAAAGTATACCACATATGGTTCTTAGTAAGAACCGTCTGTGAAGTTTTCACTATCACAAACGGTTGTTGTTTAGTGATAATTCACAGACGGTTCTAAACAATGACCGTCTATGATGTATGTGATTTTCACAGACGGTTATTCTTAAGAACCATCTGTGAATTATCACAGACAATTACAAATAATTACATATCACAGATGGTTACTTTGGAACCGTCTGTGATTAAGTGTTCAGGATAGCTTATTTTGTACCAGTGAGGCTTACCGAAATCTACACTTCCCAAGAACCAAATGATCTACAAATTGAATAATACTTAATCTAGGGACAACTAAAGGCTTTCATATCATTACCCTTGAATAACATGACGACGAACGAGAACCCGCACAAATTCCCCTTTCTTCATCTATTTCTCTTCTTGTTCTTTCCTCCTCTTTGCCGGATCTTCCTCCTTCTTGCTTGCCCACTGTGCCACCTTCACCACCACCACCAGCACTAGTAGGGTGTTCGCCCTTGGGAGGGGCGCCAGACAAGGAGGGGTGGTAAGCAGCATGGATATGGTAGGGGCGGCTAGGGTTTCCCCTCCCCTAGCCCGTTTTAGACTGTTTTACAGCTGTGGGTTAAAATTCGAACCTTTTTTAAAAATACAAGCTGGATAGCACAATGCTCCTCCCAATGGGCTGATGTTGAGTGTTAGTATGGGCTGGGCTCAGGCGATCCGAGAGAAAACTGGGACCAACTTCTCTCCGAAACAAAGCTTGTCAACCAACCACGTAAGCGCGCCACGAGTAGTCCAACGTGGCACCTCTCCACGCTGGCTCACCACCCCCAAACTTTTCCTCACTTAAAAACGCCCCCTGCCTCCGTTTCCCTCTTCCCCACCGCCGCCGCCGCCGCGTCCGATGCGCCTCCTCGCCGCGGCGGCGAAACCACCCCGTACAACCCGCTATTTCCCTCCCCCCTACCACCTCTCCACCACCACCACCTCCACCTCCACCTCCTCTCACCCCTGCTCCTCCTACGATCCCACCGCGCAGTTCCTCCCCTCCCACTCCCACCACCATCGCCTCCTCTCCCTCCCGGCCTCCCTCCGCCGCGACGCCCTCCTCGCGCTCGCGCGCCTCCTTAAGACCTCCCCGCAATGCCACCTCGCGCTCCACGCCCTCACCTCCTCCCCCCCCCTCCCCCTCCCCCTCCCCGCACCCCGTCCGCTTCGCCGCTGCCTCTCGCCTCGCCACGTCGTCCCCGGCGCTCCGGCCCTTCGCCTCCATCCTCCTTGCGGCCCTCCTCCCGGGCGCCTCCCCGGACCTCCTGGCCTGGTGCGGCTCCCGCGGGGGCAGCGGGAGGTACGCCGCGCTCCGCCTCGCGCTCCATGCCTTCCTCGCCGCCGGCATGGCACCCGAGGCGCTCGACGTGCTTGCCGGCGTCCGCCGCGTCGGGAATACGCCCAGCCTGTCCGCGCTGGCGGCACTGCTGCGCCTGCTGTTCCGCGGCGGGGAGGTCCGCGCCGCATGGAAGGTGTTCGAGGAAATGGCCGCGAGGGGCCCGCGGCCGAGCCTTGCCATCTTCAACGCCATGATCCTTGGCTTCTGCCACAGGGGGCTCGTCCGCATTGGGGCCGGGCTGCTTGCGGTCATGGGGAGGTTCCGCATTGTCCCGGACGCGTGCAGCTATAACATTTTGATCAAGGGGCACTGTGTGTTTGGGCAGGCAGAGGATGCTTTCAAGCTGTTTGACGAAATGTGCAAGTCTGGGTGCGAGCCAACGGTCGTGACGTATAACATATTGGTGAATGTGCTGTGCCATGATGGGAATATGGTGGAGGCGAGGAAGCTGTTCGATGAGATGGTGAAGGTGGGGATTGAAGCAAATACAATCACCTTCAATGTTTTGATTGATGGATATGCAAAGGCTGGACGGATGGATGAGGCTAATGCGGCCTGCAGGGAGATGAAGGCGAGGGGATTAGTGCCAGATTGCTGCACCTTCAACATTCTTGCTGCTGGAACATACAAGTTTGGGAAGGCTGTGCAAGTAGCGCATGAGCATCAGGAGTTGCACGAAATGTTTGGTTCACAGATGTCGGCAGATGGTTTGGATATGTTGGTCTGTAGGCTTTGTTGGGATAGGCAATTGGATGATGCCTGGGAGCTCCTGTGTAGTGCAATTGAGCAGGGTGTTCCGATGAGCGTTGTAGGATTTAATGCTTTGATCGCTGCATATAGCAAGGAGGGATTTGAAGAAGAAGCTTTTGAGCTATATAGAATTATGAACAAGATAGGCCTTGCACCGTCATCGCCCACATTGAATTACTTGATAATGGGACTGTGCAATCAAGGAAGACTCAATGATGCACAGATGCTGCTAGAGCATATGATTAGTAAGGGATATTGTGTGAGTACATCATTTACCATCTACTTGGACGCATACTTCAGATCTGGTAATGTAGTAGGTGCCTTGAAATGCTGGGATGATATGAAGAAAGTTGGCGTACAGCCTGATTTTATCGCCTTCTCGGCATATATCAGTGGTCTTGCCAGATTAGATTATGTAAATGAGGCTTATCAAGCATTTGATGAGATGACAAGAAGAGGACTTGTTCCAAATAATATGACTTACAACTCCCTCATATCTGCATTTTGTAGGGTTGGCAATGTTGCTGAAGCATTGAAATTAGAGCAGAAGATGAGGCAGAGTGGCCTTGTTCCTGATGTTTTCACGAGCAACATTCTAATTAATGGTTTTTGCAGAGAAGGAAGGATGAAGATGGTTAATAACTGTTTCTTGGAAATGTACAGTAATGGTTTGACTCCAGATGTAGTGACATACAATACAATAATCAATGCATATTGCGGGGCTCAGGATGTGAGCAGTGCCATGATTTTCATGAATAAGATGCTTGCAGATGGCTGTGAACCAGATATTTTCACATATAATATTTGGATGCACAGTCTTTGTAACAACCATTTGTTGAATCGAGCAGTGAAAGTGCTGGATGAGCTTGTTGCTATGGGTTGTACTCCTAATTCGGTTACATACAACACATTGATGGATGGCATTTGCAGTGATGTTCTTGATCGAGCTATGATTCTGACTGGCAGACTAATTAAGATGGCTTTTCAACCCAACACTGTCACAGTTAACGTTTTCCTTTCTCATTTCTGCAAGCAAGGTTTTGGAAAGCGGGCTGTTATGTGGGCTGAGAAGCTCAAAGAAGATTCCATTGCTTTTGATGATGCTACAAGGAATATACTTGACTGGGCATACAGGGAGATGGAGGATGACTCTCAGGCTAACAACACGGACATTCATAAGTGCCTGTTTC
The DNA here is from genome assembly GCA_036346395.1 of Hsuehochloa calcarea. NCBI lineage: Eukaryota > Viridiplantae > Streptophyta > Magnoliopsida > Poales > Poaceae > Hsuehochloa > Hsuehochloa calcarea. The sequence goes on from CM070611.1 coordinate 32,211,268, forward strand.
TTGAGTTCTTAATGCTCATGACGTACAGGACCATGCACAATAGCAGATCCTCGAAGTTTACACATATGCTTATAGATACAGTTGTTGATCCTGCCGGCAGCAGCACAATCAAGATTTTGGATACTGGATAATTGAATTTCATAACCACATGAGCTACTGGAAGACTTATTGGTTGTGGATGGTGCTGCTGCAGGAGTACCATATCCACTATCCATTGCGTTGGATGAACTAAGCATTGCAAGAAGATGCTATGTCGACCGTTCACATTGGTACTCGCAAATGGAAAGTCATGAAGCTTAAATGTTGAGGCAAATAGTATCACAAGGAACATGTTTCTGACAAGGGCATTGTTCATTCCATGCTCTGTTGTGAAACATGATAGCTGGTTAATTAGAAAAACTGTAAATGAACATTGATTGGTACTGGTAGGCCGTATGCAGGAATTTTTGCAAGATGTTGCTTGCATAACAAGAGGTTTTTGAAGGTGCTTAATATTCTCTTTGATTGGTGATCATATTGTAATTCTTTTCCATTGGCATCTAGTTAAAATAATAACAGTCTGCTGTGTACCAAATGTAGATCTCATGTTGGCACTGACGATTCTGGGAGTGTACATGGAAGAAGAGCAAGCAAGCCAACACTTTGTGGACTGTGGCGCCTGAGACGAGCATGCTTTGTCAAACAGACCGAGGCCCATGAGCCACCCAGACGGGGATGCAGGTTGGTTGCATCCGCTTGGGTGTTATGTCTGTAGCTTCTGTAAGTTTTGTTGTTTCCTTATTTCTGATGGACGAACAGTTAGTTCTGAAGAGCTATTAGATTTCTAATATGGTAACTTCCCGGATGAAATTTAGATAACAGAACTGGATTTGAAACATGTATCTTTTGTAATGTAACTTTATTTTGTCTCGTTTTTTACAGTGCAGATATGGTCATATTTTGGCACAGTTTTTTTGCAAGTGCACATGTTCTAACATGTTGTACATATATGATTCTTTTGAATTGCAAAAGTGTACAAACCATAATGGGTGCATATGAACTTGAGTTCATAAAATTCGCAATGTTGAAACCACCAATTTTCCATTCAGGGCTGCTGCTTGATGCGCTGCTCCAACCAACAGTGCACTACCGTGCACATTAGTCATTCCATGGTACTCTGAAATCTGAATTGTTCCCACATGGCAGCTCTTGTTTATGGCAAAAACTAGGGATGTCCATTTATACTACTGTAGCTGAAACTTCAATTTGTCTCTGCAAAATATGACCAGCCAGCCTTCTCTTTCAGCCTGTTTAGTTAGCCTTTCTGCTTTCCATGTGTATTAAACTCAGCAAGCAGACATTTTGTGTTATGTCTTGTCTTTAAAGAAGAAACAGTTCAAGAAATCAAGATACCTTCATTTTAGGCTTAATTAATGGCAGCTTTTGTTCATCGGCCGTATATAGGAGATGAGGGTTCAGCCTGATTAATTGCCGAGGCCCCGAGTCTGCTAAGGTACAATTATCAAAATGTGCGTATGATCAAGGAAAAAAAGAATCCAAATATCCCCTGTACTTTGATCGAACGTCTGCCAAACGACCAACTATCAAACTAGGTATTTAACCCCTGAACTTTCTAAACCGGACTATTTAACCCCTTAAGCTGGTTTCACATGGCGGTATCACCAGTGTGGCATCCTCTATCACCCGGTTGTGCCGCATGGCTTCCAAGCTAGCCGAGGACACAGCCATCTCTTCTTCTTCCTCCCTTTTCATGCTCTTTATTTCTTATCTCACCTCTTTGCCCAAAGTGCCTGCACGGAGCCCCTTCACTGGGATTTAAGGGGTTAAAAAACCCGGTTTTATAGTTGAGGGTGTTAGGTGGACTTTCGACCAAAGTTGAGGGGTTGAATGGACCTTTTACTATGCTCAAAACACGTATAACTATAGATTTCAAAATCTGTTCAGAGATGCATGAAATTTTTTTCTGCAAGCGGTCCGCCGCACGTCAGATGTTGCGCGGTAAGTCTAATATGTTCTATACCTTTGTGCACGTAGTCGCTACAATAAATAGCTGGTCTACTATATTCCTGTTCTCCGAAGGATGATAGATAATAACAGAGAAAAAGATTTGATCGTACTTGGCATCCACTGTTTCATTTTTGTAACATCTCAAGTTTCGGCTTTTGTAAAAAAATTAATTTAAAATAATTAATTCAAATATTTGAATTTTAATTGGAGTTCTTGCATAATTAAATGTAAAATCAAATCCAAATTCTAATTCTCAATTCAACTTTGAATCAATTTCCTTCTTCAATCGCAATTTCAGTTCCAAAATCAAATCAATTCTTAGCCAATTTTGAATTCAAATTCATCTCTCCTCAATTTCAAACCTCGGTCGAAATTCAAATTCAAATTTGAATTCTCTCTGAAATTCAAATATCATAAATCCTATTCAATTTTTGGTTTTGGGCTGTAATCAAATTCTCTTGCTTCAGGCTGAGCACAACTTCTTTTTTTCTCCCGGCCCACTTTCTTGTTTCTTCCTTTCTTCTTCCTTTACTCTACCCGGAGCCAAGCCGCGCCCAGGCTGTACCCAGTCACGCCAGCACTGTGTCCCCACACCGCCCACGTCATCACTGCCACCATCAACACGCCATCAAGTCCCTCATCCCCGCATGCATTCATTTCTTGTCGTTTTCTCGTCGTTATCAATGCGGAGTCGAGCCGGCCCCGTCAATCCTGCGCATGATCTCGCCCACATCCTCTCGTTGCCCCCAACTTCGTCTATAAAATGGAACACTGGCACCTCATGAACCCCCTTCACACCCTCTCACACTCTCTCTGTTCTCAAAGCTCCGTCGCTGCCACGAGCATCTTCTTCCTGAGCGCTGGCCGCCACCCTGCTTTGCGTTCCCGTCGCACCGGTGAGGTTTTTAAACTCCTAGTCGCGCCACATTGTGTTTCCGAGACTCATGAGCGTTTCCCCTTAATCAATTTCGGGTTTCTTTGCAGTTCGTCGTTGGATTTCATCGTCTTCCCCGTTGCCGGCCGAAAATCCTCCATCCCCCGATCTCCTTCTGTGAGTTTCGAGCCGAGTGGACTGCGTCATCACGTGTTCCCAGAGATTTCTCATCCATCATCCACCTCCTTTCGGCTGCACCATCACCAGAGCGAGCTGCCGCCACCGCCACCATCTTCACCGCCGTCGACACCGTTGTCTCGCCACCTTGGCCGCCCTCTGGCCACCCCGACCCACTCAACTAGGGATGAAAACGGATTGGATAGTTTCCGACCGATCCGGACGAAAACGGATTCGGATTGTCTCGGATCGGATTTTTCTCGGATAATTTTCGGATCGGAAACGGATTCGGATTTTTTTTTTGTCGGAAACGGAAAAGAATACAGTAGGCATGCTATCCGGCGGATACGGATTATCCGGATACGACCAAGTCTGGATATCCGGATTTCGGCCCAATAGAAGAGGATTTTGGCCCAAAAGAGAAAATGAGATTTTAATTGATTTTCGAATTTCAGAAAATACAACAAATCAAATAGCATTTTAGAAAATAGCAAATAGAGTTTAAAAAAATCTAGAAAAAATCACAAAAAATCCTTGAATTATTTTGAACTTAATAAAATTAATTCCAAGTTAAAGTTGGTTTTTATTTTTGCACATAAATTATTTTTAATTCCTAAAAAAGGAAAAACCTATTTAAAATCCAGAAAATTCAATAAATAATTATTTTTTTTTTCATTTTCACTTTAAATCCAATAAAATCCCAAAAATCTCAATAAATTTTATTTTTGACATTGAAAACTAGGAAATTAAATAATTTACTTTATTTTTATTATTTTTTCTTTTTAACCAAGAAAACTCTTTTAAATATCAGAAAATCTAATAAAATAATAACTTTATTAGTTTTATTTTTAGTAACATACTTTGGGATTTTACAGTCATTTGTGTATAGATTAACCATCTAGCCTGATCAATGTTAGTGCGAACTAAGTTTTATGTATGCGATAAACTAAGTGTGAATGTGTAATGACTTGTAACTTTGTGAGTTATGACTTATGAGCTAAATATGGTAAACTAAGTGTTATATTTGTGATGAACTAGTTAATACAACTTACAAGTGCCAATGTTATGTGTGGTTGCTGAAAATATGAATGATTCATGAATTTTTGCATCAAATAAACTAGTTATATGTTTTCGTTAATTTTCGGCATACAATTTAATGGGTTTTCATGTTCCAAAAAAAATCCGCGACCGTATTCGTTTCAATTCGTATTCGCTCCGTATTCATATTCGATATTATTCGTATCCGTATTCATATCCAGAGTAATCGTATTCGTATCCGGACCTGAAAAAAATATGAAAACAAATATGACAGAGCCATTATCCGTCCGTATCCGATCCGTTTTCACCCCTACACTCAACGCCTTCCTCATGCCACCGCCGTTCCTGTGCACACGCCGCCTTCCTCTTTGCACCTGCCTTGTGACGCGCCATGCGATGCTTGTGTGCCTTGGCCCCACCCTCCTCCGGCGCGTGCCGCCACCCGAGGGTAGAACACCTCGTCAGGATTCCATTTTGGCCCCCGCTGGCCGCTCCTGAGCCGTCACTCCCCGCTGGCGCCGTGCGCCCCAGCCGCCGCTGACCTGCTCTGTTTCCTTCCTTTGTTCTTCATTCTTTCTCTCTTTTCCTCTTACTGACATATGAGATCACACTTGTCATCCTCATTCGTTGTTCCTCTCTTTCTTTCTTTCTTTTCACTGACGATCAAACCCCACTAGTCATACTCTGTAGTGTTATATTATTTAACGTGAATGGAATATTTCAAGGAATATTACCCCTTTCTCATTTTTAGCAATTTCCAATACCGTTAAACTTCCGGAGGCTCTTTCTTTTTCATATGAACTCCAATTCAGTCGATTCTTCTTCCTTAATTAATATGAATTCACAATATATCTAATGGTACTAATTTTATAATTTATTTTTATAATTTATTATTTATTTTGCCTCGATTCGCACATATAGAGTCCGACGCCGCAGAAGCCACTTTGGACCAACCGTTAACCTCAACCTTCAACGAAGGAAAGTTTCATTTGACCATATTGTGCCTATGTTTTCTAAAATATATTTTAAGTTTCAAAATTAATATGCATTGCTATTTACATAAAATGATAATATTTTATAATAAGATCTCTTCATTGTTGAACTCTATACAAGTTAATATTTTATATTTTAGCTTTTATGCTCTTTCCCTGTTAGGCATAAACACACTATGAATTATTGACATTGCAATTGTTACGACCAAATCATATCTTATGAACAACATTAGTAATTGCATGGTAGCAAACAATGGAGTCCGTAAAGACATTAATGTCGCTACAAAATAATTCCGTTGCAACGCGCGCAGACATATAACTAGCTATTATAATATATGAATTATCGACGGCGACACGCACGAGTTAGATAAAGGTTTGAGGCGCGAGTTAGATAAGGAGGTCAATGGGACAGCGAGGTTATGTATTTTTTTTTTTGTCAAAGTAGTGCTTATGGCTTGTCACACTGCTATAAAATCATTATTATTGACGTGTCCATCCTGGTAACGTAGTCCTTTTTTCTTTTTCTTATCGGAAAGACGCATAGCTTATTAATGTGAAAATTCTAGCTTTTTTCCTTTTGAACCGGTGGAACTGGGATTAATTTCTCTCTTTTCCTCTTTTTACTATATATATATTAATGTGAAAATTTCTAGCTTTTATTCCTTTTGAACCGGTGGGACTGGGGCTACATGGAAATTTTACCCGGGTACAACTTAATAGGCCCATCAAATTCATATACTACTGGCCCGGCCCAATTAGCAAGGCCCAGTCCAGGGCTAACTTGACAGCCCAACTAGCCCATCAGCTATCAGCACTCACACGAACCCTACTGCCCCCAAATCGGTCGGCTTCGACGCTCGTTACTGCTCGCTCGGCGCCGCCTCGAGCCCTCGACGAAGCCGCGCGGCGCGGGGGAAGGGACGCAGTCACGCAACACGCTCATTCGATCTCGATCCGGTACTCCCTACTCCTCAGTCCTCCCTCCCCCCATTTGGTCCTTAATCCTTTACCCTTCTGCTGAAACGAGTGCCATGTGTTTTGCGATTACTACTCAGGAATCATCGAGTTAGTGATTCAAAATGAAGAGGACCGAGATATATATTCGCAAGTATTAAAGCGGATAAGATTTTAGAGCTTCTTAGTGGTAAGTTTGGTTCTTACAAATGTAAACTTTTTATTTACTTTTCAAGCCACGTTTGATTTACTTTTTTTTTAATGTTTTCCTTGTAGGGTCCAGCTCTTGTCCTATTATTGATAAAGAAATGGTGGGCTACGATAAGAGCAAATCTTCACTTAGGTACTTAAATTGTATCTCTACTAAATTACATTGTTTATGTTTTTAGATGTTTTTCTTATTATGTTGTACGTTGAAGTCATACTTTTGTTATGTCCTAGTGTGGCTATAAATTCACGTTAGTTGTTAGTTCTTAGGCTGTTAGCCTGTTAGAATTTAGCTCGAGACACGATGAAATTCTAGATACACCACTGCATCGCAACCTTTAGGAACAAAGAATCAACGCTCTATGCTCCATGGATGCACTTTTGTTCCTTAAGACACCATAGGCCTCGAAGTAAACCAGTCACATCTCACATGAACAGATAAAGAGACAACTAAATAAAGGGGAATAGTTCATGGATGCCAAGTGTTCATATATTTGTTTTTGGTTACGTAGCATGCTTGGATTGTGTACATCATTACTTTTTTTTTCAAAGCATGTGTTATGTCACGGCTGGAGAAATATGAAAGGGGTCTGATAAATTCTAAAGCCAAACAAGGACAAGAATAATGCAAGGAACAAACAGGAGAATCGACAAACGATCAAGGCATAACATCACAGGGCCGGCCGTCCATCCGGAGAGGGTTGCGCTACCTCCTGAATCCTGACCTTTACATGCATGTTTTTTTGGGAGAGTAATTACATGCTTGGCTAGATTTCCAATCTTACATAAATGTTTCCAATATGACTGTTATTCGATTCACTCTTGTTTTTTTTGTTACAGTATCGTATTGTGTCATGCTGTATACAAGTCGTGTGTTGCACTTTTATAGGATCATGAGCTAGATCAGTCGTGCAGTCCACATTTTGAAGTTTCTTCATATGATTAATATTTTTATAAGGTCAATATAACGAAGATCTTCTCATTCGGTACTTGTTTTGAATTCTTAATACCATCAATGTGTTTATAGTAAGTTTAGGGGCCTACACTGCAATTCTCTCCTTAATATATATATTATCCTCACATGTTTCAGCCACATGCAAGACTCACAAAATCTGTACTGGGCACGTCCAATTATTTAGCATGTAAATAAAGTGTGTATTGTCAAAACATAGGACATCTCTATGTTTAGATCTATATCGCACCATGCAAGTATTTGGCTAGAATTGGATTAATTCTACATAGAAAAATATTTATATCGACAAGAAATCATAGGTATATAAGAGCACCTTATCCTGTGAAAATAGTGAACTTTGTTCTTTGTCCCCCGACTAAGAAATGAAGTTGCTTTCAACATGCTTCTTCAAAGTGCATTGAGAAAAAAACACTTATCAATTGTTGAAGAATTAATCTGATATTTCACTAGTACTATATATATGGATAATACTCAAATAATCTTTAGATGCATAACAGAAGATATTGTAGGAAGTATATAACCTTATTAATATTTTGTGATGCTTGTCTGCATTCTTCGACCATGCATCCAACCTTGTGGCAAATCTTCTGCTTGAATCGCATTCTTCGACCATGCATCCAACCTTGTGGCAAATCTTCTGCTTGAATCGCTGGTTTTCTTCCTTAACGTCCCATGGCATCTATTTCAAATGAGAAGTAGAAATGTTGAGCTTTTGTTTGGAACTTGTTTGGTCTCTTTCGAACTATATGAAGATAAAAGCTCTTTTCGGTCCTAGTAGTCTAGTACACAAGCTAGTTCTTACTAGCTAGTACATTGTTTGGGCCAAGTGAAATCTAGTACAATTATTTCTTTTCTGGCCATGCATTCAAATTCAAGTAGTAAGTGGACCGCTGTATCAATTAATTTTTTGAAATTGCAAATATCTGTTGAACATGAAGATTTATATGTAACTACACACAAATGAAAACTGGTCAAGACAGACATGTTGAAGAAGACATAATTTCACACAAACAAGGGTAGCTTCAGCTTATATATAAATTTTTCAGGTTCAACTTATATTTGACATTTTAAGAAACAAATACATAGTGACAACGCTAGAAAAGAACTATGAAAACTTCTAAATATAAAAATGTTACTTCGGCTCTGTTTGGTACAGCTCCAACTCCTAGCTTCGTTGTGGGAGTGGGTGGAGCTGTGCCAAACAGGGTTGCTCCATAAAATTTTTGAAGTTGGAGCAACTAGGAGCGGAGCAGCTTGTAGTGCAAATTTTGAGTGTGTAGAACCTTGCTCCAAATAAGGAGCCGCGGACTAACAAAACAAAATACCCCTAAGAGTTGAGGGTAATTACCCGCAATATGCCACTCAACTATCCAACCCACAACCCCCTACCCTTCGCACCGGTCCGCCAGTTCACATCCCCTGCGCAGCCTCTTCTCATCCCCTCGCCCGTTCGTAGCAAGGGGACGACCAGGGCGGCAGTGGGCGGCTCCTCCCGACGGCGACTTCTTCCCCAGTCCAGTCCTTCGCGCGACTTCTTCGTCTTCTCTCCCCAGCGACTCCACCCCGGTCCGGGCCGCCGCGCTCGCCCTCTTCCTCCTTTCCGCCGCCGCTGCCACAATCCTCCTGGTCTACCGCATATTCCGCCACCACCACCACGGTGGCGGCCTTCCACGCGTCCGACCGCCTCAAGATTTCCTCCGTCGCGCAGATCCTCGCCACGGACTCTCGCCCGCCAACCTCCGCCTCCTCCCCTGCTTCGCCGCCTCATCGTGCGACGACCCGCCCTCCTCCTCCTCGCCGCGGCTCTGCCCCGTCTGCCTCGAGGCCGCGCACGCCGACGAGCTATGGCGCGCAGTGCCCTCCTGCGGCCACGCGTTACACGCCGCCTGCGTCGACCGGTGGCTCGCCAGGTCGCCCTCCTGCCTAGTCTGCCGCGCTACCGTCGCCTTCTCCGCGAAGTTGTTTCATTGGGTTTTTTTAGGATTTCTAGCTTCAATTTGGACCCATGTCACCTACATGAATTGTGCTGCTGCTGCTTAGTTTTCATGGTTAGCTGTTGCATCGCCAATGTGAATTGCGCTGCTGGTTACTTATGATAATGATAGTTGTTTCATTAGACTGGCTAGCTTCAATTGGAGTAAAATTTTCGAATGTAGGTGAAAAAGATGGCACAACATGACTCAACATGACCAAAAAAATAAACAAAAGCACATTGACGAGGATCTGATAATCCTCATTTTATCTTTTATCTATAATTCTTATTATGGGTAAATATGATGTCACGTAGTCCCTAGAAGTACCCCTTATATTTATAAAGGAGAGGCCTACCAAGTGATTGTAAGTTCTCCTACAATCACCCCCATAGTCGTAAGTCTTACTACGACTATGTCATGGTCGCAAGTCCTTCTACGACCACTGCCTGGTCGTAAGTCCTTCTACGACCATTACTCAGTCGTAAGTCCTTCTACGACTATTGTCCAGTCGTAAGTTCTGCTACGACCTGTACCTAGTCGTAAGTCCTTCTACGACTATTATCCGATCGTAAGTTACGCTACCCGATCGTAAGTCACCGCTACGACCAAGTCAACCACGACCACCTTATAATCAATAAAACCTACAAGCGAGTGGGTCCAATTGATTAAGGAATCCAGACGGTCCACATGCACTATTATTCTACGATAATAGTGCTTAAATACCATTACCTCGAAGATAAGCGCCAAGCGGCGTGAAGGAGCCACTACACGGTAATTATTGCCATCATATGTCCATTATTGGCTTGATTAGGCGCCTCTTGCGAGGGAAGCGGCTACTCCTTCACGACTATATAAAGGCATCAATCGGAAGGACAAAGGGGAGAAAAAAAAGAGCCAATCGAGGACAATCAAGGAGAAAGACAAATCTTGTTCTTTGTAATAGTCTTAGTTTTTGGCTTGATTGTTGAAAATCTGATCAATACTACACACACGGGAGTAGGGTTGTTATTCTCCCGGAGAAGGCTGAACACATATAAAAATCCGTGTCAATCGCTCTGCGTGATTTCATCTCTAGGAGACCCCGAATCAAACAATCTTTACGTAAGATTGGTTCTAAAACACCGACGGTTGGCGCCGTCAGTGGGGATCTTCGGTAATCTCTTGTCAACATACTCTCTTTTCCAAATCTCATGCACTCATGGCGGGAATGGAGCGAGGAGAAGCTGGTTTGACTTGGCGATTCTGTGAGACGTCGACATGGATGCCGGTTTCAACTACTGAGCGAACGATGCATCCTCGATGGTGATGTCGCCTCCGAAATCATTCTCCAGAAACCATGCCATCGATGGAGTTAGGGAGGATCCTTATCCCCACAGCGTCGTCCAACAGAGAGCCAATTCCTCAAAGGACAAGGGTCAATCCGCCCGAACCGCACCTGAAGGACTTACAACACGACGAGTTTTTCCTCCAAGTGTCCAAGTCCCCTAAGGCGGTCAGACTGGTGAGACAAGTTACGAGCCACCATTCGAGGACTCCACCAACATCCGGTGATCCTCTCTCGGGGAACTCGGAGGAGTGGGATCAAGCATGCTTTTCTGCAAATTCGGCCGCTCTCTCGCAGATCTCATTTGCGGATGGAGCGATTATAACCGAGTTCCCCTACGGAGGGGTTACTCCAAGTCGCCAGATGGTGTCTCTTGAATACTCCTCAATTTGGGAGGCCTCGGCGCAAGTGAGAATCATCAACAGGAGGTCTTCGTCCTTCCCTCGGATCGAGTCGACCTTATGGAGGCGAGATAAGAACACTACCGAAGATCACGCGCTGCGCCCCTTGTGATAATAGCAAGGGCATCACCGATGTGAGCGAGAACTAATACTACGATGGCGCGAGAAATCCTCGACATTCTCGCACTCCATTGAGAAGGCCTCAAGGATCGATGAGGAGAATTTTGAGGCCATCCGCGGAGGAAGATTGCGACCGAGAAGAACACGCTGGCGCATCCAATATCGATCGAGGAGGTACAAGAACTCCGGGACATCAAAGACTTGCTCGAAAATCCCACTCAAGAGCTTGCTCGAGCGCGAGATCGATCTCTTATTTGAAGGAATTGCGCAAAGGCTTGAGCTGTGATGACAAGGCGGAAGCACCTCGTCGACATCATTCAGGTAGTCGTAGCAATGCGACTTCCTCAGCTACCAGTCAATCAAACATTTCACCACGTAGAAATCGACACGTCCATAAGTCGCATCGATCCCCTACTCGGAGAAATATGTTTCGATTGACTGATAATCAAAGCCCCTCGGAGAAGTGATCGTTCGCCACTTCGACAAGGAAACCCATAGCGGATGGAGTACGAGGTATTCCCTCGTATAATTGAGACCTACTACGAGGACATGTCGGCTGTTCTTGGTATCGTCGTATCGATCACTGGTGACATTAACCATTCTTTCTGCAAAGAAGGCGTCAAGAAGTTATTACGGATCTGGGCATTTTCGCGACCTTGGTACATTATTTGGCCACCTCGTTTTCGACTAGTAAACATGGAGAAGTTTGATGGATCTCAAAATCCCATCGAATTTCTTCAAATCTATACAACATTGTCCAGAAGCGGCGGGAGGAGGAGAGCATGTAATGGCAAATTACCTTCAAGCGTGCTTGAAGGATCCGCTCAATCGTGGTTATTAAACCAACCACTCGAGTCGATCTACTCTTGGCAACATCTCTGCGACCTTCTCTTGGCGAATTTCCAAGGCACATACAACATACGGAAAGGAAGGCGACTTGCCATGGATAAGGCGAACAACGACGAGACTTTGCGCCAATTCATCAAACGCTTTAGTCAGGTTCGTAATTCAATTCCGGAAGTTTCTGACTCATCTATTATCAGGGCTTTTAAGCAAGGAGTCCGTAGTAGAAGGATAACGAGAGGATATTGCTTTGAATCCTCCCAACAACATTGTTGAGCTCTTGAAATGGTCGATCGATATCATCGCTTACGAGGCGGTCGAGTGGAACAACACTATTGATCAAGAAACAAATACTCCTCGAGAGCCAGGTGAAGTTGGTAGAAAAAAGGGCAAGAAAGCAAAGAAGTCCAAGAATAAGATAAAGGGTCAAAACCACAAACCAGTGGTTCCAAGGAGGTCTTAGGCGTGAGCGATAAAGAGCCACTTAAGCAGTGGGATTAAGTTTTAAGCAGTGCTTTCTGAGGTTGTCGAATGTTTCTTGTAGGTCAGTGATATGATTAAATTTCTTAATGCTTTTTACGACTAGATCATCAACATAGGCTTCCAGATTTCAGCCTACGTGGCTCTTTATCGTTCACAGCCAAGTCCTCCTTGGAACCACTGGTTTGTGGTTTTTGACCCTTTATCTTATTCTTGGACTTCTTTGCTTTCTTGCCCTTTTTTCTACCAACTTCACCTGGCTCTCGAGGAGTATTTGTTTCTTGATCAATAGTGTTGTTCCACTCGACCGCCTCAAAAGCGATCGCCATCGATCGACCATTTCAAGAGCTCAAGAATGATGTTGGGAGGATTCAAAGCAATATCCTCTGTTATCCTTCTACTACGGACTCCTTGCTTAAAAACCCCGATAATGATGAGTCGAAACTTCCTAATTGAATTACTAACCCGACTAAAGCGTTTGATGAATTGGCGCAAAGTCTCGTCGTTGTTCGTCTTATCCGGCAAGTCGCCTTCCTTTCCAGGCGGTTGTATGTGCCTTGAAATTCGCCGAGAGAAGGTCACAGAGATGTTGCCAAGAGTAGATCGACTCGAGTGGTTGGTTTAATAACCACGATCGAGCGGATCCTTCAAGCACAGTTGGAAGGTAATTTGCCATTACATGCTCTCCTCCTCCTGCTGCTCGGACAGCTGTTGTATATATTTGAAAAAATTCGATGGGATTTTGAGATCCATCAAACTTCTCCATGTTTACTGGTCGAAAACGAGGTGTCCAGCGAACAGCTCGAAGGTTAGGCGAAAATGCCCAGCATTCGGTAATAACTTCTTGACGTCTTCTTTGCAGGAAAGAAGGGTTAATGTCACCAGGTGATCGCATACGACGATACCCAGTAACAGGCTGACCTGTCCTGTAGTAGGTCTCAATTCTACGAGGGGAATACTCATCGTACTCCATCCGTTGCGGGTTTCCTTGTCGGAGTGGCGAACGATCACCTCTCCGAGGGGCTTCTTGATCATCAATCAATCGAAACATATTTCTCCGAGTAGGGGATCGATGCGACTTATGGCCGTGTCGATTTCTACGTGGTGAAATGTTTGATTGACTGGTAGCTGAGGAAGTCGCATTGCTACGACTACCTGAATGATGTCGACGAGGTGCTTCCAGTCTTGTCATCACGGTTCGAAGCCTTTGCGCAATTCCTTCAAATAAGAGATCGATCTGGCGCTCGAGCAAGCTCTTGAGTGGGATTTTCGAGCAAGTTTCGATGTCCCGAGTTCTTGTACCTCCTCGATCGATATTGGATGCGCCAGCAGGTTCTTCGGTCGCAATCTTCCTCCGTCGGATGGCCTCAAAATTCTCCTCATCAGATCCTTGAGGCCTTCTCAATGGAGTGCGAGAATGTTGAGTATTTCCTCGCGCCATCGTAGTATTGGTTACGCGTCATCGGTGATGCCCTTGCCATTATCACAAGGGGCGCGGGCGTGATCTTCGAGGAGTGTTCTTATCTCGGCCTCCATAAGGTCGATCTCGATCCGAGGGAAGGACGAAGACCTCTGTTGATGATTCTCACTTGCGCCGAGGCCTCCCGCTTGAGGAGTATTCGAGAGACACCATCCGCAACTTGGAGTAACCTCCGTAGGGGAACTGGTTATAATCGCTCCATCCGCAAATGAGATCCGCGGAGAGACGGCCGAATTTGCGGAAAAGCATGCTTGATCCCACTCCTCCGAGTTCCCCGAGAGAGGATCACCAGATGTTGGTGGAGTCCTGGAATGATGGCTCTCAGAACTTGTTTCACCAGGTCGGACCGTCTTAGGGGGACTTGGACACTTGGAGGAAAAACTCTCGTCGTGTTGTAAGTCCTTCTGGGTGCGGTTCTGGTCGGATTGACCCTTGTCCTTTGAGGGAATTGGCTCCTCTGTTGGACGTATCGTTGTGGGGGATAAGGTCGTTCGGCTCGTAGTTGAAACCGGCATCCATGTCGACGTCTGCGTAATCTGCCAAGTCAAACCAGTTCTCCTCGTTCCATTCCCCTGCCATGAGTGTATGAGATTTGGAAAAAGAGAGTATGTTGACAAGAGATTACCGGAAGATCCCCACGGACGGCGCCAACTGTCGGTGTTTTAGAACAGATCTTACGTAAAGATTGTTTGATTCGGGGGGGTCTCCTAGAGATGAAATCACGCAGAGCGATTGACACGTGATTTTTATACAGGTTCAGGCCTTCTCCGGGGAGAATAACAACCCTACTCCTGTGTGTGTGTAGTATTGACTGTATTCTCAACAATCAAGCCAGAAACTAAGATTATTACAAAGAACAGTACTTGTCGTTCTCCTTGATTGTCCTCGATTGACTCTTTTTTGCCCTCCCCCTGTCTTTCTGATTGATGCCTTTATATAGTCGTGAAGGAGTAGCCGTTTTCCCCTACTGAAGAGGCGCCTAATCAAGCCAATAATGGGCACATGATGGCAATAATTACCGGTGTAGTGGCTCCTTCACGCCGTTTGGCAGTTATCTTTCAGAGGTAATGGGGTATTTAAGCACTATTATGCTTGAGAATAATAGTGCATGTGGACCGTCTGGATTCCTTAATCAATTGGACCCACTCGCTTGTAGGTTTTATTGATTATAAGGTGGTCGTGGTTGACTTGATCGTAGCAGGACTTACGACTAGGGTAGCAGAACTTACGACTGGATAATAGTCGTAGAAGGACTTACGACTAGGTACAGGTCGTAGCAGAACTTACGACTGGATAATAGTCGTAGAAGGACTTACGACTAGGTGCAGTCGAGCGTAACTTACGACTGGACAATAGTCGTAGAAGGACTTACGACCGGGTAATGGTCGTAGAAGGACTTACGACCATGACATAGTCGTAGTAAGACTTACGACTATAGGGGTGATTGTAGGAGAACTTTCAATCACTTGGTAGGCCTCTCCCTTATAAATATAAGAGGTACTTCTGGGGACTACGTGACATCATATTTACCTATAATAAGAATTATAGATAAAAGATAAAATGAGGATTATCATATCCTCGTCAAATATCATTCTCATTCCTGGAGCTGGAGCCAACTTTTTAACCAAACACCTCCTCAGATCGCTCTAACTTTTCATACGAGTGGATTCAAGAGTGAAGCTGGAGTTGAAGTTGCAAAAATTTGGAGCAGAGCCATACCAAACAAGGCCTTCATTGTGGCCCACTTTGCACTTGACTGGTCAGGATTAAAAATATTGTTTGTGCTGGATCTAATATCATGGCCCTGACCGAACAATGTACTACTGATGAACCCGAGTTTTTTTGGTGTCCTCGAACTCGAGAGCGCAAGTACAATGTGAGAAATAAAAAAGAGAACTCTCCAGCTACGACATATTTACTCCTCAATTATGGGCTTTATTTCTTGCATTGAATGACAGATGTTTTCATATATATCCCATGAAAAATGAAAGTAGGTATTAGCTATGTGTAAGTATGCAATCCATAGAAAGAAACATATGTCTAATGTGAACTTGTTCCTTTTTTATTAGCCAGCCAGCCAGGACAGATTCATTTGAATTTGCTATAATCTTCATTCTAGATAGTAGAGTACCCATCTTTGTATAGTCCAATGGAGACCATTAGGGTCCAAAGAAAAGGATCAATATCTCTACTACTAGTTTAAAATAATAGAGGTCATGGCTGGTGGTCGTCGAGGAAGGAAGCCAACGATTAAAGCATAAGATTTATCGTAAGGCTGGATTGTTGAAGAAAGAAGATGACAGATTGATAAGGTTTCTTCTTCCAATAACTTCTTCTATTTGACACTCCACAAAAAACTTCTTCCATTTTAATCGTATATGTATACAAAGTATTAGGCAAATATCGTATTTATGCTAAATAATATCACATTTATGTATTCTTCTCGAAAGTGCATTGAGAATAATGTTTATGGACTTGTGGTATTGTCGATTAAGAACAAATGCGATATATGCCTAATACTACATATACAGATAAGATTCAAGTCTAAAAAAGTTTTTTTACAAAGGTCAAATAGAAGTTGTAGGAATAAGAAACCTTATCAATATGTTGAGATAATCGTCTCCTCTCTTCAACAATCCAGCCTTTTGGTAAATCTTCTGCTTCAATCGTTGGTTTCCTCGACGAGGACCAACCATGACCTCTATTTCAAATTAGTAGTAGTAGAAATATGGAGCTCTTTCTTTGGACTCTATTGGCTTCTGTTGGACTTTATGAAGATGAAACCTCTACTTTTTATAATCCAATTATAGCAAATTCAATTTAAATGAATCATATATGTTCTAGTTGGCCATTAAAAAATGAACAAGTTCACACTAGACCTACATATTTTTTTTCAATGGATTGTATACGTGTACACACACCCAATACCTATTTCCATTTTTCATAGGATATATATGAAAACATATGTATGATTTAATGCAAGAAATAAAAGCCATAAATTGAGATGTCCTAGCTGGATAACTGATATCCCCCCCCCCCCTTTAGTTTACATTTTGTACCTAATTACCATGTCGCGTTGGAGGCCAAAAAAACTAGAGTTCATTAGGAGTACTTTATTTGGGCTAAGTGAAATCTAGCCTGAGCCGGTATTTTTTTCTGGACATTCAAGTACTAAGAAAACTAAGAGCCTATTTACTAAGTGGGCTTGGTTTCCTTCTAATAAGACTTATATGGATGCCACATTGGTATATAACTGATTAACTATCTTGTTTAAGTTAGACTAGTATGGTGCTCGTGCGTCTGTGATGGTGATTTTGAACCGTTTGTGATTATCTTTTCTGTAGTAGTGAATGTGTGAGTTTCAGGCCGGCCTCCATCGGTCAACCAGTGCCGTCAGGAAGCACTGGTAGTACGGAAACCGCCTTGACATATGACCACCGCCCACGCGGTCCTGGTCGTCCTCCATGTCGCCTCCACCATCCTTGCTTGTGGAAGGAGGCCTGCTGCTCTCAACCTGTGTTGAAAGCATTAAGAACATACGTGAGTCCACCTATACTAGTCAGACTACAATTGAGTACACGAAGGTCACAACTACATGTACCTTAGAACCCAACATGGGTCCACCCTCCATGCCCTCATGGACGTGCGCAGCTGCAACGCGCCAAGCTCAATCGTCGCCTCGCCCTCCTAGGGGGATGGTACTGAGGCGGCTGTGGTGACTCACCTGAACGGCTGGGTTAAGCAACTCGTACGGCCACTGCGCAGCGTCTCCTGGGTTTGTCGTACCTGAAAATTCAGTGCATACATTGTAAATACTACGAAACATATACAAAAAGCAGTAAGAAGCGACATATCTAATTAATTCAATTATTGCACGATTAGCGACACATATAAAACTGATCTGCACACAACTGTATTGACATACAAATTTGTAGAGGTATCTTGTCGTGCACAGATGGAAACTAAAATTAAGTTCACAATATTTTAATTAACAACTACATACCCTATTTAGCTATTTTGGATTTTTTTTTAATAGAGTTTTTAGAGGTGTCTCGGTGTTTTCCTAGTTTGAAATGTATTTTTAGCATTTTTTTTACTGTGTACAAATGGAAAGCAAAAATAAGTTGACAATATTTTAATTAAGGTCTACATACCCTATTTGGCTACTCTGTAATTTTCATAGAATTTTTATAGATACCTTGCTATTTTCTTTGTTTACAAACTATTTACCATGTACAAATGGAAACCAAAATTAAGTTAGGATTATTTTGATTAAGCTCTGCGCACCTTATTTAGCTACTCTATAATTTTTATAGTATCTTTCTATTATCCTTGTTTAAAAAGTGTCTTTACCATTACAAAAAATTCATCGTCTACAAATGGAAACAAAAATTAAGTTGATAATATTTTAGTTCAGCTCTACATACTTTATGTAGCAACTCTGAATTTTTTTAATAAATTTTTTAAAGGTGTCTTGCTATTTTCCTAGCTTAAAAAGTATTTTCAGTATTAACAAAATATTACCGTATACAAATGAAAACCTACAAAGTTTTCTTAGAATTTTAACAGATTTATTCTAAATCATTCGAGTACTACACCATAAATAATATATATACGATAAACTAAACTATATACAGCTAAAATGATGTACTACATCAAACTGCAATACAATTAAAATTATCTAATTCATTGAATTCTATTTCGCTATTTTTATTTTCTAACCTATCAGATTTTGAATTTATGTACAAAGTTACAAGAACATTTACCTGCAAAATAGGCGACCAGATCTCCCTTTCTCTCTCTCCTTCGCTACGAACCTGCAGGGTTTCGCTACGTCACTTCTCTTCTCTCTCTCTCTCTTCTCTTTTTTCGGAATTAAAATGATTTTTCATTCGATTTTTGGGTTTTATATAGCCGTCCTCCGCGAGTTCCTGTCGCCATTTAAAATGACGATTTGTACACTCTTCAAAGCAACTCGCTAGCTGAAATGACGATAGGCAGTTGAACCGGCGACTGGCAGTAAATAGCATCCTATAGTCATTTCAAATGGCGACAGGCCCTTTCTCTCTCTCCTTCGCTACGAACCTGCAGGGTTTCGCTACGTCACTTCTCTTCTCTCTCTCTCTTCTCTTTTTTCGGAATTAAAATGATTTTTCATTCGATTTTTGGGTTTTATATAGCCGTCCTCCGCGAGTTCCTGTCGCCATTTGAAATGACGTTTTGTACACTCTTCAAAGCAACTCGCTAGCTGAAATGGCGATAGGCAGTTGAACCGGCGACTGGCAGTAAATAGCATCCTATAGTCATTTCAAATGGCGACAGGCTCCTGTCGTCATGTGAAATGGCGATAATGGCCTATTTTTGTTAAAAAAAAATCGACTGTTTTTTGTAATTATTTTTAAGTTAATATTATATAAAAAAATTCGAAAAAAAACTAGATCACAAATGAAATGGGAATTACAAAATATAGAATGTACTATTTACTGAATTTGTCTCTTTTTTTCAAATTTCACAAATGAAGGGGGTGTTTGGATGATGAAGATTTTGTGGGGGGATTTAGGGGTGTTTAAGTTGATAATTTATATAAAAATCGAATTGCTGGGAATATCCCAGTTAAAAGAATGTTCTTTTGTCCGTGAGGGGGTAGAGCAAGCAAAGGATGCAGAAAAGGTGTCAATCAGGTGGACAAAATGATGGTTTTGCAGAGGCGATGACGAATGCCTCTAACCCAGCTAATTAAATGATGCATCACACCGCTGCGTCAGCAAAGCTTGCGAGCAAAAGCTTTGCTCGCTGCCTGCCTGCCTGCCTTCTTGCTCTCTGATCAGCCAACCTTTGCCCATGCCTGCATGCTTGTGTGTGTGCTTGTACCTACCTCCTACCTGTGTGCTTTTGTATGAGAGAGAGAGAGAGAGAGTTCTGGACCAGCTGAGCAGCCATGATGCATGGACGCATGCATGCTGGTGCGAAATTGGGATCACAGAAGCGGAATTCCAAGTGCTAGCTCCCTGGATAGTCGTTGCTTTTCCTTGAGGCTTAGAATTTCACATGCCGAATGGTGCATGCGACATTGTGATCGATGCTTGCTCCCCGCATGCATGCCTTGGTGTGCCCAGCCCAGGCCGAACAAAAGCTAGGGCTCAATTTGTAAAGGCAAGGTGTACTGCATCATGCCATTCCCTGCTATGTGCCGGCTGCTGTGCTGCCAAGCTTGAGGGTAAGGTCAAAGGTGCTGTAACTTGTAAGTAACCAGCCAGCCGGCCAGACAACATTGTGGGGAAGGTTTCAGCTTTTAGGGGAGAAACGTGCGTGCAAATGGACTCAGGAACGGTGAACAAGCGAATCTGTGTCTTTTTCCCCTCCTTCACCTATACTGACAACCGCGGTGGGTGGAGGAGGTAGAGGTGCCATGGCGGCACGGTGGACGGCGGTGTTGGGGGTGGCGCTGTGGAAGGGACGATGAAGAACAAATGGTGAAGAAACTGACATTTTTTTTTGGGGGGGATAAAATTAAAAAAAACGAGTGCTTGTCCCCTAGACAGCTTGAGATGCTGCAGGTGAAGTTAAACAAGCTGCTGCAGTGCAGCTAGCACCCAGAAAAGCACAACACATAGGCCACAGCATCACACCAAAGTTGAGAGAAGATGCATATCTGAATGACATGGAATCACATTCACAGCTGGCGTCCTATGTCGTATACGTACATATACACGCCCGGCCGTTGCTCGATCTCTCTCTCTCTCTCTCTCTCTCTCCCAATTCACTCTATCTGAACCTTATACAGGAATACAAATGGATGTACATGGGCATCATGCATCATCAGATCAGCGATCTGCATAAGGATTTTGCACCCAAGGGAGACGGACAGCTAGGAAAGAACAATGAGAGAAGACATGATGCCTAATTAACCCCCGTATCTTGTGCAAGTCACGTGAGATCAGGCCGAGATCTCCCAAAGGTATAAAGTATACTGAACGTCTCTGCTCTTGCATGTGTATGTATAACACTTGATTCCTCATGAGGTACACTAGCTAGTCAATACCTGACAAATATACTTTAACAATAAAGTAACTCTTTTTTTTTTCAATTTGCAACTCGGTCTCCTCCTGCCTGTGTGCATGTATGTATGATTCGTTATGAGTAGTGAGACATACGGTGGTGGAGGAGTCAGACGCAAAATATGTACACCGGCTTTTGCCTTGAGTACAAACAAACAAAGCGTAGTATGATGGAGGATAGATAGTATATATCGGCCGATTTTCGCCGGTTACCGCCGGTAACACGAAACCGCCGGTAACCGGTGTTACCGGCGGTAGCCGGTAGAAATTCAAACCGTCGGCGAAAAATCGGTTTTGGTAAAATTTGTTCGAAAAAATTTGAATTTGTATGAATTATGTTCGAATTTGATTTTTTTTTTTTAATTTTAAAATTCAAAATTTCCCAAATTTTTTTAAAAAATTTCGGCCGAAATTTCCGGTTACCGGCGGTAACCGGGGTTATCGGCGCCCTCCGAAAAAAAAATCCAACCGGTAAAGTAAACACTGGTGCATACATATGCTATTGCTGAGCAAGTGGAGAACAGACTAGCAGACTTGGTTTATGGGTTGAAATGACACAAAATCATATGTTGTATATATGCTGCAGATCAACCAGCAAGTGGAGATGGATTGTGGAAAAATACACGGAGATGACTAGATGATTAATTCTACTAGTCACTGATTAGATCACAATACAAATAAACTCACCCTAATGACCTTCAAATAGCAACTCAACACTGATTAAAATATCAAATCACTGACATACTGCGTGTTATGTAGTTAGTTAACTGGAAGCACGGCGCGCGGCAGCAGGAGACGGCCGGCACGAACATGTGGCGGCCACGGTTGGAGATTCTATTCTGATCAAGAGCCGGGACATGTGGCCTCACTTCGCCTTGACTGGGCATGACCTTAACATGCCTTGTCTTTTGTTAGGGGTACCTAATAAGGGCATGCGTGCCTCTCCAACAAGATGCAGGTTTTCCAACCCTGGGGCTGTGTTTTGATGGCATGCACTGTCCTCCTTTTATATATATATATAGTAGTATTAGTAGCTGTTTTTGTTGTTTTAGCAAGTACTATAGCTAGCCTCTTAACAAATTATGCCTTCCACAGTCAACAATGATAAACGATCTTGAAATTTGGTTTGACCACCATCATGCATCATGCATGGTACTCTGTAATTGTCCTGTACTTTTCTCGATCCAAACATGATGAGGCTTTGGTACCATCTGATATTCATGTATATATCAACCCATTAATTCACCCCATCCACAGCCCTAAACCTTTGGGCAGCGACAAATTATGGTGGACAGCGGCGGCTCAATGAAGCAACAATGGTGCTGCCGCCTAATGGGAGTTAAACGCTGTCAATCAGCGGAAAAGCCAATAGAAATTAATGTTGTGTGGCAAAGCATCTTGGATGGTGGGCTCAAAAGACTTGAGCTAAATTGACACAAAAATGATCTTTTACCACACAAACCAATTGTAAAATTCATCATTACAGTAAACAATAAAGAATTAAGACAGTTAGGAAACAAAATTGAATACCCAATTGATCAGGTGTGACGCACCCCCTCCTAGAATGGATCTGGTGGGGTGGGTGGATGTGGGGATTAGTTTGGTCTTGGTGGACTGGTGGTTGAGTTGTGGGCTGACTCTTGAGAAAAGGCCCTCCTATATATCTTCTAATCTCTTTCTTCCTCGCTGATCAAGCTTTAGCTTGCATCCATGGCCATGGCCGATTGGTCAGCCATTGTTGCCGCTAGGCTAGGGGTGGTGTGTGGGGGTGGGGTACTTACGGCGCCGGCGAAGGGTAGGCACCTGGAAATGGTATAATTAAGAGGATTAATAGAGTTTAATCACTCTTTTATTAATAGAGTGATTAAACTCTATTAATTAATTTATATCCTAACAATTGTTAGTTATGGGATGACCAAAAATATACGGACAAATTAACTCCAATTTTTATGGGAATTGGCATGAAATGAGCTCTCAACTTCTCCTTTGAGCTTCTCTCCTTTTGCACGAGCTAATTCTCCTTTCTCCCAGTGGGCAAGTTGCAATATAAGGGTGCCCAAATATTCTGCGGAATCTGAACGGAGTAGCTAGCTAGGCTCCCTTAACATTTGCATGGAGAAGCCCGAAAGAGAGTAGCCAAAGGGGGAACACCGTGGCGAGACAAGAGAAGGAGATGTCCCCCAGGCCAGGTTTGCCGGGACGTACACACTCCCCAATTCGCCCCCCCAGCTGCCACTTCCACCTGGGCCCCACCCCACCACATGCGATACAAGCGGACCCACTGCCAGTGACAGCATATAGAGCTTAATGAGAGCCATGAGTGTATGTGTTGCTTGCCACAGGTCGGTCTCCATGTCTGCAAAGTGCCTTTGGAGTTTGCATATAGGAGAGAGAGAGAGAGAGAGAGAGAAGGGATGCATTGCAATTCTCACGCTCGCCACAGAACGCAATGATGGCGGTTTTCCGCTCCAGTCCTCGCTCGGATGCTAAAAATCAAGCGGGGATAGCACTAGCAGCAATGTTTATACTACTACTATTTGGAAGGGAAATCACTAATTCCAATGTCATCTTCAAGCATACCCATTGTGAAATGTGATAGACCAAGATCCTCATGTCCGTGTCCAAGTCCAAGTCCAAGCACGTACGCAAGGTATATTTATCTTTACTGTTATCAAAGAATGAGGTGGTGGTAGTGGTGGTGAATATGCACACATATATATAATATGCTTGAAAGATCTTTTGTGGATAATTAATTAGATTATCTGTGCTTATGATTTGTGATAAGATTTTACGTGACCGGTTGATTGGATGCAAATTATATATGAAATTTTTTTCTTCGTAGGGATAATTACCTTACGCAGGTTAGTTTTCTAAATTTAAAACTTATATTATGTTTTATTTGTAATCCGTTACGGCACACACGGACACTCCGCTAGTTTAGTAAGAAGCTGAAACCCTCCTCTTCACCGAGTTATCTAACGAGCTGCGCTCATTCATTTGAAACAAGTAGCAACATTATTGATACGACAAATACGATTACCAAACTGCCATCATTCCATTAATCCATGCATGCCTCCCTCCCTCCAAGGCCTGCCATTGCTGGAGATCAAGCGTGCTTGGGTTAGGGCTCTCATTCCGCTAGCTAGCGTGCCTAGATTCTTACTACGTACTGCTTCCCATCATTGGGTGGTACGAATTCTGTCTCCTTTACTAGTTTAGGACGCCTCTCACCTTTGAAAACGCTGAAATATAATGGGTTCAGCAGGTCGGCAAAGGCGTTCCTCTCGCGGCGTGCGCTGCCGGCTTGACCGCACCCCACTGTGCAGAACAATCTGAGCAAAAAATTAGACGCGAGTTGTAATGTACTAGATGCATGGGTCGGCCTTCTTAAGCGACGAAATTAACAATGGCTTCTCTTTGCTTTCGATCGGGGTAGATAGGTTGAAGAAATTCGCTTCGCAAACAAGACCACGAACAATTGATCGAGACCAGCGGTGGTGGCGGACCTGGGGCTTGCGATCAAAAGTTGTAGCATCCTCAAATTTTGCAAGCAAGTTCAAAATCAAAATTTTGCAAAAGGTTCAAAACCTTCAAAAACTTACCTCGGTTTGGGCCCGACCCGCCGCAGGGTTTCCCCGACCCGGCCCAGGGCACCGCCCCCACCACCTTCTCCCGTGCGCGTACGCCGAAGTCGCCCTGTCCTCCCCCTCTGCGCCACCAGCTCCCACCTACTCCCGTCACCTCCGCGACTTCGGCGCCCCCTCCTCGCACTGTCCCATCCCCGCCTGTCCTCACCGCACCGCCATGAAGCCATCGCCGTCCTCGCCGCTCCCGAGTGCCCGGTCCGAGCAGCGCGCCCGCGTCACCGTCTCGCCGCCGCGTCGTGCGACCACAAGTCGTCGCCCTCCTGCGGCGCGCCACCGCCTCGCCCGGTCCTCTCGCGCAAGCACCCATGCCACCGCCTCGGGACCCGCGTGCGCCGTGCCCCCTCCTCCAACGGCTCCTCGCCTCTGCCGGCTATATAGCCGGGCCTCCTCCCTTCCTCCCCTCCACCCCTTCGCCTCCTCCTCAACCTGCCTCCGACGCTGCCGACGCCGCCTCCCCGAAGCCGGTTGCCGCCGCCTCAGGCCTCGCCCGCGCCTCGCCTCCGCCCCGCCCGCTCGATCGCCACTCTCTCCCTCTGCTGTCCCCTCTCGTTCTCCGCGCGGTGGATAATGGAGGCTTCACGCCCCGCGTGACGCCGTCGCTTTTTAACGCCGCGCCGCAGCTGATAGGTGGGCCCCGCTACAGTGCCTGTGTCGCTGATGGGTGGGCCCACCGGCACTGTTCCATGGACCCATGGTCCCGTGGACCGGCACAGTGCGTGTGACCTCTGATCCACGCAACAGTGCATGTGGACCGCGCACAATGCATGGGCCACGTGTCAGCGCCTCAATTAGCAGGTTTTCTGATTTAGTTTTTAATTAAAAATTCAATTTGAAAGTTTCAAAAATTCATATCTTTTCCATTATAACTCTAAAATATATATAACTTGTTTCTAAAATTTTCTAAATTCAAGATCTTGCTAATGGCACTAGTCTTGTTCAATTTGGAGTTTATTTATTATGAGTTTGGTATTTATTTGTTATCTCTGCTGCTGTGTATTTTTTCAGTACTTTCGTCCGATTAGGGTTCGAAGACGCAGGTGACCTCCACTTCGACCAAGCTCAAGAGTACCAAGACCCCACTGCCTTTAACCAAGGTGTCGACGATCAAATCGCCGATCTTATGAATATATGAATGAAAAGAGGAAAATGACATGTATCTTCTAGAAAGTAGTGAGACTGCTCTTTATTGCTTTGAACTGTCTATTACAAAGAGTGTATATAACTTAGACTAAAGACTAATTCGGGAGTACAAGGCTCTTTAGAGTGTCTCACAAATGATCTTCACTATTCCGGCCTCTTTAACTTCAGTCCGCATTCCTCCTTATGTAGTTGATGAAGGGTTGGCAGTTGTCTCTGGAGGAGACGCCTGTTCGGGAAGCAACGCGTCTGATCGAAGAGAGGTGTCAGTTGATAATATATCAACTGTTGTGCGGTTATATGTCAATGAGTCATGTAACCGTACTCCAGTATCGTAGCGTCGCGTGGTATGGAATATATAGCACATGTTCCATTCGTCACACGGTAAAGCATATGTCTGGTCGTAGATCCAGACATCAGTTCAAAACCTTGTTAGCATTTGACTGGTCGGAGACTAGGTTTGGAACCATTCCAACCAGATTGGGTACTATGTAACATCTGGAATTCTTACGATCAGTGAGGTCGTTAGCCTTAGGGTTTACGACCATGAAGACGTATGGTCTCTATATACTAAATAATAAATAGAGGTTTTAATCCTCGTCAGCTAGCCCCCGAACTTTAAATGAATTGGTCGTATAAACGCTTACTCCTGATGCAATCGTATCGGGCAGACCCCTCATTAAATGTCGTGGTATTCGAGGCGGCCGTATTCATTTTTAAAGTTCAGAAATTGCCTTGGAAGTTGAAGGAACTCTTGGTCCGCTGGTCAAAAAGGGATTTTTATCCGTTGGATTTTCCCTAAACTTGATTCTGATGTTGTCGCTATAAAAGGCCCCTTAGCACTGGGTGTTAGGGTTTCTACGCCTTTTGCATTCTTCTTCATCTTTCAAGAAACCATCTCTGATCACCTTTGAATTCTTCACCCGGAAGAAATCACCATGTCAGATCTTATTACCAACTGGTCGATCTCTGATCTGAGCGAGAAGAAACTTGAAGGTCTGGAAAAGGTTGGGCTATTACCCGACAGAAATCTGATCGCGTGGAGATCAGCGTTTGGGGAACATTCTCCAAGTGGTGAGGATGGAGAAATTCTCGTTTTTCTCGCATATATCGAATGCGGCTTCAGACTTCCAGTTCACTCTTTTCTTTCTCAAGTTTTGAAGTATTATGGAGTTGAACTGATCAATCTGGCCCCCAACGCCATAGCCAACCTCAGCATCTTCGTTTACCTCTGCGAAGCGTACCTGGGAATTCCAGCAACCCTGGACCTCTTCAGGTACTACTATAGATTGGTGAATGCGAATAAGACGACCGGTACACCCGGAGAGTATACCTTGCGTCTCCATGACGAGAAGGCTGAGGAGTACATTCCAATGTACTCCAAGTCTTCATGGTCATCATGGAAGAAGAGTTGGTTTTACATGAAGATCACACAGGGCGATGGCCTTTATTATAGCGGAAAAAAGGCTATCAAAATCCCGCAATGGTGTTCCTCCTCGAAGAAGGAGGGGAAAATTGAGAGATGTGTTGAAGCTATCCATCTCCTGAGTGTCAGGGGTTTGACATCCTGGCATGTGGTGAGGGACTTCTCTATGCGGAGAATCAGTCCTTTGAAGGCCAGAGCTCACTCGATGCTCTGGTATATTGGTCGTGAAGATACGACCAAGGATTCTAGGGAAGGTAAGTTCCAGTAAGAATCCGATCAGTATATCTTTCTGGTCAAATGCTCTTATAACCCTAAGACCTCTCTTTTGTTCTGACTTTGTCTTCGATGAAATCGAAGCCGGATCGAATGATCTCAGGCCGAGAGCCTAATGAGAAGGTCGGTTTCCTTTGATCTTAGCGGTGACTCTGCCAAAGAGAGCCGAGAGACTTCGGGTAAGCATGATAATTATTTTCCATATTTACAATCTTTTTCGATTGGTGTTTACCTAAAAATTCTCTTTGATATGTAGTCGGTTGGTCTAAGAATTGATGAGGCCACGGAGACCTGTGAGCCAATTGACGAACCGACCAACCTTACGATCACTAGTGATCGTGTAGAGGTAGGTAACCGAAGGAAATACTTTTTGCTTAGATGAAAAAGATATGTTCATCACCCGACTAACTTTATTTGTTGAATTAGACGGTAGTCATTGAGCCCCATACAGTTGCTCAAGATTTGCTAAGGGCCGTTGAAGCAACTGCTTTGGTGACCGATGAACCTACACCTTCCGATCCAACAATCAAGGATTCTACTCTCGACCAGTTAGTTGAAAGTATTACATCTGATCATTCATTGGAGGATGTAGAGGGTACAACCAACCCTACCAGTTTAAGACTGGAAAAATTGGTTGAAAAGAAAAGAAAAGATAGCGCTACAGACTTTAAGCCAGCGCGCTTCAGAGTCAAAATAAAAAAGATAACCGGGTATGTTGTAAATAAAATTATCATATAAACGCATACCTTTTATATTCTTGGTGAACTTGAACTCTGAACTTCCTTTTCTTTGCGCAGACCTGTTGGAG
Organism: Hsuehochloa calcarea; assembly: GCA_036346395.1. NCBI lineage: Eukaryota > Viridiplantae > Streptophyta > Magnoliopsida > Poales > Poaceae > Hsuehochloa > Hsuehochloa calcarea. The sequence continues at coordinate 32,239,460 of CM070611.1, forward strand.
TTCTAGTCGTTCCCGATCAGGTTATTCCAGCAGGTCAGGTGATCGAGGGCACCTCCGACCAGGGCTTTACTCAGGAAAAAAAATCCTGAGGAGGAAGTGGTTAGGGAAGCTCCCTAGCTTGTTTCAGTGTTAGAATCCGATTTGAATCCTGTGGTGATTGTTACTCCGTCAGCGGAGGTAGCCATCTCTGTAGATCCACAAGAGATTCCAACTTCTGAAAGGAACTCCTCCCAGGCTAACAAGTTCCCTTTCTCTCCTCGATTTATCGAGGATAAGGAGCTTGATGATGCTTGGAGGAGAGTATCAGATCGTCTTGCAAAGGCGAATCCTGATAAGATTTTTGCCAATTATAATGATGTGGCAATTCAAGTAAGTGTCCTCAACTATTCTTATAGTTTTCCTTGAAGTTCACAAGAAACTTTAAAGAAAAAATGCTATTCATGCAGCATATGGTTGAAAATTTTACTGCGATTGGAGGACTAACCGATCGGATTAAGAATCTAGAGCAAAAACACTCCAAACTAGAAAGTAAGAACTTTCTTATTAATTTATCTTTTGCCAAGACTTTCCTTTCTTCTTTTCACTATCCTCCCTTATCAAATTTGATAGATTTGGAGAAAATAAAAGAAGAAGCTTTGACTGAAAAAGCCAGAAGAATAAAGCTTGAAGAGGAAATTCAAGCTAAAAACTGGTCGATCGAAAACTTGACGACCAGATATGAAAAATACCAGGAAAAATCCAGGAAGAAGGCCGAAGGTAACTTAGTCGTAGACTTGACTTAGTATATCTTCTGATCCTTTTTAGCCTAATATTTATTTTGCTTATGCAGAATAAAATCAAGCTTTAACCAAAGCAAAGAAAGCTTTGGAATTTGATCAAGACAAGGGAGCAGCAGTTATGTTTAACCTTGATGAACAAATTACTACACTCAACAAAATGATCTTTGATATGGGATCAGGATCAACGTTGCCTTCCTTAAGTGATCCAATGGAAAAGGTAAATTACCTTGGTCACCTTTTAGAGGACCTAAAGGGCTTGCTCAAAACTACAAGAGATAATTACGCCCAGTCTGTAAAGGAATCTATTGCTAGTGGAGTTAGTCTTGCTTTGGCAAAACTGAAGGCGTCCGACCCCTCTATCAATCTTCAAGCTATTGAAGAGGATTTTAACTGCTTGCCTGAGGAGGCGACCAAGTTTCTCAAGGAAGTTAAACCTCTTGTAGACAAGGTTGCAGAAGAAATAGAGGTCGGATCTCCATCCAGCAGTGACTAATGGAGAGCAATCTCTAGTAGTAAAAATCCTGCAAAAGAGAGAGAATATGCAAAAAAAAATATGTAAAAACTTACCTTTCTCTTATCAATGAAAAAAGAATTTTTTCATTGACGGGTTGACTTATCATATATTACCCAGCCCCCGACTGTTTTATAGTAGAAGAACTTTACTATAAAAGCAGTAGGCCAAGAATATGAACTTAAGTCTCAACCATTGTTTGAAAGTATGTACTGATTGTTGAAAAAACTGATCGTGATAATACTAGGAAACATTTTTGGTCGGAACCAGTGTTAGGTTTCGACTAGTTGTAAATCTGTTTTTCGTAATCAAAGTACTTACTAAGACAATATACGGTCGGAAGAAAAAATGATTTTTCTTGACAAGTGGAAGTTACATACAAAGACATATATAATAAACGAGAAGTGGTTTTATTTCTATGCAGTGATCAACGCTGGTCGGAATGAACTTGCTGAGAAATGAAGATATAGATTGTATTTTGCAATACGTGTTCGTGCTCTAGCCCGACTGGCAGCGAGGATCGTAAGAAAAGGGCCGTCGCTAGGAAGCTCCTTCCAGTGGGCGGAACCACATGCGAAAAAGGAGAGACTTCGACTAGGAGGTTTTCCGTGTCCCGACCAGTAGCCAAACAAGAGTAGAACAGAATTTTAAAAATAAAACATATAATCTCCATAGTCCTAAGCATATGAACCGCAATCGACCAGAGCTAAGTTCTGTCATATAAATAACATCACTTGCTTTTTGAGTTGATTCGTTATTTATTAAACTGAATGGAAATGAAATGAAAATAAATGAAAAACTTATGCAATTGGTCAATATTCCAAGAATTAGACAAAACTCTGCCGTCTGACATGGCTAATCGTACCGAACCTGGTCGGGTGACTACGACCATAGTGTAAGGACCTTCCCACTTTGGAGAAAATTTATTGCGATTTGCTTGGTTCTGAATTTTTCTAAGAACCAAATCACCTATAGCTAAGCTGCGAGGTTGCACCTTACGACTGTGGTACCTTCGTATGGCTTGTTAATAGATTGCCGAACGCAACAAGGCTTGGTTTCGTCGTTCCTCAAGGAAATTGACATCATCGAGTCGTCTTTCTTCCTGATCATTTTCATTAAAACGATCAGTGCGACCAAAACCAATTTTTAATTCTGGAGGAAGCATGGATTCGGCCCTATAAACTAAAAAGAATGGTGTTTCACCGGTCGCACGACTGATCGTCGTACGAACAGCCCATAAAACAGAAGGAAGTTCTTGAACCCAAGCTCCTGACCGTTTTATTAACTGGTCGAATACTCGGCGTTTGACCCCCTGTATTATGATACCATTGGCACGCTCAACTGCTCCATTACTCTACGGATGAGCAACTGAATCGAAATGGACTCTGATACCCAGGTCGTTGTAGAATTCCTAGAAATTACCGCTGGAAAACTGGGTACCATTGTCCGTGATTATACGACTGGGTACACCAAATCGTGTAATCACGTTTTTTGTGAGGAACCTCTTAGCAGCCTCAGTTGTAGTTTTAACAACTAGCTCGGCTTAAATCCACTTTGTAAACGTGTCAATCATGAAGAAGAGGAATTCGAAGCCCCCGGGTGCCCTTGGGAAAGGTCTCAGAATGTCTAGTCCTTAGGTTGCAAAAGGCCAAGAAAGAGGAATTGTTTGTAGAGCTTACGACAGTTGATGTACTTGTCGGCTATGAAACTGACATTATACGCACTTCGTCATGAGCTCTTTTGCATCATGAAGGGCAGTTGGCCAATAGTATCATTGCCTGAAGGCTTTACCGACCAGTGTTCTGTAGGAATGATGTGCTCCACAGACTCCTCAATGAATTTCAGTTAGCAACTTAATGCCATCCGAGCGAGATATGCATCTCATCAACACTCTATGAGATCCTCGTTTATACAAGGTACATTCGATTAGAGTGTATAATTTGGTCTTTCGCGCTATACGATCAGCCTCTACATTATCTTCTGGAATTAAGTCATGCTGAAGATAATTGTAGATCGATGTCATCCAATCTCTACCATGATCGTCACCAATCTGTGGAGCATCCATGTGATCAGAATCAATTGGATTGACCTGATGTGAACCATTGATGTTCTCGGAAAGCTCGACCACCGAGGGTGAATCGAGTTGCTCAAGAAAAACTCCCGGCGGGATGGTGGACCTTGTGGAGGCCATCCGAGCCAACTGATCTGCTAGAAAGTTTTCCTTCCTAGGAATATGTTGGATTTGAAAACCGAAGAAGTGCTTTTCTAGTTTTCGTACTTCCGCCAGATAAGACGACATCTTGGTACTTGAGCATTGATACTCTTTCCCTACTTGATTCGCTACTAGTTGAGAATCGCCTTTCACCAGTAATCTGCGAATTCCGCGCGAATGAGCTGCTCGAAGTCCTACCAGCAAACCTTCATATTCCGCTATATTGTTAGTAGCAGGAAAGTTAAACTAGATGGCGTACTTAATGTGTTCGTCGGCAGGGGATATCAAGACGATTCCAGCCCCCGATCTTTTAAGCATTAATGAACCGTCAAAGTACATTGTGCACTCGTCGCGGTGCTCGTACTCGAGTTCTTGCTTAGGTTCTGGATTTGTCCATTCGGCAATGAATTCTGCTATTGCCTGAGACTTTATAGCTGTTCGTGAGATAAAATAGAGGTCGAACGTCCCTAGTTCAACTGCCCATTTTGCTATTCGTCCTGATGATTCCCTGTTTCCAAGGACTTGACCTAAGGGATATCCTGTAGGTACGACCACTTTGTGGGCTTGAAAGTAATGTCTTAGTTTTCTTGAAGACATAAGGAGACCATAGAGCAACTTTTGTACCTGTAGATATCTTTTCTTTGGTCCATGCAAGACTTCGCTTACGTAATATACTGGTCGTTGAACGTTTTCACGCTCTCGACAAGACATCACGACGACGACTGCAAGCGTCGCGCCTATGTAAATCAATAGTGTTTCTTCCGGTCTTGGAGAGACTAAGACCGGGGGGCTTCCAAGGTACTCTTTGAGTTTTTCAAAGGCTTCGTTGGCTTCTTTCGTCCATTCAAAACTCCCATGCTTCCGAATAAGTTCAAAGAAAGGTAATCCCTTCTCGCCAAACCTGGCTATGAAACGACTTAGTGCTGCCATACAACCGGTTAGCTTTTGGACTTCTTTCTTTATTGTCGGGGGACGCATCTGATCGATGGCTGTTATCTTAGCCGGATTTGCTTCGATACCTCTAGCCGAAACTAGGAAACCAAGAAGCTTTCCAGCAGAAACCCCGAACACACATTTCTCCGAATTTAACTTGAGGTTATGTCTTCTCAAATTGTTAAAAGTTTCTTGTAGGTCAAGGATATGATCGTTTGCATTGATGTTTTTCACAACCAAGTCATCTACATAGGCTTCTAAATTCCGACCTACCTGTGGGCTGAAAGTTTTCTGCATTAACATTTGAAAAGTTGTACCAGCATTCTTGAGACCAAAGAGCATCTTAACATAACAGTAAGTGCCATATGGAGTGATGAAGGAAGTTTTCTCCTCATCATTTTTACTCATGTTTATCTGGTGGTACCCTGAATATGCATCTAAAAATCTTAGCAACTCGCACCCGGAGGTGGAGTCTACAAGCTGATCAATGCGAGGAAGGGGAAAATCATCCTTCGGACAAGCTTTATTAAGATCTGTGAAGTCAATACACATTCGTCATTTCCCATTATTATTTTTAACCATTACAGGATTGGCAAGCCACTGAGGGTGATGGACTTCACGAATAAACCCAGCTTCGAGAAGCTTGTCAATCTCCGACTGGATTGCTTCCTTCCGGTCAGGTGCAAAACGCCTTAGCTTCTGTTTGACCGGCTTTTTGTCAGGTTGGAGAGCTAACCTGTGCTCGATCACTTCCTTGGGGACTCCGGGCATGTCGGACGCTTGCCAAGCGAAAACATCCTGGTTTGCTCGGAGAAAAGAGATGAGCAACTCTTCCTATTTAGGGTTGAGTCCTTCTCCGATCAGTAACTTCGGAACTGACCTGTCGATGTCTCCCAACCTGGCGTCTCTCGGAGAAACAACTTTGTCGAGTGGCACCTCTTTTGTCTAATCGATGGGTTTGGGTGTCAATTTTGGTCTAGAGTACTTGACCTGCATCGCAGAAGAGTCAGTATTTCTAGTCAGAAGCTCATCGACCAGTTCTAAAGATCTTCGATCGTAGACATAAGCCATTTTTTGATCTCCTCAAACCACGATGACACCTTTTGGTCCTGGCATCTTCAAACTCTGATAACCGTAATACGTGGCTATCAGGAACTTTGCTAGAGCCGGACGACCAAGGATCCCGTTATAGGCGGTCTCAAAATCGACCACGTCAAACGAAATCTTTTCCGTTCGGAAGTTATCAGGACTTCCAAACGTAACCGGTAAGGACACCTGTCCTATCGGTTTGGCAGTAGAGCCAAGGACTATGCCATGGAAAGTATATTTTACTGGCTTTACCTTTGACTTAGGAACCTGCATTTCTTCTAAAGCTCCCGAGAATAATATATTTAAAGAACTACCTCCATCTATCAAGACTCTATTGACCTTACAATTATTAATGGTAGGCTCAACTATAATAGGGAACCTACCCGGTTGAGTCGACGAAACGGAGCAGTCTTCTTTGCCGAAGGAGATTACGGTGTCCGACCGCCTCAAAGGCTTGATGCAGATCGGAGATTCTGCTAGGTTGACCTCCCGCTCCACGGCTTTCAGATGACGTCGCGAGTCGTACGATGAAGATCCTCAAAAGATCATGTTGACTGTGTGCTGAGGTTCTTGGTATTCCATCTCCTCGTCGCCATCTTTATCCTTTTTGGAGCTGGCTTTCCCCAACTCTTGTAATGAGGGAAGCGGGCCTTTACTTGCATAGTAATCTTCCAACTTCTTTTGCCACACACGGCAGGTGCGCAGATCGTGCCCAGCCTGTTGGTGAAGCGGGCACCACTTCTTACTCTTTTTATATCCATCGGTCGGAATATTTGCTTTACCTCGACCGGTATAGTCCCTCTTACCTTTGGTAAGCTTTTCCGGGACCGCTAAGACCTCCTTACCATCCGTCTTGTGATGCTTCTTCTTCTTGAGAACTTTCTTCTTCTTCTTCCCAGGCTCTTCTAAACTAGATTGAGGAGTTTTGTCTTTTCGATCTATAGCTTCGCTCCATTCGACTGCCTCACTAGCAGCTGCATATTTATTCGCCATATCGAATAGCCCGACGATTGTTCGTGTGGGATTCATAGCTATATCCTCTGTGAACCTCCGGTTTCTCAATCCCGCCTTGAATGCCTGAATTACATAAGATTCTGCAATCTCGGGTATGGAATTACGAACCTGGCTGAACCTCTTGATGTACTGTCGGAGAGTTTCTTTTGGGTTCTGCTGGATCTGATGTAGATCATCTTCCTTCCCTGGGCGGTCATACGTACCCTGGAAATTCACGATTAAGAGATCGTAGAGTTGTTCCCAAGTGTAGATTGATCCGACCGGCTAGTTAAGTAACCATGACTGGGCAGATCCTTCTAACACCGTAGGTAGGTAATTGGTCATCACGTTTTCATTACCACTAGCCGCTCTGACGGCGGTGGTATAGATCTAGAGAACTTCTAACGGGTTCTGAGACCCATTGAACTTATCCATGTTGGCCGGTCGAAACCGGTTAGGCCAACGCACAGCCTGGAGCCCTGCAGAGAAAGCTCGGCAGCCTGTGACTGATTCATGGCGCCTTCTTTGGAAAGGAGCCGGATTGTGGTCGGTTGGGGACCGGTTCCTTAGATTAGAGAACTGAGGCTCCGGCGTCCCGACCTGATCGCGAGCGTTATGATGCTCTCGATCACCTGCCTAGTTCAAACGATGTCGAAGATCGTTCGGACCAAGCGAATGACCCTCTCGACGAGAGGAAGGTGTATTTGTTCGGAACAATCTCCTTCCCTCATGACTCATTGGTTGGAAACGTCAAGGAAGTTGCGGTATTGATTGATTCCCAACATACGCATGCTGCCCTCTACCGAGGGAAGAACGCTGGGACGAAATCATGGTTTGACTCTGCGGTGTCCTCCGTTCTCGGTATTCTTCCGTAGGTTGTACGGTTTGTTGGAGAATCTCCGACGCCTGTCCTACCAATTGGACAAAATCTGGAGCTTCTGCTAAAGCAGGATTAGTATTATTTAAAATATCACGAATGCGCTGCAGATTCTGTACCGTTACGGATGGTCTCGGAGGATTCATCGAGGTTGTTGGCATTTGCAGATCCGAACCTTCTCTTAACCTCGCGTTTGGCTGTACTTGACTCATTATCCTTGGTGGGGCTGAACCAGGCGAATTAACTGATGGACGTCCATCAGCTCTGTTGCCTCTGGTAGCTGGTGCTTGATTGCCCGCGCCATTTCCATCAACACATGGTGGTGAGGTAGCGGGTGCAGATCAGACAGGCATTGCGATCGAGATTTCGATCGCATTGACTTCGTGTTTCCAGCATCGATCCTCCGAAGAGTTTCCACTGTACTCAGTGGAGAGCTTCCCAGTACTTCTACCAGACACTTCCACGACGGAGACCGGTCAGAGATGAGAACCTCTTGAGGCCTCCGTGGCAGACTCAGCCTGATACGGTGAACTGCCGATCGTATGCTGAGCTTTATCATCCCCACTCGGCCCATGGCCGATGAGGGTTTCATCGACACCGTTACCAGATGTCGGTTGGCTCCTGGAATTCCCAGAAGCTGTGGGTGAATACCTATCAACCATGATGGTGTCGAGAGTGTATTGACTCTCGAATTGCAGGGCTGAAAATTCATCACCTTTTTTGCCGGTCGAAAAGACCAGGCTTGAAGAGGTTTTTGGACACTCCGAACTAATCGGAATGTCCTGTCCCTCGGGAAAATCCACTTGTTGCAGTGGTGCATCCTCATCCATCTGCTCGACTTCGGCGTTGTTAGCGACTTGCGAACCAGCAGAGGAAGAAGAGGACGACGTCCAATCACCCTGCATGGCCTGGATGCAGGCGTCCATGTCGAGGTTGGAGTAGTCGTCCAGATCGAACCAATTCTCCTCGTCCCAAGTTCCTGCCATGATTTCATGAACAGAAGGATGAGCGATGATTTGATGAGCAAATAATTCATTTAGAAGATTTGCGCCTTCTTCCCCACGGACGGCGCCAGCTGTCGACGATCAAATCGCCGATCTTATGAATATATGAATGAAAAGAGGAAAATGACGTGTATCTTCTAGAAAGTAGTGAGACTGCTCTTTATTGCTTTGAACTGTCTATTACAAAGAGTGTATATAACTTAGGCTAAAGACTAATTCGGGAGTACAAGGCTCTTCAGAGTGTCTCCCAAATGATCTTCACTGTTCCGACCTCTTTAACTTCATTCCGCATTCCTCCTTATGTAGTTGATGAAAGGGTTGGCAGTTGTCTCTGGAGGAGACGCCTGTTCAGGAAGCAACGCGTCTGGTCGAAGAGAGGTGTCAGTTGATAATATATCAACTGTTGTGCGGTTATATGTCAATGAGTCATGTAACCGTACTCCAGTATCGTAGCGTCGCGTGGTATGGAATATATATCACATGTTCCATTCGTCACACGGTAAAGCATATGTGAGAGACCATGTGAGAGGTCCTCCCTTGTGAGTGATGAGTAATTGACATCTTGTTGGATGGGTTGGGTTTTGAATCCCCATGTTTGTGCTGGTTCTGTGCTGAATCAGGTTAATCGGAACTACCGGCGTGTAAGCTGCGGAAGTTAGATGATCGAACTACATTGTGTAAAAGCGGAAGTTCCGATGATCGGAACTTCTGATTCATCTGGGGTTTTGAGTTCTGTTTATTTGAAGTGCGGAACTTCCTCCCCTGGGAGCGCGGAACTTCCGTCGATACTGACAGGTGTGTTGTGAATCGGGTCCTCCAACCTGGGAGTGCGGACGGTCCGATAATCGGAACTTCCGCTATGAGAAAACGGAACGTCCGATAATCGGAACTTCCGATTGTTAAGGGCGGAACTTATGATTGTACACAGAAATGAACAGTGCGTGCATATTTTGTGTAATTGAGGTTGTATGAGTTTGAGTCTTATACAAATGTTGTTGCTATGATTGTGAGCAATGCTATGTGATGTATTTTTGCTTGTGATGACTGCAGGGCATCGAGTTGGAGTCGTGGCGAGACACGTGGACCGGACTAGGCGCAGGAGGCGTTGAGGTCAGAACGGTCGGAATGTGTCGAAGACGACGTGAATCTTGAAGCGGTTGCGAGTCGTGCACAAGAAGGAAGACGGAACCTTCCAAGAAGGTGCGCAAGGGGCGAAAGGGTCTTTTCGCAAAGCGGCACAAGTGGAGGCGGTTCTGTTTGGGTCTAGTGGGCTTAATGGGTTACCCATTAGCCAAGGGCTATAAATAGGGAAGAACCCTGGAGATAGGGTTGGCAATTTTTGAGATAAAAATTAGGGTTTGCTTTTGGAGAGGTTTTTGGATTTTTGGAGAGAGTTTGAGTTGGAGTGTATGAACTGAAACCTATTGTAATCATTCCTCTTTGCTTTATCTCTGTAATCCTTGTTTCAATCCAATGAAATCTGAGGTTTTGATTATTTGATTTTGCAACTCTTCCTCTCACTGTTTACACGTTGAATATTTATGTTTCAGTGTATCTTTTGATTCATCTTATGAGAGTGCATGAAACTTGAGAGCTAGAGTCGTTTTGATATTGCTAATATATCCTCAAAGTTTCATGAGCTAAGAATCTAAGAGTCTCTCTATTGGGGGGTTTTGGTCTTTCTTTAATGTTCTTCAAGAAACACGATTTTGCTTTGATTATTGAATCTTTGTTTGCAACTTCTTCTCAATACGGTCAAGATGTTGTTTAGGATGATGTCCTGTGAAACTTGACCAGAGAAGATCAACAAATCAAAAGTAGTTTGGATTTTTGGGCAAAAACCCGAGCGCTCGTTCTTGGTCGATAATCAGAGCTTCGATTTTACATCGGAACTACCGCCAATGAACTTCCGCACGGAATTCGGAACTTCCGATTTTGGAACTTCCGACTTTGTTGGCCGAGCTTCCGATTTCGGAAGAAACGGCCGAGGCTTGTTTTTGTTTCTTGATCTTGCTTCATTTATTTTCTCTAGATTACCAGAGATCTTTGTAGGCTAGATTAAATACAGTAAAGGGGAGTTATTAATCTTTTAGGCACCATTCACCCCCCCTCTGTTGCCATTTCGGTCCTTCAATATGTCTGGTCGTAGATCCAGACATCAGTTCAAAACCTTGTTAGCATTTAACTGGTCGGGGACTAGGTTTGGAACCATGTCCGACCAGATTGGGTACTATGTAACCTCTGGAATTCTTACGACCAGTGAGGTCGTTAGCTTTAGGGTTTACGACCATGAAGACGTATGGTCTCTATATACTAAATAATAAATAGAGGTTTTAATCCTCGTCACAAGGCGATCATTTTGAGCCTATATTTTATGCAATTACATTTATTTAAAGTATCAAAGTTGCATGCTTTAATTCTGTAATCAAATGTATGTTAAAGCTTAAGGTAGTTAAACACCTATTTGATGATTAATTAAGTATTATCCATCCTTTGATAAATTGAATCCCTCATTTCATATCACCCTAGTAATTATATAGTAAATACTAGCATAGGTTGTACTTGAGCGACATACTAGACTTGCTTTAAGTGCCAGGACAATAAATATTATGTTTATCATCTTTTAATCATGAAAGTGGTTTTGGGCAGTCATTGGATGTAAATGACTGACGTGTTGTGTTGTTTGGTTTTCCTCTCCAAAAACCCTAACAACTTACTAGTACCACATCTAGGCGGATGGAAAGTGTGGTGGGTGTCGTTGTGCACGAAAGTGGTTGGTATGTGGTATGAACCGTTCAGATGGATTAAGGACTTAATCTTGTCATGACCTCCTGTGTAAAACAAGTACAACCGCAAGTCTACAAAGTACAACTTGGCTTAGTAAATTTATTGAACCCTGAATGTCATCCCACAACTGGTGTTTGAAAGTGTGCTAGTAGTGGGATGTGTTCCGGCTTGAGAGGGACACCAAGGGAGGGTGAAGTTACTAGCTGCGCTAGTCGTCGTGGCCGGGGCCAGTTGCGCTAGTCGTTGTGGTGAACATCCCGCACAACTTATGGGATTGGCCCGTATGGGTGAGATGACGGAAGAGGCAAGGTAGTTTGAAAAGTTAAAGTGCCGATCGCTCAACTACATGACTAAGGAATCATGTGGGGTAACGAGTATGATTATCTCTTATGGATACAGTGTACAACCTTTACAGAGTCTAAACTGTTTAAATAGTCGCGCCTACGGTCAAAGGTGGACATGTGATCTTAACTTGAGTTAGTTCTATTTCAAAAATCGTTATGGGTGGATTACAACTAGAGCGACTCATCTAGCCTGAGGTTAGATTTTTCCTGAGCCGTCGAGCTCAGTGGTGTGAAGGAGCGGAGGTAGCTCTAGTAAAATGATGTATGTGTAGAGTTCCGATGGAGGGAACCTCTACTGTTATTTAATATTGCACTTACTCTCTTTAATAAAATGCAATTTTGTTTAAAATGCTAAGTCATAGGAATTTATAATAATGATAATTGAAAATGCTGCTTTAGCAAATAAAAGAGCCTGAGCTATCCTTGTTAAGATTTGCATATATACTATTGCATACTGTGTGTTGGCTCACGAGCACAGTGGTTGTGCTCACTCTCGCTCCCCCCCAAACCCTCTAGATGATATGGATCAAGGAGACTACGCGTACTACGAGTATCCCGAAGTCGATGGCCAAGGTAACCATGAAGAATAGTCTAGATTCTGTAGTCTAGGTCTCGCCCCAGTCTAGTGGACTCGTCGGTACTTGCGTACAACCGATATTACCCAAATCCTGGGATAATATCAGTCTTACACAAGTTACCCCAGTCGCTTGCCTATAGAGAGATGAGCTCTACCCCTCTTTTGCTTCCGCTGTAGCTACTTGCTTTTATATAATGTAATCAATTTGACCTGGTGGCCCTTATGTAAAACTCGACTCGGCGTGGTCTATGTCACTCTGATGTCTGTTTATATTTAAATGTCTTAATTCACGCCTTGTATGAAATAATTCCGCAATGAGTTTGTGAGTGCTACCTACTGATCCAAGGAGTAGGACGGTATTTTTCACAAAGGATTCGGGATTAGAAAATCCAGATTCGACAAAAATGCATGAAAATCTCTTGAAAAATCATTAAAAAAATACAAATTTACTCCAAAAACAGCTGACCTAGTCTGAGCCTTAGATCATGGTTGGAGCCTAGTTGTAGGCACCGTAAAACGGAATTCAGAGAATAACATGAGGTTTCTCTCGTACACCAAACCGGTGACAGGGCCTCTCCTTTTATATTACAGCGAATAGTAATTATAGGAGAATACAACTCCTTGCTTTATCTGTAAGCAATCGGAGAGATAGATTACAAAAGAGAATCCAGATATGACACAACAACTGACTCTAGAATCCAAGATTACAGAGACAAAGTTTAGAGATATTCAACAGGAGATATACTCTTTAACAACCCTCCTCAATCTGTAACTGGTTCTAGGTTCAAATTGTGCCGAAAGTTTGAAAGCAGCCGAGTACGTAGTAACCTGATCTTGTGATGAAATAAATCTGATGTCTAGCACCTTGCAAGTTACTCTTTCTCGAACAAAGTAAAAGTCTACCTCAATATACTTTGTTCTGGTATGAAAAACAAGATTAGCTAACATATATATAGCTCCAAGGTTGTCACGCCATAAACATCCAATCTTTTCTTAGTATACACCGAGTTCTCCAAGTATCGACTGCACCCAAACAATTTTTGTTGTCGCGTTAGCAAGTGCTTTGTACTCTGCCTCTGTACTTGATCTTGAAACCGTTGGCTGCTTCCGAGCACTCCAAGATACAAGATTCGACTCGAAGAACACAGCGAAGCCCCCTATTGATCTTCAACCATCTGAGCAACCATCCCAATCAGCATCTAAAAAAGTGCTCACAAGCGTGACATTTGTATCCAGCATCCTCAATATAGTCACATAGGAGTAGAGTTGTTATTATCGCCGGAGAAGGCCTGAACCTGTATAAAAATCCATGTGTCATTCTCTGCGTGATTTGAGTCTTTGAGTCCCCCCGAATCAAACAATCATTACGTAAGTTCGGTTTTAAAACACCGACAAATACAATCACATACAGTTTTAGTTTAGCTCACATCTGTGTTATTGGTTGCGGACTGGCTGCGATAAAAACCGTTTGTGAAGATATAATATCACAGACGGTTCATGTTGAAAAATATCACAGACGATTCTTAATAATAATCGTCTATGATATTAATAAATATCACATACGGGTTTTAAATATAACCGTCTGTGATAATTCACAGACGGTTTTAAACATGAACCGCCTGTGATAATTTTGTATCACAGACGGTTTGTTGTTGGAACCGTCAGTGATATGATTTACATACAACTACAAGAAATCAGGCATTTCACGACCACGACCTCCTGCGCTCTACGACCACGACCGGAGGAAGAATTCTAGGATTGGCCCTACTTATGCTGGCGTGCATGCGAATATTTTTGAGCTATGTATCACAGACGGATATAAACTACAACAGTTTGTGATGCTTATTTATCACAGACGGTTTGTAATCGGAGGGGTACAGCTTCATGTGCTCAATCAGGCGGTACGAGCCCACAGCAGGTGTAGAGCTAGAAAATCAATTTGTTTTGACAAGGTGGGGTGGCTTAATTAGAACGTCAGATACAATTAAAAGACGGATATCCTATAATTACCTGGAATCCAGAAGTGGTGGGAATGTAATATCCACAGTTAAAATCAATTTGTTCACTTGAATATGACCGTCATCCGGAATTTATAACTGCGGTAATAATTCCCAAATGTAGGTGATTAAAAAGCAAGGGCATAAAGACAAGCAGCGGATCTGCGACCTCGGCTCCGATTAGTTCAGTTTAATCAATCACCAGCAACATTCGCTCTATCAAAGCGCTAATCGCGGGTTTACGAGGCCAATTTGCCGGTGCGGGCGCGGTGTCCATCGGGACCCGCGCGCGCTTTCCTTTTTTTCTTCTTCTTTCTATACGCTCCCCAATACTAGCCCCCACGCACGCACGCACGCATACGCTAGGAGATGTATAAATAGTATAATGTAGAGTAGCAAAATATTCGGAACCCAGTGCTGCAACAGGAACAAGACAAGGCAGGAAATGTTGTCTGCGAGTAAACAATAGGTGGATTAGTATATCTTACTCGCTCTCTTTCGCTATATTTGTTTATAACCCCACCATACCATACGCACATATCAAAGAAATATTAAATCTAACAAATATTTAATAAGAAGTAATCATATATACCCCTATTAAATGGTATACCACAACCACTTTACCTCTTACAGAGTATTTAAGTAGGCGAAGAAAGAGAGGGGAAATTACAATAACTACACTTAGATTCTCACAATGGACAAATATATTGAAACAGATACTCTTGAAACCATAGACAAATATAGCGGAACAGAGGGAGTAATATTTTGACTCCTCCCTTCAACTCTCTCTCAACATAGGTCGACATCGGATCCGTGCAGTCCTCTGGAAATTTTGGTTGTTGATATATGTAAAAGTATATGGATTAACCCTAAGAAAATAGTATCAATTTAAAAAATTCTTTCAAAAGTTAAAATGATTGGGAATACATAATGTCGCGTCCGCAGAGCCAGTTGATGATGCAAGTGGTGGCGGGGATGTGTTGCAAGAGGGGTCTAAGTAGAGGTGGCCAGATGCGCTGTGCTGGCCAGGCTGGGCCGAAGCACGACACTGTTGGCCTGGCCCAATCACGACACGACCCACACTGTTTATGGGCCCAGCCGGCATGGCACGAAGGCTTGTGTCGTGTTTGGGCTGAACCCCTAGCACGATGGGCTGGCCGACATGGCACGAACAGTGTCGGGCCATACTAGGCACGGCACGAAGCTGGCACGACCCGTTAGGCACTTGTGCGGAGAGGCTGAGAGCCCAAGGCGGCAAGCCGAGGGCGCGGGAGGAGGAGGAGGAGGCGGCAAGCGCCAATACAAGGAAGGAGAAGGCGATAAAGGCGCACAGCGCAAAGAATGAGAAGGAGAGGAAGAGGAGGGCGAGGCGACGCCAGCGGCTAGCGTGGAGGGAGGTGAAGGCAGTTGGAGGCGAAGGATGCACGGGTGCCACAAGGAGGAGGAGAGGAAAAGGAAGGCGGGGCGGCGCCAACGGCCGACGCGGAGGGAGGTGAAGGTGGCGGGGCACACAGGCGAAGGGAGGAGAAGGCGAGGCGACGGGCTCAGGATGGGAGGGAGGTAGGGAGCCAGGAGCGGGGAGTGAAGGGTGTAGGGGTAGCTGGGTAGGTTGGGGTGAGAGGAAACACCTCGTGGGCCGCGTGTCACTGTGGGCCGTCCCACAGCATGACCCGAGCAAATATAGCCGTTACGGGCTATTTTGGCCCGATGGGTTGTGCTTGGCACGGCATGACCCGACCCATTTGACCCAATTAGCCCGTAACGTTAGAACTTTTTTAAAAAATCCGACCGTTTTGGGCTTTTAAAATAGCAAAAAAATTAAAAAAAATTCTAATTTTTTATATATAAATAGCCACCATCCCCTCATTCAGCACATATATATTCCTTAATCTCTCTTTGAACTTTTGTTGTGCAAATTCAAATTCTTTGTGAGATAATTTGAAAAAATTCAAAAAAATCGTGCTAAATTTTAGAAAATTCAATTTCCAATAGCAAGTTAGTAAAATAGGTACAATACTATTTTTTTCATAATTTTATTGTTATTATTTATTATGCTAATATGAAAAGTAATAATATCGTTAGTTTCGATTTTGCAGTTTTCGTTATGGAAAAATTACGATAGCTTTGCTCTTGGTGATTATGGACTTTCACCAGAGGAACTTGTATCCATGGAGGCTGCGGCTGCCTCAAACCAACCACAGTTGTTACCGGAAGGGCAAGGTAGACTTCCATCATCAGGCTCCACGACAACAACTTCGTCGGTGACCATCGGAGCAAAGAGGCTAAGGCCGTCTACATCTAGAGTCTTGGAGAATTTCGACATGACAACCAAGCCAGACACACATAGAAATGAGGTACCATATGCTATTTGCAAAATTTATCGCAATGAATTATTTGCAAGGTATCTAGGTGGAACGGTGTACTTGCTTAGACATGCTACAAGATGTAAGGCCAAGAAAAGATTGATGATGAGGTAGACGCAGCTGCGGTACAAGCCCAACGGTACAGTACGTAGCTAGAACTACGATCTTGAGGTAGCCCGTCAATATCTCTGTCATTTAATTACTTCTGAGGATTTACCGTTAGGATTTGGGGAGCCTATTGCTTTCCAAACTTACATTAGGACTACGTATAATCCTAGATTTTCTGCCATTTCTAGACAGATAACAACTAGTGATCTAGTAAAAATACTACAATGAACGTCGTAATAAATTGAAGGAGCTATTTAGTACATACACATTTTCGGTGGCCTTGACCTCAGACATATATAGTGGTCGGGCTAGGGAGGATTATCTCAATGTAGTTGCTCATTATGTTAATAATGACTGGGTAATGGAGAAAAGAATTATATGTTTCAAATTAATTGATGTAGCATACATGGGTGAGAATATTACAGACTGTATTGTCAAAGTCGTGGAAGACTTTGGTCTTACAGACAAAATATTCTCAATTACTTTAGACAATGGTGCTTCGAACTCTAGAGCTATGGATATTCTTACTCTAGTGTTGAGTACATACGTCAATTTCTTTCTTGCTACATCAGCGATGCGCTTGTCATATTATTAACCTTATAGTCAAATATGATTTGAAGAGGTTGAATTCGTATATTAAAGTTTTTCGCGGGGCAATATCGTACTTGAATAATTCTAACATAAGAATAGCAGCATATAAAAACTTCTGTAGGGCGGTGGGTGTACGTCCAAGAAGGTTCGGTTTGGACAAGCCGGTAAGATGAAACTCTACTTACCTGTTGCTTAAGGGTATTTTACCATATAATTAAGAGCATTTTTTTCTATTTTAATTCAAACGCACTATTAGAGCACTAACGGTAGTATACTATTGACTGAGCAATACCGGTTCATTGCTGAGAGATACTTAAGTTTTTAGAATTTTTTGTGAGGCCACTGTTGCTTTGTCCGCTGTCTATTATCCGACATCTCCTATTATTGTACATAGTATTTTACAAATTGCTAGTCAATTAAAAACTGTCAAAATGACACAGCTTTAAGAGGCT
Source organism: Hsuehochloa calcarea (assembly GCA_036346395.1). Taxonomy (NCBI): domain Eukaryota; kingdom Viridiplantae; phylum Streptophyta; class Magnoliopsida; order Poales; family Poaceae; genus Hsuehochloa; species Hsuehochloa calcarea. Next base: position 32,257,077 of record CM070611.1, read on the forward strand.
ATATTGGAAAGAAATCCCTTTTATATATGTATTTGCATTTATTTTATATCCTAGAGCTAAAATTGACGGATTTGCTAATGTTCTTGATTTTTTTTAGTGACGCTACAGAGCTAGACTATTTTAACTATTTTGTAGATGTTCGTTCTCGATTACATGAGGTTTTTCAAAGGTACGAAAATAAATTCTAGGGAGTCCGCTACACAACGACCTTGATGCACTCCACCTCAAGTAACAAGATAAATCTGTGGGGCAAGATCTAGGGTGCATGCTCTTCTTCTAGGTCTAGGTTGTCTTCTTCTACAGCGGCATCTTCTCGAGAAAGTCCAAGACCAACCTCTTACTTAAGGAGTAGGGAATCATCAGCCTATCTGGACAGCGATACGGTGGATTTCAACTCAGAAGGCTTTTAAATTTTGCAATGGTGGCATGCCCATAAGTTTGCATATCACATACTATCCATACTTGCACATAATGTGTTAACTGTTCCTGTCTCAACGATTTCCCCCGAGTCCGCTTTCAGTCTTTTTGGAAGAATATTGGAGGAGAGGAACACGTCTCGCGAGTGAGATGATGGAGATACTTCTAACCATGAAGGACTGAGAACAAACTGATTCACGAACACAACACTATGTGAAAAATAAGGAGTTGTCGGACGTGTTCGAAAATCTGTACCTTGACAATAACACTTAGAAAAAAGATATATGTAGAGCTATAGACTGTACTTTTTTTCCCCTTTGCTAAGGTTTTCTCATGTTGAGTTTTTACTTAGAAAATATTTTAACGATGCAACTATTTCAATATTAATAAAGCTCTTTATTACATTTTCAATATGCTTGTCTATTTTTTTTACAACTTTCATGTGTATTTATGAGTTCTACACATTTTTTTGATTTTTTTGGAATTTTTATAATTTGTTTTTGAATTTTGGGCTAAGTGGGTCATGAACGACCGACCGCCAAACAGGCTCATACCAAGACAAGACGACCGCCCTTCGGGCCGTGCTTGGGACGTCACCCAAGCACGTGGGCCGGCCTGGCACGACACAATCCATTCACGGGCCGGAATGGATAATGCCCGGTTGTGCCTATGCCGGGCCGCACCGTGTCGCCCATTTGGCCACAAATCTGACCTAGGGCAAAGACATAGCAGGCCAACTGGGGTCATTTGGGCCAGACTGAGTTCAAAACAAGCCGAAACATTCAAATCCGATTTGTAATCCTACCGGGGGCTGTATGATCGGTAAATCCGATTTTCGGCTGAAAATCGGCTGCAGAGTGTTTGATGGGAACTGAACGGGGTAGCAGTCACCTCCTTTTGTTCTTGATTTTTGAGTAACCAACTAACCGTCCAATGGACATGAAGCTCTCGAAGCAATTGTACGGTTACGCCCCCTGGTTAATTAACGGTTAGATGGGGGGTGGAGGTGTGAATGAAGTACACCTCCTACACCTCCAGCTACATGGATCGAACCAGGGCTCTTTCGAGCAAGATGGTGTGTACAGCTCAGACACAAAGTTGCTGAACCCATCAAATGGGGCTTAATTAATTGTGTGAATATTCTCACCTTTGTCCCCCCTGAGATACTGCGTTGCAGCACCTCCAGCGTTTCTTAGGTACCACTCCTTTTCTTCTTCATATATCTGCTCCCTGACATGCATGAATGTCCCACCCAGCTACTCCTTTCCCCAAGATTTTCAAGAAACCCCACTTTTCTCTAATCTTTTTCTGTTCTTTAACTCTCTCTCTCTCTCTCTCTCTCCCGTTGTTTGAAGCCAGAAGAGCGCATGAAAAGAGAGAGAGAGAGAGAGGAAAAGCTTTTTTATGGCTCAGCTGTTGGAGTGCTGCCTCCCCCTCTTACCTCTGTGCTCTTTGCATATATAACGCCTCCATTGTCCAACCTAACACCACTACAACAACAACTACTGCTGCTACTAGCTGGAATAGCGCACACACAAGTCCAGGGAAAGCATACCAGATAGCTAGCCTAGTACGTACTGAAGCCTAATTAAGGAAATGGAGTCCGGAGCCGGGAGCCTGGCCGACGAGAAGGCGCCGGGGCTGAGCCGGTACCCGGAGGAGACGGAGGATGGCGGCGACAAGTCGACCGCCAAGTCCCGGCTCTCCGGCGTGCTGTGGCACGGCGGCTCCGCCTACGACGCCTGGTTCAGCTGCGCCTCCAACCAGGTGCATGCATGCTTCAGCTTAATAAGGTCAGGTATGCATATCCATGGATGCTCATCGTTAACGCGGTGGCAAATGTTGGGTGATCATGCTTGCAGGTCGCGCAGGTGCTTCTGACGCTGCCTTACTCGTTCGCGCAGCTGGGGATGCTGAGCGGGATCCTGTTCCAGCTCTTCTACGGGCTGATGGGCAGCTGGACGGCCTACCTCATCAGCATCCTCTACCTCGAGTACAGGACCAGGAAGGAGAGGGACAAGGTCGACTTCAGGAACCATGTCATCCAGGTATATATATATTCTTTCAGCTAGTCTCGAGAGTGTAGAGATCCCTACGCAAGCTGCAACAAAAGCTAGCATATATTTCTCTAGAGAAAAAAAAAGCTGAGGCAGCTTAATTCGGTTGTTCAATATATCTGCTCGAACGACGACTGCAGTGGTTCGAGGTGCTCGACGGGTTGCTGGGTCGGCACTGGAGGAACGTGGGCCTCGCCTTCAACTGCACTTTCCTCCTCTTCGGCTCCGTCATCCAGCTCATCGGCTGCGCCAGGTACCAGCACATTGCTCTCCTTGCCTCCTCGTCATCAGCTGTTGGATCGACCCTGTCAAAAACGATCCAACTACTGATAGGGATAGGGATCACATTTTTTTCTGCAGTAGCAGCATGTACTGCAGCGACCATGTACACACGTACGTATGCTGATAAATATATATATGCACACGCATGGTGATGCTGCAGCAACATCTACTACATCAACGACCATCTCGACAAGCGGACGTGGACGTACGTCTTCGGCGCCTGCTGCGCCACCACCGTGTTCATCCCATCCTTCCACAACTACCGCATCTGGTCCTTCCTCGGCCTCCTCATGACCACCTTCACCGCCTGGTACATCGCCGCCGCGTCCCTCATGCACGGACAGGTACGCATATACGTACATTTCTACGTGTACTTACACGCGTACGTACGCTGTTCATCTACCCTCAAATTTCTTTAACTTTTAATTTTGTATATATACGCATGTGTGTAGGTGGAGGGCGTGACGCACTCTGGTCCGGCGAGCATCGTGCTCTACTTCACGGGGGCCACGAACATTCTCTACACCTTCGGAGGACACGCTGTCACTGTGTAAGCCGACATCATGCCACCTACTTTACTTAGATTAATTCATCTAACCATGGTTAATTTTTTTAATTAATGATACTGCAACGGTCACTGGTAATAGAGCGTGCACACCAGAGGCAGCTAGCTCACGTGCCGTGCCGTGTCCCCGGAGTGTGTGTGCACTTACTGACATGTGGTGAGACGAGACACGGTGTGATCCGTCCGTCCGTCCGTCTAGCTATTGTCCATGTACGCGTATATACTATATAGGACTAGTAGGGCATCGTTTAGTAAAAACTATAACGATCGTCCGGTCGCAGAAAAGAAAAATAATATCATCCACTGGTACGTGGGCCCGACATGGCCGGGGGGTACTGTTGGGCTTGTCAGTGATACTTCATCAGTCGTCAAGTCATCACAGCTTTGCGTCGGGGGTGGGGGCATAGCTAACTAAGATCGTAAGCTCAATTCTCGTGCATCAGCAGCAGCTAGCTGCTGGATGAGACGGCCCACCGACACCTGGGCCCCACTTCCACGCAGGCACGGCTAAGACCAACCATCCATGCAATGCACACACTCTACACTGACAAACTGGAGCATGCATGCGTCCATCCGCCTGTGTCTGTGTGTCGTCGTTGTTTCGAAGCACAGCACAGTGAAAGCCAACGAAGAAACGCGCGAATCTGAGAGCATTTCTGACTTGTGCGATGCAATGCGCAACGCAGGGAGATCATGCACGCGATGTGGCGGCCGCAGAAGTTCAAGGCCATCTACCTGCTGGCGACGCTGTACGTGCTGACGCTGACGCTGCCGTCGGCCTCCGCCGCCTACTGGGCGTTCGGCGACGAGCTCCTCACGCACTCCAACGCGCTGGCGCTGCTGCCTCGCACCCCCTGGCGCGACGCCGCCGTCGTGCTCATGCTAATCCACCAGTTCATCACCTTCGGCTTCGCCTGCACCCCGCTCTACTTCGTCTGGGAGAAGCTCGTCGGCCTCCACGACTGCCGCTCCCTCTGCAAGCGCGCCGCGGCCCGGCTCCCCGTCGTCGTCCCCATCTGGTTCCTCGCCATCATCTTCCCGTTCTTCGGCCCCATCAACTCCGCCGTCGGCTCCTCCTCGTCAGCTTCACCGTCTACATCATCCCCGCCATGGCTCACATGGTCACCTTCAGATCGCCACAGTCTCGTGAGGTATACATCATACTCTCTCTACTTTGTTTATTAATTTTCCTGTCTCTCTCTCTCTCTCTATATATATATCCATCTATTCTCCTGCATTATCTTTGCATGTGTCTCGATCGGCTTGGTTTGTGTACGTTGCACATCAATCTGACGATCGAGTGTGACATGCGTACTGCATATATGGGTTTTGGCCGTGCATGGCTCTACATTGGGGGTCCATGGAGCCAGAGTACTGTTCATCTAGTTGCCGTTGTTGCAGTGGCTAATGTTGCAGATAGATGATGTAGGACTGATGAATCTGGTTGCACACAGTCTAGACATTAGGGGTCCACCTGTCCATCACCTGTTATGGAAACATGCTGATTGGTAAGGCTCATGCATGCATCCATACGCATGTTGCCGCGTCGGTGTCTGAAAATACTGATAGTATGTTTTCCTACTTAGTACCAACGAGTTCACCTTTCAGTTGACGTTAATTACAAAATTCTGTCAAGAACATATAACCATATTATAGAGAAAATTGTTTGTCTGTAGATTAAACACTTGCTGTAGAAGAAGAAGAAGAAGAGGGATTAATTCGGGCACTGCACTCTGTTGATTGGTAAACACTTCTGCTGCTGCTGCATGTAAATGTCTCACGGAAGGCAAGACAAAACTGCAGCAGCTAGCAGCATGCAGTGACAGCAATTCCTTTCAACACACAAGTGGTGATAAAAGCTATCTAGTGTACCATAAAGTTAGAAAAGCTTGCATGTACAAATCAGGACGTGAATGCACAGGGGTGTTTTGTACCATCTGCTGTCCGAGAGCCATTGGCATCGATCGAGCAGACGTACGCTCCGATCCGGACGTAATTCTGTCTCTCGGAGGACACCAATGATGCCATGTCTAGAAAACAACGAAAGCATTCACTCGAAAAAAAAAACAAAAGCAGTCAAACGCATCAATCAAACTTGTGACATCATTATTTCCTTTCACATTTTTCTTTAATCCTTTTTCTTTTGTGCTAACAATGGTGAACATTATATATGTTGCAGAACGCGGTGGAGCGGCCGCCGCGGTTCGCCGGAGGATGGACGGGGTCGTACGTGATCAACTCGTTCGTGGTGGCGTGGGTGCTGGTGGTCGGGTTCGGGTTCGGCGGCTGGGCCAGCATAACCAACTTCGTGCAGCAGGTCAGCACGTTCGGGCTCTTCGCCAAGTGCTACCAGTGCCCACCCCACCCCGCTGCTTCGCCGTTCGTATCACCACCCATCATCGCTCCAAGCCCCTCAATGCCACCAATGTCGTTCAACTCCACCGCCGGCGTCTTCCCTCCGACGCCGGCTCCGGCTCCGGCTCCGGCTCCTCTGCACTTCATCCTGCGCCACCACCATCACCGGCACCACCGCCACGGACTCTGATTGACCGAATCATCCAAATTCGGTCGGATCGCGCGCGACGGATTAATACTGGAGTTTGCTCTAGTTTAAGCTAGCTAGCTAGTTAATCAGCAATGTTACTTAGCCCTAGCACTACTCCTTTTTTTTTCTTCTACTGCTGCTTGTTTTTTTTCCCTTTCTTTTTTCTTTTTCTTTTGGTTGTTGAGATAAAAGAGAGGCTAGCTGCAGGTGACAAGTAAGGCTAGCTAGACTACCAGTAGCATGTCAGAGATCGATCGATACGTTTGAAGTCGCTTGTCCTGTAATGTGTCCTTGTGTGGAGCTGCTTTTGAGAAAAGAGGAGGGAAAAAAAAAGGAATGTTACTGAGGCAGGAGATGCTACAGCTACCGCGTTAGCTCCTGCAAGCTTTCTCTCGATTCTCATGGCTCAATTCTCATGGGAGTCATATGCTCTCCTCTTTTTACTGCATCGTTGATTCGCTGTAAATGTACGGCTTTACTACTCTATTTCTTATATACACATGATCAGGAGCGCTTTGCCATTGAGAAGTATTCGTAGAACAGAGTGAAGAACTTGTCCATTACTGCAGGATGATACAATTATTGGAGGAGTAGCATAGTTTATTTCCAGTGCCAAATCTTTTACTGCCTCCGATGGATTTCTTCATTGTTTGTTAGCTGGATTGCCAGGTACTCGTGTTTCAGTATTTCAGACTTTCAGTAAAGGGCATAAGAAGAACACAAGAGAGACCTTTGACCATTTGGCTGAGACCGGACTTACCCTGACTGACAGTTTTCATGTCATATTCCCCCCTAAAGTATCGATTCTGAACACTAGATAATATGGTGGACTGTAATATTAGAGTTCTTCTTTGACAAAAACAAATAGTATACCCACTCCGGTTCACAAAAACATGTCGTTTTGGGACATGTGTACTCAAACTTTGATACTTTAGCTATTGATATCTTTTCAAATATATAGGTTGGATATATGAAAATCATATTTATAGATTCGTATCGAAAAGTACTTTTGTAATATTATAATTTTGTTAGATTTTATAAATATATTACAAATAGAAATTAGTGATTAAAATTGGTTTTTTGGGGACCGTGTTGATATCCAAAACGGCGTATTTTTTGCGAACTAGAAGGCGTATTTTTTGTGAACCAGAAGGAGTAATAGTAATTAGACGTGATAAAATGGACCTATAAGGCTATAAGTACTGTGAAATGCAGTAGCTATGCCACAATCTGCATATCTTTTCTAACCACAGCTGTTGACATTTCACGGTTCTAAGATTCAAATTTGTCCTTCAATTTTTATCATAATATTTTTTTTTTTTGTGAAAGTTAGTATAAATATGTATTTTCCCTGAATCTACTTATATCGTGTTCACCATGTGACAAATCTACTTCAAAATAAAAACACTGCTGAGTTAACATTGGATTTGACCTATGCAAATCCTAGTCTGGGCTCGGGCCGAGCCCATGAAAAGCCCAGTGAGACATGCCTGACCTCGGCCCAACATAGAGTGCTCCTCTACCGGATTGATTGTTCCGATAGAGTTTGTGCCCGGAGCGGTCAGGTTCTCATTTGTGCTGGAATGGTTTTTTCTTCTCCCTGAGGTCGGACTGTTTGTTTGTTGGCACTGGGCACATGACTTTCGTCATTTCAAATCGTGACAAAATCTAGTTTTTTTATTTTTGTAATTTTATTAAATGTATATTTATTTCTGTAATATTTTTTAAAAAAATTGTGTTCCATGTGTCACAAGCAGTGCGGTGTCACCGTACCCGGCAACTGCGGAGGTGATGAGCCTGACTGGTTACCAGATCCGTGTACGAACTAAACCGACGCTGACATGCTGGCCCACCATTTCAAGTGGGGTCCACATGTTCGTCTCGGTTAGCGTTCTCTTCGTACATGTGGCAGCGCTGTTGTTAAGATTGTTTAGATATAAGTAGAGAATAGAACAACTTGCTACTTAGATAGCAAGTAGCAAGTTGTATTCAGCAACTAGTAATCTAGTCGAAGGAAGAAGTGTCCCTTTCAGAAAATAAATAAAGAAGAGGCTACCAAGTTCATTCAAACCTCTGAGAATTACATGTGCTATGTTGATTATTCTAAATATCATTTGAGATCATTACAGGATCAAAGCTGGTCTAAGACAAGAACTGTCTGGATGGAGAGGTTGGCTAACACAAGCAAGGCAGCTAGCACAGCTGAAATAAGGATTGTATTGACGTTCAGCATGCTGAACTTTATTAACTACAAAATATATCTAAATGATTTGTACTATTCTACGTTCCAATTTGCAAGAGTATGTTATATTGACCAGGTTATCACCAGTTTGCTGATCTGTCCTGTTCCTTGGATTAGCAAAATGGCGAAATAATGTTATAATAGTATTGCTAGACTAAAATTTCTAGAAATATTGGACAAGGTGGATAATGAGGAAATGTCCAAATATGAGCAAAAAACGTTTCGAAAAAATTGCAAGACAAATGGACTTCTTTGCCAGGATTTCTAAAACGTAAGTGGAACTTTTCTGCCGTACTTCCAGAGATTTACTCCTTGATATTATCTAATCTTGACTGGTAATAAAAAAAATTACATGTGCTCGTGCAAAACAATCAAAAGTAATGTTCATATGCAATATACAGGAGCACTTCGATATGCAAACCATATCACGGTTTCCTGAACATTCCAAGCTGCTACAATTCCTAGTTGAATTAATTATTAAGCACTTGTGATTTGTGGAGATAAATAAAGTGAAAATGCTTGCCCAGAGCACGGTTAAGTACCAAATCTTCACTGCCCCATTAGCTTGCAATCCAACTTCATAAAAGTAACCAGAAATCAATTCAAACGAACATGAATACAAAACAAAATAGTGGCCAATTTACAGGTACGTAAATAATTTGCTTCCATGCCTCGTGAATTATAATTCAATACCCCAACCAATTTTTCTGTGATAAATTGATTGATGATATGTATAATCTACAGAGTAACATACCTCACTAGAACAATCATGAACAATGGAAACAATTCTACTCCCATTACACATTGCAGCAAAGAATTACTAACCCAAGTCCGCCGATCTTGCTGCCAACATCACCTGGAGGCTCTAGACTGGAAGAGCTCCAGCCTCACCTTGGCATCCGGCAGCAGTGCCTCAACACGCATGTCCTGCACCATGTGTGCCTGCTTTGATGCCCAGAGCAGCACGGCGAGCACCCCTGCCTGCGCAAGCTCCTCACTCTCCGGTACGTGCAATGCAATGTAACAGAGCAGTATGAGTGCCTCGATCTGCACCTCATCGCCGAGGTACACCAGTTGGACAAGGTGGCGTGCACCGCCGTCGTCCACGATGGCCTTGCAATGGTTCACATGTAGGTGGTTGTCAGTGCACGCAAACTTGGTGAGCGCGAGCACAGCTTCCTTGGTGACTGGCAGCTCACGCTCGTCGAGCAACTGCACAAGGGGCGCGATCACCCGGGTCTCGCTCGTTGTGAACGTACGCGCGAGGCAGCCAAGGGCGGTGATGCACGGGAGCAGAAGCTCGTCGTAGTCACCCTTGCAGACAATGTGAAGCAGCTGGTCAACAACAGCCTTGGCCGCTGGAGAGTTGGGCTTGAAGGCGGATTGCCGCAGTGCAAGGTTGTGCTCGGCGACACGGGAAATCTCCATAATCGCCATTGCCGAGAAGAACTGCATGTTAGTGCCCATACCACCATCGCCCTTCTCAAGGAGCACAGCGAAGCAGAGCAGGGCACGTGACTCTGTAATGCTCTTGCAGACTCCAAGATGGCCATGGGCAAGCTTCCACAGAGCCCTGGCCGCCATGGCCTTCAAATGCGCCTTGGCCTCAGGGTCTTCCACCTCTCGAGCGCCACGGCCACTGGAGCCACTGGAGCCACTGGTGCCCAGCTGCGGCCTGAAGGGTGGAACCAACGACCCGTTCGTCTTCGTCTTGGCAGCCATCGCAGAGTGCACGACCGATTGCATTTGATTCCTTTTCGTGTCAAGGTCTCCATTTGAGCCATTGGACACCCTTGGCAGCTCGTCGACTATGGAGGTGTCGCGATCACCGTGGCGCATGCTGAGCGTCTTAGCAAGCACGACAGAGTGGAGAGACGTCATGGGCGACGGCGCGGCCGCGCTGTTCTTGGAGCTGCTGGAGCCAACGGAGTACCTGCTGTGCTCCTGGATGGTCCCGGAAGCGAGGTGGCCGACGAGGTAACGGACGGCGTTGTTCTGCGCGAAGAGCTCCAGGCATGTCGGGCTCCGGTCGGCCAGCGTGGCGATGGCCTCGGCGACAGCGGCCTGCACGCGCATCGGCGGCTCCTTGAGCGCGGCGCCGAAGGCGGAGCACACCCCGGCCTGGACGAGCTTCTCGACGCTCTCGGCGTCGCAGCCGAGCAGCCCGAGCGCGCGCGCGGCGGCCTCCTGCCCCTCATCTGTGCCCTCCTTGAGCAGCTTGATCAGCGGCGGCACGCCGTCCTCCTCGATGATGAGCTTGGCGAAGTGCTGGTTGTCGCGCGCGAGGGAGGCGAGGTTGGCGGCGGAGTCGGCGCGCGCGGCGAGGCCGCCGGTGTGCAGCCGCGCGACGTGGTCCCAGATCAGGAACAATATGGGCTCATTCTGCGCGATGTTGGGGAGGCCGAGCATGTCCCCGTCCCCGTCCCCGTCAGCGCCGGCCTGGGGCGACGAGATGCGGAGCAGCCAGGCGACGTCCTCGATTGCGGTCTCGACGAGCGCGACGGTTCGCGGGAACCCGGCCGCGGGGCTGAGCGTGAAGAGCCGCCGGAGCCGCGGGTGGCTGCTCGCGCACCGCGCCGCGAGGGATGAGGCCTTGGCGAGCGCCTGCGCCGCCCCAGCCATGATACGCGCAGCCGGGCGGTCGTAGAGGTCGGCCCGCGCCGCCTGGCGGAGCAGCGCGGCGAGCTTGTCGGCGCGGGACTTGAGCTCGCCGCACTCGGCCCGGAAGCAGCGCGCCGCGCCGCACTGCTTGGCGACCTCGTCGGCCAGCTGTATCGGCCGCGCCAGCATCGCCTTCACCCCGTCCCCCATCATCCCCAACCAAGAAACCAAGAAACCCCCTCTCTCGTCTCCCCTTTCGAATTACTCCCAGGAACCGCCTCCTCCGCGTCCCTCCTCGCGGAATTTACGCCGAATCGTCGGGAACTGCTCGCCGGTGGGTCGATCTCCGCCTCGCCGGGGTTGATTTTCGATCGAATTTTCGCTTGGGTTGGTTTGTGGCTGGTTTTGTGTTGTTGCTTTGGTTGGTCGCGTACTGCCGTCGGGACTAGGAGGCAGCGCTGCGGTTGGACCAAGGCTGCAGCTGGGTCGTGCGGTCAGCGAGGTGGGCCCGCGCTAGGCAGGTCAGTGACTCACTGTGTCGTGGCCTTCTTCGCCGTGGCTTCCTCTCGCGATTCCGCCAACCGGTGGCGAGCACTAGCACTAGCACTGGCACTAAAACTAGCGGCCGCCTCCGCGTGACCGATGGGCGGATCACGGCCGTCTTTTGCTTGAGAAAAAACTGTAGCGACCCATAAAGCACGGAAGTGTGCCCCGGTATTTCCGTAGACGAAATCAGGGCTCCGCGATTTCAAAATAGTTTTACAGGAAACAGCTTTAGTTGTTTTAAACGAGATCATGGGGTTTCCGATGCAGACACAGTAGACTCATGCCTAAGCTCTCCGCGTTACCCGGAAGCTCTCCACGTTATCCGGATATATCACAAATTTTCTATTATATTTCTACGAGGGGCCGCTATGGTCTCCTCTCCCCCTCCTCTCTCTCTCTCTCTCTCTCTCTCTCTCTCTCTCTCTCTCCCTCTCTCTCTCTCTCTCTCTTCTTTATGTAGACACCATCGCTTATCGATTTTTTGATTTAAATAATACTATTTAAAATGGTATTAGCAAAAATAGCATCCTCTCAACGATATTAGCAAAAACAGAGCTCGATCCGCGACGCCACGGATGACGATGCCACGAACGACACATGACGCCTCGTCCGTACTCCTGTGGGCGTGCGGACAAGGCACCACGTATCGGCCCATCATTTGTCCGTCTCGTGAGTGTACGGATGAGACGTCCCGTGTCGGCTTGCGGCTTGTCCATCCCGTGGGAATATGGATGAGATTATCATTTTTACTAGATAAAATTTGATATACACCACCGAGAAATATGTCACTTCGGGATACACCAGTCAGTATGTTTCCAACTCATCCCTTCTGCCCCTTCTGTTAACACGCGCTGAACCAGGACGCTGAGCTCAGGCAAGACCGGTCCAAGAACGCCTCCTTGCTCCAGCTCGTCGACGGACAGCCAGTGCAGGCTCCTCAGCATGGAAGCGAGCCGGTGGGACGCTCCGGCGACGGCAGCCGACCTCATGACGGCGTCGATGTAGCATGCGTCGGCCACGGCCGCCCTCGGCGTCGTCTGCGACACCTCCGAGTCACCTCTGAGTAAGCTGCTGGTGCTCGTTGAGGGGCAGAATTCCTGTATTTGTAGTTCACCTCTGAGCCTTGGTAGCTTTGTTCTTCTCCTTGCTGCATTATATACATTTATATTGGTTGTCGCCGCCGGCCGCCGGCCGCCGGCCACCGCCCCGTGAGCGACTCCTTATCCACCATTGCTGTCTTTTGTATGTTCTTGCAGACCAAACAGCAATGCGCCGTCGTCATCAGGTGACCCTGGACCGGCTCCGCCAGCTAGAGATAAACATCAGCAGGCCAGGATATGCCGCATCATTACTTCTTCACCCACAAAATATATCTGTGAATGCGAGGGTGTGAATATACTCGAATAGATACCAAATCCCATGGGCCATGTTTGTCTCGCAGTTTGATCCTTCCCTGCGGTACTCTTCGGTTCCCTCGTCATCAACGGATTCATACGGCACCTAAGGGCTGCAATCTGCGAATTAGGTTTGGCATGAACAGAGATTGATATCCCTCTTCTTCTTCTCTTCGATGATCTGGAGAAGTCTCAATCATGAAAATGTCAAATGTGATGTGGCAAAAAAAAAAAAAGTAGCAAGGGATATGCTCTCAAATATTCACCATTACATGGTTAGACCCAATAAGAAAAAACAGGAACTGGCACATTTTGCCTAATTATCCGCGGCGCCAATAAATACTTCGCTAGTTTGCTTTCATACACGTCAACAACATATTGTTTGAAGAAGATTGTGAAGGGATACGAGTAGATTACGTTAGCTGATAATTTTTAAAATTTTACCACGTAAATCAGGATGTCATGCAAACAAAAGATCACAGATCGTTACTACCGACGCAGCAGCTGCGCAAGAAGAATTGGAGCGATCGGTTCAACAAAGAGCGTGTCGATATAGTGGTCGCAATGATCGCCTCCTCTAGCAACCAATCGAGTAACTCATTAAGGTCGTAGATCTTCCTCAAGCGCAACAGTAACCGCAGTAGCACCTCCACAGTATCCACACGTTCGGAGAAGGAACACCGTATGCTGGTGTGCTAGCACCAAGTTGCACGAAAAGACTCTCTCAAAAAGATGGCGGCTAGGGTTTGGAGCAACTCATGTCAACTCTTGTTGTGTGTCTCGTCTCCTATCTCTCTTTTCTGTCTCTCTTCACCTCAAGCATTTCCTTATATAGTGCCCCATGACGGATCCTATCCGAACACGCTTGATGAATCATATTCATACTAGTTTGTTCGAACCCTTTAAGTATGTGACCCGTTACGTTCATGCGTAATTGGTTGTGACTCGAAAACTCTTTTTCGAGCACGAGTCGTTAGCAGCTCCTAGAAGAACATAACGATACCCGAATACACACGAATTATATCGGACGAACCTTAATGCAATATAATCTATGAATTATATCGGACGAACCTTAATGCAATATATCTTCGGAGACAGTCTGGAAAAGTGTCAGACCCCAAATTTGTAATTTGGAATTCACCGTGTCAATCTGTGTCATTCCCTGGATCAGTAGATAGCACACACAGATACATTCTTGAAACAATCACATAGATCGTATATACAACTAAATATATTACATAACCGACCATACGACCTATTGTTTTACAAAAAGGCACAAAGGCCACCACAAGGTCAGAGTACACAGTAATAGGGTAAGTGCGAAAGCAAAAGAAGTAGTGGTGGATTCATTCACTTTGCCCACATGCAAGCGACTGGGTGTCCCAGCCAAAGCTTCATCATCATCGCCACCGACTAGCAAGGTTGCCAAGCAGTAGTCGTAGGGGTCCTGGTCGAGCGGCTCTGAAAGATTATATTGGATGAGCCTGAGTACACAACCGTACTCGCGAGCCAACACACAATGCAAATTATCATAGATGTAAGGCTAGTCAAGGGAAGGCTTAGAGTTCTCTTATTTATATAAAGTCAAGTTTGAATTAGATCAGGTAGTAGAATATCCTGCGACCTAGCATTTTTAAGAACATGTTTTATAAACTGAGTTTCATTTGTAAGCTACTAGTGGAGATCCCATCTCCTATACCATCGAGTGGCTCCATCCACTCGATGCTCTGCTCACCAGAGTTACCATCGGTCTCAGACAGTGCATTCATAAATCCTCGTGTCCCACCCTAGTTTTTCATTCCACGACCACACACAAATGGTTTAATAAAATGAAAGTTAATTCAAGTGAGTTCCTAGACCGCTCTTGACCAAGAGCTAGGCTATCTAGATAGTTTTCTTACTCGCAGAGTTCGTACACTTTACACACAAGATGATGAGGACATCACTTCTTGGATACACACAACAATCCGCCACTTGACATTCAAGGACCAATCAATAGAGCTCGCGACCGACAATTGAATTTACAGGTGAGCTCGTTCCTAAGTACTTCTTTTTGTTCATTTGAGAATCGATTGCTACCTAATGATTTAATTATGATTAGGAACCATGGAGAGGACCTGGAAGTACTTGGAGAAGGGCTACGAGGCGCACAAGTTCAGCAAGGGCGGTCGAATCATGTTGGAGGCCCAACTCGCCGACTTCAATCCATTCGGAGTCTAGGACCAGGCCGCACTAAAACGGACGCCTAGATCGCATCCGGGCTCCGTTTTGGATGTTCCACATATGTATGGAAAGCTGAGAAGATGACCTTTCCAATGGCTCTAGTCCCATGTCAAAATTCCTTCTGAGTCAACGGGAATTGTCGAAACAAGTGGGCATTCAGAATCTGTCGGTCTTTGTACACCGTCTTTTGGGCCGTTCGGCTTTGTATCGTGTTGGAGCCCATTAGGCGTGTCAGGGTTTTGCACGCCCCTCGGTCCTCTATATCCAGCCGCCACCCCACCATTAGGGCGGGTTTTGCTTAGATTAATTCTGTCTTGAACAGCCATTGCGTTCATCGGTTTGTGAGACCCCAACTTTCGAGTGCTAAAACAATACATCTGCAATTCCGTTGTGTTCTTCCTTGTTCTTGCTTGTGTTCTTCGATTCGCGGCGAGGATTAGCCTTCTTGGCGAGGTCAACCGGGCAGTGCACGGTTGATAACCGAGGAGACGTGGTGCTGCGATTGCGGGTTGAACGTGTTGTTCGAAGCCGAATCGATTTGTGTCGCACCTCCACTAAATCGAACATATCCGAACTCGTTGGAAGATCGGGACCCGTTCCCATCAAGTGGTAATCGAGCTTGGTGTTCCTTCAGTTCGAGTTTACCCTACCCTTGTTGTTTCGGTTTCGTCCTAGAGTCCAAGAAAAAGCCCTACAAAAAATTGTAGTCATAGGTTGTTCCCTGTCCCAGATCTCGTTTAACCTTTTGCACAATTTCATTTCAGAGTCCGTAGTGTTGAGTTTGTGTCCTTAGCTGAGTTGTGTTGCTGGTTTAGATCGTGTTTTATTTCGGGTTGTCTTGCTCCGCTACCTCTCATACAAACCCTAGCCGTCAACTTTGTTTCTCCCACCCTCCCACCCTCTGCTTTTGAGTCATCCATCGCGCCTCGTGATCACCCAAAGACCATTCCCCATTGAGTCTCGTGATCACCTAGCACCATCCCCACCTCTTCCCGAGCTTAGTCCCCAATTTCCACCAATTTCTCCACCCGATTTCGTTTGGCCTCCACAAAGAACCATAACTCTGAGGCCCTCCTTCAAACGACCGTAACTTTCGCATACGGACTCGAAATCAGAATTTTTTTTTTGAAATTGGGTGAAATTAAATTTTGCATCCGAAACCCCCCAACTTCGTCGGGTTTGGCGAATTTATTTTGCCCAAATTCGGCCTGGAAAGTGCAGTACTCGAGCTCTGAACTTTCATCACCGAATTTACAGCACATTCATCATTTTCTTAGGCCACACCTTACATCAGATTGAGGTGAAACATTGTGTGGTTCCTATTTCGTGCTCGCTTTGTGAAAAAATAATGAGAAAAAAAGAAAGAAAAAAATTCGACTGGTTTTGCCTGAGAGCAAAGGCACCTGAGAGCACTCTGTGCCTAAAAAAAAGAGAGCACAGTTTTAGGTGACATATATTGATTTGTGATGTCTTTACCTGGCCATCCTTGTTGCTGTCTTTGCTTTACTATTCTGGTCTTGACTCCTTGTTCATCATATCATACCTGCTATAGGACACATTTAGACCAGCAACTAGGACCAGTGTTTTGGACATTTACTCAGCATTACTATCTGTTATTGATTTGTGTTCCACTAACATATTTGGCCTTCCAAGCTCCATATACCTACTTCCGGATAGCACAGCTTTCGACCCTTGCAATCGCCGTGTCACACTCTCGAGGTATCACGAACCAGCCACCGGTTGTACCACCTACTGTTTGCGATGGTAAGAACACTTGTAAGAGCTTGGTAAGCCACTTCCTTTGCGGGTTCCCACTGTCCTCCTTTGTAGTTGATAGGGATAATCATTTTGTTTTCCCTGTGTTTCCACTAACCATGGCAGGTGCCGAAGGGGACGGGACACCGGTCGATTTCAATGAGTGTGTTAGTCGCGGCCAACTACAAGTTGCGCTTGATAAACAAAATGCTTCATTCACTGATCTCGGCGCGCGAATGGACACCATCGTTGCCGCCATTGCCCAGTTGAACACCACAGAAGGCATTGAGCGGGTGGAGCGGCGCATGGCTGACCTCACTGGTCAGATGGACACATTGGAGCCACGCCTGCCACCTGTCAATGACGGCCATCATCATGATGATGACACAGTGCCTGATGCGGTTGGCAACATTGATCAGCCGGAGACACAAGATGCACGACTCACGCCGGCGTCTTCACAGAAAAATGACATGGTATGGGAGGTAATAACGTGAACCGCCATGGTAACGATGACCCTTTTGCTAAAGTCAAGTTTACCATCCCATATTTTTCGGCCTTTATGATGCCGCAATATATCTTGATTGGGAGATGACGGTAGAGCAGAAGTTTAATTCTCACTTGGTTCCTGAACAACATAGAGTTAGACAAGCTACTAGTGAGTTTAAGGACTTTGCTATTATCCGTGGAATGAATCGGGTACCATGCGCTACAACTCGATACATGGGAGTTAAAAGAAGCTATGCGTAATCGTTTTGTTCCTCCTCATATAAACGTGATTTGAGAAAAAATTACAGCGCTTAGAACAAGGTGATAGTTACGTCGGACTATTAATGTGAGCTTCAAAAGGGTATAGTGCGTTGTGGGGTTGTTGAGGAAACAGAGGATAAGATTTGTCATTTCTACGGGGTTCTACGTGAAATTCAGGACATTGTTGATTATAAAGATTTTACTCATCACAACCGCTTGTTCCAGCTTGCTATGCTTGCAGAAAAAGAATTGCAGGGGCGCAAGGAATCAGTGACGGCAAGCACCAGACGACCCTCCTACACGCCACGAACGACTACATCGACGGATCGCCAAGTCTTCTTCGAGTTTTCGTTCTCCTCCACCACCGATGAACAAGATTGCTGCGGCCACCAAGCCACCTTCCACGACACGCCCGCAGATCCTACAAAAATTCTTTGCAGGCTCCAGCCAAGAGTTCTTCTTCCGTGGCTTCCACGGGCTGCTCCTCCGACATTCAGTGCCACCGCTGCCATGGACTTGGTCATGTGCAGAGGAATTGCCCTAGCCAACGGGCATACATCGCCATGGAAGATGGAGGCTACATCAAGACCGGATGTCGAGGAGGATGATGACGTTACGCCGCCTCGGACGACAATGGCGGTGGTCATGACGACTGTTCCTTGTGGGGCCCACACGGACGCCTTACGAGCATCATTGTGCAATGAGTCCTCAAGACACGTGTACAACAACCCGATAAGCTTCAACGCCATAATTTGTTTCAAACTTTCTTTGCAATCAAGAACCGCGCAAGACGTGTCATCATTGATGGAGGAAGCGCAACAACTTGGTGAGTTTCGATTTGGTCAAGAAGCTTGGCTTGACCACGCGATCGCATCCACATCCATACCATATTCGGTGGTTAAATGACTCGCAAAGCTAAGGTAACACAAACATGCCGAGTCCATTTTTCCATTGGTGGTTATGCCGATCATGTTGATTGTGATGTGGTTCTCATGCAAGCATGCTCTCTTTTATTGGGTCGACCTTGGGAATTTGATAATGATGCTTTACACCATGGTAGTAGTAACAAATACACTTTTATGCATAAGAGAAAGAAAGTTACTTTAACGCCTTTGACCCCAAATGAGATTATAGAGGCCGATAGGGAGAGCTGTCACTGCTAATGATCCAAAGGAACATGATAAATCGAAAAACATTCTGTTATGCTTGCCACAAAATCAGACTCTGCTGAAATTGATGATATTAATGACACATGCTATGCTTTTGTGTGCAAAGATGTTTTATTTTCTCTTGATAATATACCTTGCACTTTGCTCGCTCTCCTCACTAACCTTTGCAGGATTTTAGAGATGTTTTCCCGATGAGATACCTCAAGACTTCCACCCATTCGAGGGATTGAGCACTAGATTGACTTGATCCTCGGAGCGAGTTTGCCAAACCGTATGCGCGATAGGACCAATCCCAAGAGACTAAGGAGATTCAACGACAAGTCCAAGACCTTTTGGATGTGGGTACGACGTGAGAGCCTTAGTCCTTGTGCTGTTCCTGTTCTTTTGGTACCCAAAAAAGATGGTTCTTAGCGTATGTGTGTAGATTGTAGAGCCATTAACAACATTACTATAAGGTATCGTCATCCTATTCCCAGGCTAGACGACATGCTTGATGAGTTGTGTGGTGCTATAATTTTCACAAAGATTGACTTATGTAGTGGATACCACCAAATAAGAATGAAACTTGGCGATGAATGGAAAGCGCTTTTAAAACTAAGTTCGACTTGTATGAGTGGTTAGTCATGCCTTTTGATTTAACTAATGCACCTAGCAATTTCATGAGATTAATGAACGATGTTTTACGTCCTTTCATTGGAAAATTTGTGGTCGTTCTTTGATGATATCTTGATTTATAGCAAGTCCATGGATGAACATTTGAATAACTTACGCATCGCTTTTTAATGCTTTGAGAGATACACGCTTGTTTGGTAACCTTGAAAAGTGCACCTTTGCACGGATCGAGTCTCTTTCTTGGCTATGTTGTGACTCCACAGGAATTGAGGTTGATAGAGCCAAGGTGGAGGCGATATGGAGTTGGCCCACACCCACGACGGTCTCCCAAGTGCGGAGTTTTTTTGGCCTTGCAGGGTTTTATCGCCGCTTTGTCAAGGAATTCAGCACCATTGCGACACCGTTGATTGAGTTGACAAAGAAGGAGTCGTGTTTCATTGGGGCCATCACAAGAGGAGTCCTTTAATCTTTTGAAGGACAAGCTTACACACTCACCATTGCTCCAACTTCCGGATTTTGGTAAGACTTTGAGTTGGAATGTGATGCTAGCGAATTGGTATTGGTAGTGTTTTGATGCAAGAAGGCAAACCTATTGCCTACTTTAGTGAAAAATTGAATGGTCCTGCTCTTAATTATTCCACGTATGATAAAGAATTGTATGCTCTTGTTCGTTCTTTAGAGACGTGGCAACACTATTTATGGCCTAAAGAATTTGTCATTCATTCTAATCATGAATCACTTAAGCATATTCGTAGTCAAACCAATTTGAATCGTAGACATGCTAAGTGGGTTGAATTTATTGAATCTTTTCCTTATGTCATTAAACACAAGAAAGGGAAGGATAATGTGATTCTTGATGCTTTGTCTCGACGCTATACCATGTTGTCTCAACTTGATTGTCACATTTTTGGTCTTCAAATTATTAAAGGACAATATGCTTTAGATGCTGATTTTAAGGATGTGTTGTTGCATTGTAAAGAGGGACAAGCATGGAATAAATTCGTGATCAATGATGGGTTCTTGTTTAGAGCTAACCGCCTATGCATTCCAATTGGATCCGTTCGTCTTTTGTTGTTGCAGGAGGCGCATGGAGGCGGTTTGATGGGACATTTTGGTGCTAAGAAGACGGAGGACGTTCTAGCCACACACTTCTTTTGGCGAAAAATGAGGCGAGATGTTGAGCGGTTTGTGGCTCGCTGCACTACATGTCAAAAAGCTAAGTCTCGCTTGAATCCACATGGTTTGTATATGCCTCTTCCTGTTCCTTCTATTCCGTGGGCAGATATTTCTATGGACTTTGTTTTAGGATTGCCCAGGACTAAGAGGGGGAGGGATAGCATTTTTGTTGTTGTGGATCGTTTTTCTAAGATGGCTCATTTTATACCATGTCATAAAACCGATGATGCCATTCATATTGCTGACCTCTTTTTCAAAGAGATAGTTCGTTTGCATGGTATGCCTTCTACTATTGTTTTGCATCGTGATGCCAAGTTCTTGAGTCACTTTTGGCGCACTCTATGGAACAAGTTGGGTACAAAGTTGTTGTTCTCTACAACATGTCACCCACAAACTGATGGCCAAACCGAGGTGGTGAACCGCACATTGTCTACCATGCTGAGAGCTGTTTTGACGAATAATTTGAAGCTGTGGGAAGAGTGTTTGCCGCATGTTGAGTTCGCATATAATCGAGCGAAACACTCCACCACCAAGGTAAGTCCTTTTCAGGCAGTATATGGATTCAATCCCCGTGCCCCTCTTGATATTTTACCTTTGCCTACTAGTGAGAGAGTTCATAATGATGCTAAGGAGCGTGCTGATTTTATTGTCAAAATGCATGAGACTACTAAGGCAAACATTGAAAATATGAATGAAAAATATAGGATTACTGGTAGTAAAGGTAGAAAGGAAGTTAAACTTGAACGGGTGATTTTGTTTGGTTGCACTTGAGAAAGGATAGATTTCTGAGTTAAGAAAGTCAAAATTGCCGCCTAGAGTAATGGTCCTTTTAAGATAGTTGAGAAGATAAATGATAATGCATATAAACTTGAGTTG